>CM022301.1:534106473-534436877 GCA_011799875.1 Thinopyrum elongatum | reverse complement strand
AGGGGGCGACGGTGGCGACGGGGCCGCAGGTCTCCGGGGCGGGTAGGGTGTGGGCGGCGTGGAGGTGGGGCGCGGGGGCGGGCGGCGCGCGGTGGGCGGCGGTCTCGATCTGATCGGGTGGGGCGGAGGGAGAGAGAAGAGAAGAGAGAGGCGTTTGGTGGGGGGGGGGGGGGGGTAACGGCCGTTAGTAGATAATTCTTTGGCGAGGGGTGGGCCGTTACTACGCTGTCCTCCACTAGACCCACCCACCTCTTTGTCGTCCGCTAGCTAACGACAAAGAAGAAATGGCTGATGGCAAAGAGTACAATTGCCATCAGCCAGATCTTTGCCGTCTGTTTTTTCTAAGCAGACGGCAAAGGCCTTCTTTGCCGTCCGCTAGCCGATGGAAAAGAACTGGTTGATGGCAAATTCACTGATTCCAGTAGTGTAAGAAAGAATTACCTAGTAATGATGAAATAATTGGTCTTGCTTCTATTGCCGTGCCTCCTACAGACCCACTAGAACAATATTTGCTAGACCATGAAAATGATATGCACATGCATGAAAGAAATGAGATAGATAAAATTTTCTTTGAACAACGACCTCTGCTAAAACACAATTTGCCTATTGAAACTCTAGGAGATCCTCCTCCACCTAAAGGTGATCCTGTGTTTGAATTAAAACAATTGCCTGACACTTTGAAATATGCTTACCTTCATGAGAAAAAGATGTATCCTATTATTATTAGTGCTAACCTTTCAGAACATGAAGAAGAAAGATTATTGAAAATTCTGAAGAAGCACCGTGCTGCTATTGTATATACTCTTGATGATCTTAAGGGCATTAGTCCCACTCTTTGTCAGCACAGGATTAATATGGAACCTGATGCTAAACCCGTTGTTGATCACCAACGACGATTGAATCCTAAGATGAAAGAAGTGGTAAGAATTGAAATATTAAAACTTCTGGAAGCAGGTATAATCTATCCCATAGCTAATAGTAGATGGGTAAGCCCTGTTCATTGTGTCCCTAAGAAGGGAGGTATTACTGTTGTTCCTAATGATAAAAATGAACTTATTCCACAAAGGATTGTTACTGATTATAGAATGGTAATTGATTTTAGAAAATTAAACAAAGCAACTAGGAAAGATCATTACCCTTTTCCTTTTATTGATCTAATGTCGGAAAGATTATCAAAGCACACACACTTTTGCTTCCTTGATCGATAATCTGGCTTTTCTCAAATACCTGTTTCACAACCTGATCAAGAGAAAACCACCTTTACTTGCCGTTTTGGAACTTATGCTTATAGACGTATGCCTTTTGGTTTATGCAATGCACCTGATACTTTTCAAAGATGTATGACTGCTATATTCTCTGATTTTTGTGAAAAGATTGTTGAGATTTTCATGGATGATTTTTCTGTATATGAACTTCTTTTGATGATTGCTTGAGCAACCTTGATTGATTTTTGCAGAGATGTGCACAAACTAATCTTGTCTTGAATTCGGAGTAGTGCCACTTTATGGTTAATGAAGGTATTGTTTTGGGGCATAAAATTTTTGAACGAGGTATTGAGGTGGACCAAGCTAAAGTTGATGCAATTGAGAAAATGCCATGTCCTAAAGATATTAAAGGTATTCGTAGTTTTCTCGGTCATGCTGGTTTCTATAGGAGGTTTATTAAAGACTTCTCTAAAATTTCTAGGCCTCTTACAAATCTTTTGAAAAAGGATGTTCCCTTTGTTTTTTATGCTGATTGCGTAGAATCCTTTGAAACACTTAAGAAAGCCTTAATTTCTGCACCAATTGTTCAACCACCTGATTGGAACTTGCCTTTTAAAATTATGTTTGATGCTAGTGATTATGTTGTTGGTGCTGTTTTAGGACAAAGAGTTGATAAAAAAATGAATGTTATCCATTATGCTAGCAAAACTCTAGACAGTGCCCAAAGAAATTATGCTACCACTGTAAAAGAATTTTTAGCAGTTGTGTTTACTTGTGATAAATTCAGATCTTACATTGTTGATTACCACTGTAGCCAGACGGTCACCACGCATACCATCCTAGGAAATCATTCTGGCATGCGCGTTTACAACCATTATCATGAACACAGGCATTTCTATTAATGGATATATAAGTCTTACATGGGATATATTACAGAGGTGATGGCAGCGGAAAGCTCTATCTAAGGCAACATGGTCTTGGTGCGGCTCCAATCCACAGGGATCTGACTGGGTTACGCTCCTAGCCCGTGAACGCTCCGGCTCCTCGTCGACGGACGACGGATCCTTATATGAACCTGGCCACATTGAAGGCCGCTGAGTACTTTTGAATGTACTCGCAAGCAAACCAAACTAACATATACACCAAGCAATGCAATCCATGGCATTCAAGCATGTATTAGTTATTAGAGTAACATTAATTATTATGGCATAACATATCTATCTAGCAAAATTAATTATCATGTCATAACAGGTTCATCCAGCAAGGTAACTACTAAGGTAATATACCGTAAAGTAAAGCATATCAAGTAAATAATCCATACTCCGAACATTCTCGTGATCCAGCCTGAATCTGATCCAAATCCAACCCAAATCATGTGGTCATCCGACCACTCCTCTTATAGCCATCCCATGGCTAACATATCACATTCCTGACATCATCTGATGTCTACACAAGACGAGTTCTTCCATCATTATTATCCTTATTACGGTTGACCACCTAGTGAGGTCTGGATGGGCTGTCCAATACCGTGGACGCGGCTATTCGAATAGATTTTACACTCTGGAGAGGTTGCGCACTTTACCCACACTATGGAGCACTGACCTCGTGATCCCATTCGGGTGGACCAGCGTTGCTCCAACGAAACCTGCCTGACTCATGACTCCTCTACCGTACCACCGACAATCATACCCTCCCAGGGTCATGTCCTGGGTGGCCCCTGTGTCACCTCGTGACACCTGCCACCGTCGTGGCCAAACTAAACTTTCCCAAATGGGGACGCCGGCAAATAACTCAACTGGGCTCACAAGGTTATCGTCGCGTACCGGGCCAGGGCAGTGCGCACGCATAACCTTCCCTAGTTGGTGGTACCGATAAAAGAGCACGCGATCAAACCAAGTCAAGGCCATCCCATACCGGGAAATGTGGCTGCACGAATAAGCCCGGACAGGTGACTCAAGATCAACCCACTAAGTTCATTTAGCAAGCTTAGTGATTTATCACAATAACTTAACATGGTGGTAACTAGGTATGAGATAACAACTGTGGAAACATAACAACCTATCTCCATATAACATCACAATGAGTCATTAATGAAACAATATTTAAATGGAAAATTATCAGTTTACAAGTTCTAGCTGTAAGTGACGACCATCAGAACCCTTGCATAAAACCGGCAAAGAAACCAGTAGCCACCACAACGGTCTTTACAACTCAGATCTGGGACATTACCAGAATAACTCAACCCCGGCTCAAGACGGCTGGAAAGCAGCTCAGAGCATGAGAAGGTGTCGATAAGAATAATGTAGCAGCTCCCTAAGACGACCGAGAAACAGCTCAGAGCATAGGGTCACTGCTACGGAAAGAAATTCAACAGCTGCCCGAGACGACCGAAAAGCAGCTCAGAACACGGACAGTTGCTAACAAGAGAAATAAAAGTTGGCATCCACCCCGGACGGCCGGAAACAGCTCAGAACACAGGCATGGTGCCATCACCGAAGAAAGTGCAAAGCTCAGAACACAGGCATGGTGCCATCACCGAAGAAAGTGCAAGCAATGGTTCGTCAGAGTCACATACAGCTCACTACTACACAGACAAGCACAAGCATATTAATTTAAGCATGCAAGAAATATCACAGAGCAATGTTTTAGGGCATATATCAGATGGTCGGCTTGCGTGGGGGTCGAAGAATACTCCGGGAAGAAATGCGGTGAAGCCGCGGAAGAATCGCCGGAAAAGATTCCCTCTCGGAAAGGCTGAATGGAGGGCAAGGGCAAAATGGTCATTTTCATAGTGTGAAAACATTATGAAAATGATACCATCATGACGGACTCGAAGAGACGAAGAAGTGAGCGTTGGAATCACCTGATTCAGAGTTACGGGCAAAAAGATACGGACGTTTAAAGTTCAGGGACGAATTTGTAGCAAAAGTATTTACCAATAGGTCCCTCACTGTTTAAACCGAACGTGTCTTTTAGAGAGTAGGCTTTCTAACAGAGAAAGCGTAGTTTGGGCTGAAGCAGAGTAGAAATACATTTTCAGAAAGAGAAAGCGCACTCTGAGTGCATACGCTTTCCCTTTGGAGAAGCGTATTTCCGAAATACTGCCTCCACTTAAGTCATCGCGGGCCCAGGGTCAACATCGACGTCCGGCTGACGGGCGGGCCTCGCGGGAGTTGAATCTCTCCCCTCATCGTTCCTTCTTCCACCTCGCGCCTGGGCAGCAGAGAGGCGAGGCCAACGCGCGCCGGCGACGACTCCCGGCGGCACAGGGCACCCCCGACGAAGCTCCGGGCACCGGCGAGCTCGGGTGAACTGGCTGCACCCATCCCCGGGTGGCACGATCGCTGAGGAATGCTGGGATAGGCAGGGCGCCGGCCGTGGTGGAAGGCAACTCCGGCGAGCTCGGGCTCGAGGCTCCGGTGGGTATTTTGGCGAGGCGAAGGTGTGGACGGGGTCACCGGTGACTGCCGCATCTGGAGGTTGGCAGCACGAGCGGCGGGGGTGGCTGGAAGAGCGACGACGGGAGAAGGCAGAAGGCGGCGGTGGTGAGCTCGGCCGGAGCTTTGGCCTGCCCCGAGAAGAAATGGAGGCAGGGAGTGCCTGCTGATGGTGGTGGTGGTCGGCCACGGCGACTGGATCAGAAATGGGGGCGGGAGGTGAGTGAATTTAGGCGGGAGAGGCCGGCGGCCATGGCGGCTGTGGTAGAGGGATCGAGCACGGGAGCTCGAGGGCTGGAGCTTGGGGGTACTAGGGAGGAAGGGAGGAGCTGCCGCGGGTGCGGTGTGAGCTCGAGAGGGCTCTGGCCGTGCTATTTATAGCCGGCCGCGGCCGAGGCGATAACCACGGCGGCCGTGGCATCCTTAGCTGGATACTGGTGCTCGGGGGCACGCGGAGGATGTAGGCGATGTCGGCAGGGTCCCTAGAAGAGCGGAGGAGCTCGTAGGAGCTTCGGGAGAGCTCGGACTCGTCCGTATATGGCGGCGACAATGCGGATACAACGGCGGAGTAATGGCGATTGTCGCGGCGCGGCGAGGAAGAAAACGAAGGGGGAAATGACCAGAGAGGGGTGAGGGGACGACGGGGAGTCAGGTCGGCAAGCTAGGACACGCCATGGCAGCTTGAGCTGTCCTGCCCAACGTGATGGACGCGTAGAGCGCCTGTTTGTCGCTGCAACCGCGTGGTTACCACGGGTACCACGTGTCCAGGCCATCCCGGAGCTGTCACACCTTGTCAAATAAGCTCCTCAGTGCTCAAATAGATAAGAGAAGCTGCTGGACTCAGCTGGATGGCTCTGAGGTGAGTGAAACTTGCAGAAAAAGTTTCCAACAACAAACTTGGATAGGAAGCTGTGGTCAGAAAAATGTGCCAATGAGCTTGGAAAGATGTCACAGAGAAATGTAGTAGGAAGGAGTAGATGCTGGCAAAATTTTAAGGCATTTGGACCTCATTTGCATATACTTGCTTCACAATGCAAAATTTGGTCCAGAAACTGGAATTTGAAGCTGCATTCATCTGGCTTGATGAAATGAAGTGAATTTTTGTGTAGAGTGATGATTTGAACATATGAAGGTACTGGAAAAGTGTCAGCTCATTTGGAAATGCCTACATGGTACTTACTTCAGAGCACTTCCAAATGGACAGAAACTTGAGAAAAATGCTGTGGATGAATGGATGGATGGATTGAGCTGATTTTCGGTTTACATGAGTGATTTATCAATGTTAACCACCATGAAAATTTTCTGCTCAAATAGATGAAGGGTTCAAGCACTTCCTTTGCAAACTGAAAATCTAAACAGAATTTGCAAATTGATGCTGTGCTCAACCTTTGAACTTTAGGACTTGGATTTTGATGGAAATGGTAAATATATGGATAAGAGAAGCTCCACAATTTATTTGGGATTTTTCCTGGCTACCAAAATGGTAGTTCCTTTAGAGACTGCCCAAAATGCAATATTGGCATCAAATAGGAAAATGCAATTTCCTTATTTAATTATGGCCAATATTTTTATGGGAGCTCAATATGATCACAAAGAATATCTCCACAAGTTTTCATGAACTTTGGAGATGAATAGATATTTTCCTGGATTTAATCCCTTAACTGGTAGAAAAAGGAATTAATTATAAATGATAAATATTGCAAATGACTTGGCAATATTTTTGCATATCCAGGGTTTACAACGATAGGATGATCACTGGGAAAAGTTTGGGAGACAACAGATCAAAGGAAATTGGGGTTCCTTTGTAACGGAAGAAATCAGGGTTTCCCTTCCGGCAACTCGGAAGGTAGGGTCTCAACGATAAAACCCTGAGAATAAATCTTAGGTGGCAAGGTTGGACTGGAGGGAATCTCTGGTTGGATAGGGGAAGCAAGGTTAAATGACCATCTTCATATACCCAGGAGCGAGAGAAAATCCGACAATATCGAGAAAAAAGACAGGAGTCAAATCCCGCAAAAGGAAAAAAAACATGGAGCGAAAACCAGGGTGTTACAAGTAATTGTTCACACTGATCATGCTGCTATAAAATACCTTATGGAAAAGAAAGATGTTAAACCTAGACTCATTAGATGGGTTCTCCTGCTACAAGAATTTGATTTACATATCACTGATAGAAAAGGAGCTGAGAACCCCATAGCTGATAACTTGTCTAGGTTAGAAAATATTCTTGATGACCCACTACCTATTGATGATAGCTTTCTTGATGAACAACTAGCTGCAATACATGTTTCTCATAATACTCCTTGGTATGCTGACTATGCTAATTATATTGTTGTTAAATACATACCACCTAGTTTCACATACCAACAAAAGAAAAAATTCTTCTATGATTTAAGACATTACTCTTGGGATGACCCACATCTTTATAAAGATGGAGTAGATGGTATTATTAGACGTTGTGTACCTGAGCATGAACAGGAACAAATTCTACGGAAATGTCACTCCGAAGCTTATGGAGGGCATCATGCGGGAGATAGAACTACTCATAAGGTATTGCAATCTGGTTTTTATTGGCCTACTCTCTTCAAGGATGCCCGTAAGTTTGTTTTATCTTGTGCTGAATGTCAACGAATTGGTAATATTGGTAAGCGTCAAGAAATGCCTATGAATTATTCACTTGCTGTTGAACCATTTGCTGTTTGGGGTTTTGATTATATGGGACCTTTTCCTTCCTCTAATGGGTATACACATAGTTTGGTTGATGTTGATTATGTTACTAAGTGGGTAGAAGCTATTCCAACTAGTAGTGCTGATCATAACACTTCCATTAAAATGCTTAAAGAAGTTATTTTCCCGAGGTTTGGAGTCCCTAGATATTTAATGACTAATGGTGGTTCACACTTTATTCATGGTGCTTTCCGTAAAATGCTTGCTAAATATGATGTTAACCATAGAATTGCATCACCCTATCATCCTCAATCTAGTGGTCAGGTTGAACTTAGCAATAGAGAAATAAAATTAATATTATAGAAAACTGTTAGTAGGTCCCAAAAGAATTGGTCTAAGAAATTAGATGATGCACTTTGGGCCTACAGAACAACATATAAAAATCCTATGGGTATGTCTCCCTATAAAATGGTTTATGGAAAATCTTGTCATTTGCCTCTTGAGTTAGAACATAAAGCATATTGGGCAATTAAAGAACTCAACTATGATTTCAAACTTGCCGGTAAAAAGAGCTTATTTGATATTAGCTCACTAGATGAATGGAGAACCCAAGCCTCTGAAAATGCCAAGCTATTTAAAGAAAAAGTTAAAAGATGGCATGACAAAAGAATCAAAAAGCGGGAATTCAAAGTTGGAGAATATGTTATTTTGTACAACTCTCGTTTTAGATTCTTTGCAGGAAAACTTCTCTCTAAATGGGAAGGACCATATACCATCGAGGAGGTTTACCGCTCTGGAGCTATTAAAATAAATAATGCCGAAGGTACTAACCCGAAGGTGGTCAATGGGCAAAGAATTAATCACTATATCTCTGGTACGCCTATTAATGTTGAAAGCAATATTATTCAAACCATGACACCAGAGGAACACATAAAAGAGACCTTCCGGAACATTCCAGAATACTAAAAAAGAGTAGGTACGTGATACGGTAAGTAAACGGACTCCGAAAAATCCGCAAAAATATTTTCTGGCAGTTTTGGAATATTACAAAAATTAGGAAAATAAGAAATAACCAGGAAGGCACCCGAGGGGGGCACAAGACACCAGGGCATGCCTGGGCCCCCTGGCACGCCCAGGTGGGTTGTGCCCACCTTGGGAACCTTCTTGACTCCGTTTTCCTCCCATTTGCTTGTTTCCCAAGATAAAAAATCTTTATATACCCCCCAGACGTATTGACCGTCGTATCGTGGAGAAATCTTCCGTTCTTCTTTCTTGCTATTTTCTGACAGATCTAGATCGCCATGGCCGCTTCGAGCTCCTCCAAGGACAAGTTCTTCAAAAACGTTCTTCTTTCTTGCTGTTTTCTGACAGATCTAGATCGCCATGGCCGCTTCGAGCTCCTCCAAGGACAAGTTCTTAGAAAACGTCATCAACCCGTATTTGCGGGAGGTGATGTAGCACCCTCAAGCCATTGAGATGCGTGAGGGGGTGCTCCACATCCGGGACGTCCAGGGTCCCAAGGGGACGGGGACAGTGGATGCCAGGCTCGAAGCTATGGAGCAGGAGGTCTTCAAGTGCAAGGGGATGGTGGAACGTGCATTCAATGCCAATCACCTCATGATCGCGGATTACACCCGTGATCTCAAGGTGGATGGCAAATCCATGAAGGACATCGTCTTCACCTTCAACAAGCAAATCAACTTTCTACAAAGTCAAATCTATGATCTCCAAAACCTAGTCTTTGAATATGAGGCAAGGTTTAAAGTTATGAGTTTGGCTGCCAGTTGTAGGACTCGCGAGACTCGCTCCTCCTCTTATGATGGTGAGCCATTGCCATGGAAACCGGAAGATAAAATCGCTACTATCTCATCACCACCACCACCTTCTTCATCACCAAAGGAAACTTGAGTTCATGGTATGGACACTCCCCTTGGCTTGTGCCAAGCTTGGGGGAGGTGTCCCGGTATCGTATCACCACCACTATCTTTGCCTTTATCTATTTTAGTTTGATCTTTAGTTATCTTATGATTTGGTTGAATAAAAGGTTAGTTCGATCCTTTCTTTTTTGAGTGTTTGCTTAGTGATCTATCTATTGATGTAATCATGTGCGAGATATATAATAAAGAGTAGTTTGAGTTTTGTTTCTTTACTCTTTTGTTCCAATAAAAGAAATGAATAAAATGAATAAGATCATGTGCTAATCTTATGGTAAGTAATGACATCACATAAGAAAAAGTATAAGTGGTAATTTTTTTTGGAGATTGACAAACATAGCATTGGTCAATGATGCAATTCATGAAAGAATTAATAAGGGAAGAGAAGATTCACATGCAAATACACTATCTTGGACATCTTGTATGATTGTGAGCCCCCATTAAATATTTTTTGTCAAAATAGTTAACATTGGACAAGGAAGACAACATAATGATTTATGTTTGTTCATATTCACATAGAAGTTATATTGTCATAGATCCTTCAACATGTGGTGCTTGCTCAATATCTTTTCTAGCCAAAAACTCCACACTAAGTAGAGATACTACTTGTGCATCCAAAACCCTTAACCCAAAATATTGTTTTGAGAGCCCACCATACCTACCTATTGGTTGAGTAAGACCCTTCAAGTAAGTTGTCATCGATGCAATAAGGCAATAAAAATTGCTTCTAAATGTGTTAGATCGTTTAGTGTAAGAGAAAATTGAGCGTTGTACGAACTTGTGATGGCAAAATAATAAAAGCGACAGACTGCATAATAAAGATTGCCATCATAAGGGGCAATATAACGTGATGTTCTTTTGCATTAAGGGATTTGGCATACAAACAAATAAGCGCATGACAACCTCTGCTTCCCTCTGCGAAGGGTCTATCTTTTACTTTTATGCATTTACTTTTATGTAAGAGTCAAAGTATTCTCCCCTATTCCTTTTTATTTTCTTTTTTTGCAAGCATCATGTGGTGAGGAAAGATCTAGGAACATATATCCAAAGGAAAGATCTAGGCACATATATCCAGTTGGATATGAATAGGCATGAGTTATTATTGTTGACATCACCCTTGAGGTGAATACGTTGGGAGGCAAAATTATAAGCCCCTATCTTTTTATGTGTCCAGTTGAAACTTTTTGTTCGTGGGTATGCTATGAGTGTTAATTAGCAATCATAAAAGGTTAGATGATGGTTGAGTATGTGGATTTGCCAAAAGGCTCCGACACATGACCCTTCCTGAAAATATGATGAATTGTAGTTGCAAAGTTGACTGAGAACATAGTTTGTTGGTTTTCAATAAGGTTTATTCTTTATACTTCAAATTTGTGATGAATTGTTACTTGTTCATGAGAAGTTATATGATACAAGTTGTTTGATAAAGTTTTATATTAAAGTTCCTTGCTGTTATAATAATATGCATGATGCTTCTATGTCCATATTTTATTTTTATCGACACCTCTCTCTCTAAGCATGTGGGCATGTTTTTCGATTTTGGTTTTTCGCTTGAGGACAAGCGAGGTCTAAGCATGGGGAAGTTGATACGTCCATTTTGCATCATGTTTTTCTACTGTTATTTATAATGTTTTTATGCATAACAATGCTTTTTGGAGTATTTGTAATGCCTTTTCTCTCAAAATATGCAAGGTTTACACAAAGAGGGAGAATGCCGACAGCTGGAATTCTGGACCTGAAAAAGGTACGTCAGAGTTACCTATTCTGCACATCTCGAAATGAGCTGAAAATTATGGAGAATCATTTTGCAATATATGAAAAATATTGGAGCAAATAACTACCGAAGGAGGTCGACCAGGTGGGCACAACCTACCTAGGCGCGCCAGGGAGCCCAGGCGCGCCCTGGTGGGTTGTGCCCTCCTCGTCCCACCTCCGGTGCCCATCTTCTGGTATATAAGTCATTTTGACCAAGAAAAAAAATGAGGAGAGGACTTTCGGGACGAAGCGCCGCTGTATCAAGGCGGAACATGGGCAGGAGCACTTTTGCCCTCCGGCGGAGCTATTCCGCCGGGGGAACTTCCCTCCCGGAGGGGGAAATCATCGCCATCGTCATCACCAACAACTCTCCCATCTTTGGGAGGGCAATCTCCATCAACATCTTCAGCAGCACCATCTCCTCTCAAACCCTATTTCATCTCTTGTGTTCAATCTTTGTACCGGAACCTTAGATTGGTACTTGTGGGTGACTAGTAGTGTTGATCACATCTTGTACTTGATTACTATATGGTTTATTTGGTGGAAGATTATATGTTCAGATCCATTATGCTATTTAATACCCCTCTGATCTTGAGCATGATTATTATTTATGAGTAGTTACTTTTGTTCTTGAGGTCACGGGAGAAGTCATGTTGCAAGTAATCATGTGAACTTGATATGTGTTCGATATTTTGATGATATGTATGTTGTGATTCCCTTAGTGGTGTCATGTGAACGTCGACTACATGGCACTTCACCATTTTTGGGCCTAAGGGAATGCATTGTGGAGTAGTTATTATATGATGGGTTGCTAGAGTGACAGAAGCTTAAACCCTAGTTTATGCGCTACTTCGTAAGGGACTGATTTGGATCCAAAAGTTTAATGTTATGGTTAGATTTTATCTTCATACTTTTCTCGTTGTTGCGGATGCTTGCGAGGGGGTTAATCATAAGTAGGAGGTTTGTTCAAGTAAGAACAACACCTAAGCACTGGTCCACACACATATCAAATTATCAAAGTAGAGAACACGAATCAAACCAACATGATGAAAGTGATATGATGAAATTCCCGTGTACCCTCAAGAACGCTTTGCTTATCATAAGAGACCGTTTTGGCCTGTACTTTGACACAAAGGGATTGGGCTACCTTGCTGCAATTTATTTACCATTACCATTACTTGCTCGTTACAAATTATCTTGCTATCAAACTACCTATTACCGACTATTTCAGTGCTTGCAGAAAATACCTTGCTGAAACCAACTTGTCATTTCCTTCTGCTCCTCGTTGGGTTCGACACTCTTACTTATCAAAAGGACTACGATTGATTCCCTATACTTGTGGGTCATCAGCGAGCCTCGCCGAGGCCATGTCCTCCCCGCGCCGCGCCGGGCTACGACCTCCTCGGGCGCTCGCCGCACGCGGGCGCCCACTGCCCGATAATGCTCGCCCCGCTAAGGCCTATGGCCACTACCCAGTCGGCCCCCCAGCCCCTTTTCTTTAAATAAATAAATAAATAAAAATAATAAATAAATAAAAAAAAAATAATACAATTAATTAATTAACTTAATTAATCTTGTTTAGTTAACTAATTAAGTTTAATTAACCTGCTAATTAAACTGGATTAATTTTGTAATTAGCAAAATAGTGTATGACAGGGGGCCCCACCCCCTATTGACCAGTCAACAGTGACATGTCAACTGGGTCCCCCTGGCCCACATGTCATCCTCTATGTACACTGTTGTGTACACAGATCTGGGTGCACCTAGCATTTAATCATTATATTTGAATTAATAATAATTCAAGAATATTGCTAAAACTTTAGAAATTCGTAGAGAATAATCTGTAACTCGGATGAAAATACTTTGTACATGAAAGTTGCTCAGAAAAATATGACGAATCCGAATATGCAATCTGTTTGTCTGTCAAACATCCCTAGCATAGCGAACCTGGAACAGTCCCCCTCCATTTCATTTGTCCAAAAATACCAAACTTCGGGAAAACATTCCCGGATGTTTTCCTCCCTTCGCCGGTATCGTGTAGCACTGCGATAGAACACCCCTAGCTCTGCCTGTATTCATGTCATGCATCTATTTGCTTGTATTTACTGTTTCTCCCCTCCTCTCCGGTAGACCCCGAGACCGCTGTTGATGCCCCTGTGATCGGCTACATCATCAACGACCCTCCTTCCCTTTCAGCAGAGCTTCCAGGCAAGCAAACCCCCCTTGATCATTCCGATATCGCCCAGTTCCTTCTCTCTCATGCTTGCATTAGATTTTGCTACTGTAATTGATTGCTCCTATCTAATGCATAGCCTGCTTTTGTAACCTGCTATTGTTACTTACCTGCTTATCCTAAACTGCTTAGTATAGGTTGGTTGGTGATCCATCAGTGACCCCTCACCTTGTCCCAGTTGCTTCGGCTTGATGACCGATGACTCGATCAACGTGATCGACGTCCAGAGCGTGACACATCACCTCACCCCCCTTTAGTTGTACGACTCTGCAGAGCTACTATCACGTGTCGAGGGTGATACTTCATATAGCACTCCTGATGATAACTCTGTAGTGTAGCTAATCGGTCGTGGTCTGTCGAGTGGGATTCCTCCTTCACCACTCCTGATGACGACTCTATCATGCAACACCTCAAGTGTGAACCTCGAGGGTGATTCCTCATATGTTCACTTTGACGATTACATCGAGTGGAATCCATCGAGGGCGATTCCTCGGGTTTTCCCCCTTGATGTTTTGGACACACGGATACCTTGACTTTACTTCAAACCTTTGTGAAAGTCGGGCGGGCCCAGAGAGCACCCGCGAGAGATACCTGTTAAAGTTGGGCAGGCCCGGAGAGCACCCGCGAGAGTTACGGTGGCGGCTGGCTGTTTAGCGGTATCACCCAGGATGTGGTGGTGGCTCCGGACTTGTCCCGACAGCCGTCATTTCGTTTAATAATGCACTAACAGGTTTGAGTATTTGTTCTGAGTTGTCCACTGGCCTATACGCACTAACCACCACGCGGGAATAGATATGGGCACTCGGCGTCATACGTTTTTTATGAAAGCTCTGTCAGACGTCCAGTTCAGCATTGCGGCACCACTACAAGAAATATGTCAACTTGTGACCTTTTGTCAGTGACCCTAGAAGAATTGGTCATAAATCTACGACCATTTGAGACCAATTGGTCAAAAGCTGTTCGGGGAGCTCCAAACCCTAAACTATAACGACCATTTTGGTCAGATAGGTCGTAATTTCCTTACACGAAATGGTCATGAAGCAGACAACACTAGTCCGCTGCCTTATTTCTAGCTGATCATGACCAATATAGATGGTCATAACCTTGTAAATTGTGGTGGATTGCTATGACTAGGCGCCACCTCATCAGTTTTGCCTATGTGTCATGTCCATGTGTCAATTTTTACCCTAGGTTGTGAAGCAACCTATATTTCTATCATTCCCAAAATTCCCAAAAAAATTGGGCATTATTTACTATCCAAATCATTGCCTCATGACAATATTAAACTCCATTTGCCTGGTGAATCTTCCTCGGCAAATTTCCAAAGTTTTTGTTCAGCTCAAACTGTTGTGAAGGAAGTACTAGCTAGGCATGTCCTAATGAGCTGAATTTTTGCCACATCTTCTATATTCCCAAATCATAGCTCTCCACAAAAATTGAGCCCCATCTAACAATACATGTGAGCTCAGCATCCAATCTTTGTTTCTGCTGATATTTTCAGTTTGTGAAGCAACTATATTTTATGTTAATTTATAATTGCTGAAAATTTACCACGACATGACCCTACCCATAGAACCTCCCTCCCCCAAATTTTAGCTCATTTATTCTAGCCAATTTCCCTCAGCATTTTTCCCAATTTTCTGTTCAGTGGAGAGCATTGTGAAGGAAGTACCATTTTTATTTATCCAAATGGTATGAAAATTTTAAAGTGCCTTCATATGCCCAAATTATCATCCGCCTCCATATTTCAGATCAATCCATGCATTCATTTGAGTCTAGCTTCAACATTCATATTTCTGTCTAGTGTGGTACGTTGCAAAGCAAGTGACACCTAGGCTCCTCAATTTGAGTTGCAAATTTTACAAGATAGTGTCCTTAGTAGATGATCACCCTCGGCCAAAACTCAGGCCCATTGGCCATGTGCATTTTCCCCACCACTAATCAAACACTTGGGTGCTAATTCATGTTTGAGCTCAGGTCAGTCTCCTCGTGAGATTCTTCTATTGCCTTCTTCTTCCTGACACCTATCAGGGGAGTGCCCAACCCACTAGACATGCCTAGGCCGCCCGGAACACGTGGCAACACCACGGTCATGCGGTGACCATGCGGCGGGCATGCGAGTTTACCTGCTCTGGAGTTGCGGCCCTCGGCCACCATCCAAACCTCAATGTATCGCCACCAAACTATGTATTTTTGATTAAATAGATACTTATGTACCTATAAATGATTTTTGGAAAAAATAAAGAGCAAACTATGTGGCAGCTGCAGTTCAAATTTGACCCGCTTCCTCCTGAATCGGCAGAAATTTGTCTTTTTCACCAAAGGTGTATAAATACTTTTGACGACCAACCATTTTGTCAATTGTACATTAAATATGGCCTAATATATTATAAAAATGACCTGGTCCCATTTTGCAACAAATATATGGTAGGTCCTTCACAAAAAAAAACTCATTTTGGGCACTCGAAAAATAGAAACTGAATTTTTCGTCCAAAGAAAATGAAAACTTCCTTAGGCAACATTGTTTCCCATCCCAATATGCACCCTTGTGCACAATTTGAGATCATTTGAACAAACTATGCCATGAATGTGGCCATAAGATTGATCATTTGGCTTGAAAGCCGTGCATCTTCACACATGATAGCTCGTTTCTGAGAATACTTTTTAAAAATAATTACCGTATTACAAGTTTATTATTTTTCCTGGTAACTTGGTCACATATAATGACACAATGCGATGGTTCTCCAATTTTTTGATTTTTTTTGAATTTTTTATGCTCGTTTCAAAATGCGGTCAAAACGGCGAGAATGACCGTTCCTAGCTAGTAGTTGAGTCTTGGATTTTTTTTGGTGTTTCTCTGATTAAATAGATACTTATGTACCTAAAAATGATTTTTTGAAAAAATAAATAGAAAACTATGAGGCAGGTGCAGTTCAAATTTGACCCGCTTCCTGCTGAATCGGCGGAAATTTGTCTTTTTCACGAGAGGTGCATCAAATCTTTTGACACCCAACCATTTGGTGAATTGTGCATTAAATATGGACTATTATTTTATAAAAATGATTTGGTCCAATATTGCAACAAATATATGGTAGGTCCTTCACAAAAAAAACTCATTTTGGGCACTCGAAAAATAGAAAATGAATTTTTCGTCCAAAGAACAAGAAAACTCCCTTAGGAAACAATGTTTGCCATTCGAAGATGCACCCTTGTGCACAATATAAGATCATTTGAACAAACTATACCATGAATATGGCCATAAGATTGATCATTTGGTTTGAAAGCCATGAATCTTCATACATGATAGCTCATTTCTGAGATCACTTTTTTCAAAGAATTGCCGTATTACAAGTTTATTATTTTTCCTGATAACTTGGTCACATATGATGACACAATGCGATGGTTTTCCAATGTTTTGATTTTTTTTGAATTTTTTATGCCCGTTTCAAAATGCGGTCAAAACGGCGGGCATGACCGTTCCTAGCTAGTGGTTGAATCTTCGAAATTTTTTGGTGTTTCTCTGATTAAATAGATACTTATGTACCTAGAAATGATTTTTGGCAAAAATAAAGAGTAAACTATGAGGCAGGTGCAGTTCAAATTTTACCCGCTTTCCTACTGAATCGGTGGAAATTTGTCTTTTTTACCAGAGGTGGATCTAATCTTTTGAAACCCAACCATTTGGTCAATTGTGCACTAAATATGGCGTAATATTTTATAAAATTAATTTGGTACAATTTTGCAACAAATATATGGTAGGTCATTCACAAAAAAACTCATTTTGGGCACTCGAAAAATGGAAAATTGATTTTTCGTCCAAAGAAAATGAAAACTCCCTTAGGGAACATTGTTTGCCATTCCAAGGTGCACCCTTGTGCACAATATGAGATCATTTGAACAAACTATACCATGCATGTGGCCATAAGATTGATCATTTGGCTTAAAAGCCATGAATCTCCACACATGATAGCTCGTTTCTGAGAACACTTATTTAAAATAATTATCGTATTACAATTTTATTATTTTTTCTGGTAACTTGGCCACATATAATGACACAATGTGAAGGTTTTCCAATTTTTTGATTTTTTTTAATTTTTCATGCCCGTTTCAAAATGCGGTCAAAACGACGTGCATGACCGTTCCTAGCTAGTGGTTGAATCTTGAAAAAAATTTGGTGTTTCTCTGATTAAATAGATACTTTTGTACCTAAAAATAATTTTTGGAAAAAATAAAGAGCAAACTATGAGGCAGCTGCAGTTCAAATTTGACCCGCTTCCAGCTAAATCGGCAGAAATTTGTCTTTTTCACGAGACGTGGATCAAAACTTTTGAGACCCAACCATTTGGTTAGTTGTGCATTAAATATGACCTAGTATTTTAGAAAATTGATTTGGTACAATTTTGCAACAATTATTTGGTAGGTTCTTCACAAAAAAACTCATTTTGGGCACTCGAAAAATGGAAAATGATTTTTTCGTCCAAAGAAAATGAAAACTTCCTTAGGCAACCCAACCATTTGGTTAATTATACATTAAATATGGCCTAATATTTAAGAAAAATTATTTGGTCCAATTTTACAACAAATATATTGTTGATCCTTCACAAAAAAACTCATTTTCGGCACTCAAAAAATTATTTTTAGTCAAATACGACCAATTTAGATGGTCATAACGTCGTACTGCATTCTAATTGGTCCGTGGACGTATCACGCGGATCGTGCATCAAACACCGTCGGATGCTCGCAGATCCAACGGCAGTCCTCAAGCCTTCCACACCAACCCCGAAACCCTAGATGGTCATTTTGCATCCACCCCCCTGCCTCCTTTCTTTCCACATCCATCCATCGATCTCCTTCCAGATCCCCGCTGTCTCTCCCGATGGAGAGAGAGAGAGAGCGATAGCTCGCCTCCTCCCTTCTAGATCCATCGCCGCCGCCACCTCCCTCCGGTGGAGCTCGCCGCCGTTCATGGCCTCCCCCACACCCTCCTCCTCTCGCCCCTCCCCTTCCCTCACCACCCAACCGAACCAACTAGACCACCCCGCACCCTTCCTCCTCCTCCCCCCATTCCCCAACTAGCCGCCGGCCGCCTCTTCCCTCCTCTTCGCGGTCTCCTTCGCCACGCTCAAGATCTCGGCGGCGACGAGCCCAGCGCGTGGCCTGCAGTGGCAGGGGGTCGGGATCGACGGGAAGAGTGGAAGTTTGAGAAGTTGTTGTTGCCCACCCGACCCCGCTCTGTCGCCGCTCGATCCGGCCCGTCCCGTGAACGCCCCCTCCCGGCTGTGCCACCAGACGACAGCAGCATCAGGTCGGGGCAGGCGATGCTGGCCGCGGCGGCCGGCGTGGCCTTGGCGGGGTCCCTGCCCCTCCAATGTTTTGGCCAGTTGCTCCCCGTCATCGCGCACATCTTCGGCGCCGTCAACGCCTGCCAAGTCCGTCTGATCTCATCTCATCCGCTCTCTTCTCTTTTGATTTGCTTAGCTTGCCGTGCGTGCAGTGTAAAGGAGGAGGAGGCGGAGGAGCCAGGAGATCCATATCGCTGGCCGCCTCCAGGGCCAAGCTCGCCGCCGCCACAGCCACCACCAAGAAAGCTGCTGCTACAGCTAGCGGCCGGGGCAAGGCCAAGGCCGCCAAGAAGGTCTTCTCCCTCACCAGCCAGAAGTTTGAAACCCCAGAGGAGGTACTCTACTAATTCCCTCTCTCTCGAATTCTTATTTCATCATAGTATCATACTTGTATGCTTCCAGTTCAAGCATCTGATTTGGGAACCCTTTTTGCAATGAATTTGGCTTTCCTGAATTCACAGAGGGAGCCCCTGAGGATCTTCTACGAATCGCTCTCCAAGCAGATCCCATCCAGCTACATGGCTGAATTCTGGTATGTTTGTACTCTGTACCTACCTACCCACCCCACCTCTGCTCTTCTCTGCTCTGCTCCACCAATTAATCACCACTTACTACTTACTACTGCTTGCTTGCTTGTCCACAAGTTAAGTTAAGGCTGCAATCCCCACCCAGTTACTACTACTAGACTGATCGATCCATTGATTTCTCTGAATGTCACTCAAATCCTTAGCTACCTAGCTAGCTTCCCTCCCTCCCTGCACACACCTAGCTAGCTAATTACACTAGTGGTGTTCAGAAACAACTTCACTCTGAATTACCAGTAGTTAATGTAAGTTGATTAACGCGTTGCATCTTACCTTGTGTTCATGTCGAATGCAAGCATCAGTAGTACTGTTCTTTCTTTTTCTAGGAATGACAGCTTTAGTATGCATCTCCTCTTAACGATTCAGTCTTAAATTCAAAGTTAAGTAATTAATGTTCCAAACACAAGAGATCAATCTTATGTAGAGTAGTACGTGTGGAACTAAATGTTGGAAACACATGCAACGATCATGAGTATAGTATTTTTTTTACCTTGATCAAATTTCAGCCGGCAGAGGTTTTATTCTTACCATCCACCAGTTTTGACAAATTGATAGTATTATTACTTGTAGCAACACAAGTGCAATCTTGTACTGCAAAATAGGTAGTGATCGGCTCGTGAAGGTAACCACGACCCCATCTATCCTTTAGTAGTAGAGGAGCATTCTGCAGCAAGGGAACCACGCAGACCTATGACCGTCAGTGGAGCTACCCAAAGTACCGAACCCATCATAACTATTCTACACTGAAAAGTTAAAGAGTATACAGACCTGTTTTAATATTTGGTGACCAAGGCATATTCCAGTCCAGCGTCTATTAAACTTTGTATGCTGAATTTAAATTGGTTGTCACTATATACTTAGGAGGCAGTGACATAATAGTATATGCCTGTGCAGATTTATACATTGTTAAATTGAGGCTTGGCAAGAACTATTTTCTTTGTAGTAATAAGTCAGGAGTTGATTGTTGCTTCAGTAGGGTGTCATACATTATAATCATCAGCTCATGTCGTCTGGGATCAAACATAGTTTGAATTTACAAGAGTAAAGATTTATGTGAGAAGTACAAACCATGTTCAGTTTTATCTAGTACAAAAATTATGCCCCTGCTATAGTGATACATTCTGTACTACACTGTTGCTTCTGTTTGCTTGCTTGATTACCTCTCTAAGGCAGCTTCGTTTTGTTCTTCTTCTTCATGTGCTACTTGCATCATCAAGGGGATCTTTGACCACTACCAGCAGGCCACCGGGACCAGCCTGTGGACCGAGCAGTATGAGGTTGGCTGCTGCTTCTCTATATTGCCTCCATCCATCTTTTTCTTTAGCTGTATCACTTTCTCCTTTCTTTGATGTGGCTGATTTGCTTCGGTTTGATATCATGGCAGAAAATAATTAGGCACTAGGGAAATCATCTAGATCCGACTAGTTTGTACTTAGTCACTAGTGATGCACCGCTCTTTTTCCTTGTGATGCCTGAGTACTGAAGAAACTGTTTTGGGTAATATGCACTGGTCTTTTGC
Source organism: Thinopyrum elongatum (assembly GCA_011799875.1). Lineage (NCBI taxonomy): Eukaryota > Viridiplantae > Streptophyta > Magnoliopsida > Poales > Poaceae > Thinopyrum > Thinopyrum elongatum. The sequence continues at coordinate 534,416,201 of CM022301.1, read as the reverse complement.
TTATTCCCTTGTGAGTTTGGCAAGTGATTGTTTGGGGAGTAGATGTAGTGTGTGCTTATGCTCTTCTGAGATTTGCAGGAGTAGTTCATTCTTGGGACATGTGTTAAATCAATAATGTTCCTTAGTGTGTTAAATCAAGCCTTGCAGAGTACAATATACACACTAGACTGTTTCTGAACATGTTAAATCAACAATGTGTATGTGTTACTGTATCCTAGTAATTCTGCTGTGTCACTGTATCCTAGTAAAGCAAGATGCTTGTTATACTCATGTTCCTGATGATATTGGTGTAGACTCAATTTGGTTATTTCTTCTAGTTCTGCTACTAGTTGCTGTGTACTCCTAGTGCTGTAGTTGCTGTGTAGTAATAAAGAAATATTAATGCTCAAATATGATGATGTGGCCTGCAGCGCACCTACTTCGATGCCGACCCATCCGTCGTCATCGCCTTCGAGGACGACGAGGACACCGCAGGCGCCGTCGGCCTCGGCGGCCGCTTCCACCACTACCACATCGTCGTCATCTACCAGTTCCACGACGGCGTCTGGGCCGTCGAGTCCTTCTGTAGCTGCTGCCGCTGCTCCTTCCACAGTTTGGGTGGGACTCGTCAGATCGGCCTCCTCGTTTCCTATTTCAGGTAGTACATCCTTCTTGCTCGAATCTACTATTTGATCTGCCTGCATACTCCTTGCAGTTCCTGGAGCATCTGGACCTCTTATTGTAGTAGCTGGTATGCTTGATGCGTGTATGTCCATCTCTTTACTATTTTGCTAGAACCATAAATCCTGAGGCATGATGATCATGGTCTGGTTTGTTAGATCTATTCTGCCGGTGCTTAAAATTTGACAACCTGTTGTTGGTATTTTGTTTTAGGCGCAATGTGTTGTAGTGCAGTTTTTTGCACAACCTGCACATGTGCCATGCATATTCATATTGTGTCTCTGTTTCTTATATGAACTAGTATCTCATTTTAACTAGCTCGACAACAAAAAGCATGGTACTAGCTAAATTTGTGTTATCATTCTAAATAAATGTCCTTTTCTTGAATGGTATGTTCATAATATATTTGCCCCAGTTTTTCTCATTCTTCTCTGATTCATGTAACAGGGTGACAGAGGAAGCCATGTTGCTGTTTTGTTTGGTCCCAGCCCTGACTATCGCCGTCGAGCGAGTGCGGCGTGTTGTTCATCTGACTATGGTCCCAGCCCTGACTATCGAAGTTTTTGTCCTATTGAAGTTGCTTAGAAATACGAGCAAGTCCAGCGAGTCCAGTATGTTGTTCATGATAGGAGCTTGTGAAGCAGTACTGTATTACAATTGTAGAGCTTGTTACACTTGTAGAGCTTGTAAAGTATTGTATTACACATGGCCCTTTGTAGTGGCACGGATAGAGCTTGTATTATGTGATCTTGTTGCTCTTGGATAAGTATTATGTGTGTTTTTTGTCTCTGCCAATCTAAATACTGCTTGAAATATGAAGAATATGAGTCTGATAGATGGAAACCTGTTACCAGAACCTGACAACTGGGACCCATCTGACTAGTGGACCCATTTAATAAAAAAAGAAAATGAAATTGTTTAGACAAAATGGCCACGGCCCAACAATAAAAAAGGCTGCCATATTGGGCTTGGCCCATGAGCCCGACCAAAAATTGAAGGAAAAAATATATTAAAAAGGCCGAATTATTGGGCTCGGCCCATGTAAAACACCGAACTGGACCGGGCTGATTCTTGTCAACGACCTTTTCACTTGGTCGCAATTTTGCCACGTCAGCTTGCCACGTTGGATCCGACGTGGCTTGGGCAGAGAGCTAGCGACCAAAACAGAAGGTCATAGGATCAACGACCTTTTGTTTTGGTCGTTGCCTTCCACGACCTTATCCCAAAGAAGGTCGTTAATTTCAGTTTACGACGGCCAGCTTTTGACCATCTGTTTTTGGTCAAAAAAGGTCGCAAATGGAAAACAATGACCATTCAGTGACCAATAGTGATGGTCATAAGTTGACGTATTTCTTGTAGTGCACGGTTGGGCTGGCACCATCCATGACAGAGGTGGAGCCTGGACCCGCCCTGCACACAACGACCCAGAGTGCAATGGGCGATGGGCCCAAGACCTCGGAGCGCTTAGGATGTAGACCGGCGGAGACCTCTCTGCTGAGCCTAGGTAGGACTACGACGTGTTGATCTTTCGTGGCCGGGCATGACCCAGGAAAGTGTGTTCGGCTAGAGTAATCAAGCATGTTGGGAAATGTGGTGCACCCCTGCAGGGAAGTTATCTATTCGAATAGCCGTGCCCACGGTAAAGGACGCTCAGTGTTGTATCTCGACCTATTACAACTATAAATGGATACTTGAGACATTTGATGGATATGTGGCTCTGGGATTGCTTTCTCGCAGGGAGTCGAGGAAGGATCTCTGGGCATTAACTCTACAACATGCTTGTTAAATATAAACTGCTATTCTGTACTCTTCTGAATGCTGCAAGATGCTCGAAGATGCTAGTCTTCGATAGGCTAGGCTTTCCCTTCTCCTCTGGTATTCTGCAGTTCAGTCCACAGATACAGCCCATTCCTTTGATATTGATGCATACTTAGTGTAGTTCCGATGTAAGTCTTGCGAGTACTTTGGATGAGTACTCGGTTGCTTTGCTACCTCTTTTTCCCCTATACCCGGTTGCTACGATCAGATGGTGGATCCCAGGAGCCAGATGCCACCCCCGCCGGTTACTACTTCTACCCCGAGGGTGCCTACTGCTACATGGAGACCGCCGACGACCAGGAGTAGTTAGGAGGTCCCAGGCAGGAGGCCTTGCCTCTTCGATCATTGTTGCTTTTGTGTTTGCCTTCTCCCAGGCAGGAGGCCTAGCCTCTTCGATCGTTGTTGCTTTTGTGTTTGCCTTCTTAAGGCATTCTTTTTTAACTTATGTTTGTACTCAGATATTGTTGCTTCCGCTGACTCTTGTGTATTTGAGCTTCTGTATTCGAGCCCTCCAGGCACCTGGCTTGTAATATGAAGCTTGTATTATTTTAATTTGTGTCTCGAGTTGTGTTGTGATATCTTCCCGTGAGTCCCTGATCTTGATCGTACACATTTGCGTGTATGATTAGTGTATGATTGAATTGGGGGCGTCACAGGGAAATACTTTTATGGAAATCACATTAGGAGAGGCTACTAAACTCCTAGATAATATTATGGCAAATTACTCTCAATGGCATACCGAAAGATCTTCTACTAGTAAAAAAGTGCATGCGATTGAAGAAATTAATACTTTGAGTGGAAAGATGGATGAACTTATGAAATTGATTGATATTAAGAGTGCTCCTATTGATCCTAATGATATGCCTTTGTCCACTTTGATTGAGAATAATAATGAATCTATGGATGTGAATTTTGTTGGTAGGAACAATTTTGGTAATAACGCGTATAGAGGCAATTTTAATCCTAGGCTGTTTCCTAGTAATTCCTCTAATAATTATGGTAATTCCTACAACAATACTTATGAAATTTATAATAAGATACCCTCTTATCTTGAGAATAATATTAAAGATTTCATTAATTCTCAAAAGATTTTTAATGCTATGGTAGAAGAAAAATTGCTTAAGATTGATGATTTGGCTAGGAACGTTGATAGAATTTCTCATGAGATTGATTCTTTTAAGATTAGATCTATGTCACCCAAGATTGATATTAATGAATCTCTAAAAGCTATTAAAATTTCTATGAATGAAAGAAAAGAGAGAACCGCAAGGATGCGTGCTAAGAGAGATTGGCTAGAAAAAACATGTTCTTCTCGTTTTAGTGATAATAATGATGAAGATCTTAAAGTGATTGGTGTGACTCCTATTGAATCTTTTTTTGCTAATATAAAACTTGATAAAGATGTGACTGGAGATGAGTTAACTTTATCTAGAAGGCGTCCCAATAATTTGGAGGGTAAAGATCTTAATGAAAAAATTGATAAAAGTGGGATTGGTGAGGTCAAAACTTTAAGTAGCGATGAACCCACTCTTTTGGATTTCAAGGACTTTAATTATGATAATTGTTCTTTGATTGATTTTATTTCCTTGTTGCAATCCATGCCTTATTTAGCTCATGCTTATAGTCAAAATAAGGCTTTTACTAAACATATCGATGATGCGATGATGAAATCGTTTGAAGAAAAACTTGAGTTGGAAGTTTCAATCCCTAGAAAGCTCTACGATGAATGGGAACCTACTATTAAGCTTAAAATTAAAGATTATGAGTGTAATTCTTCGTGTGATTTGGGTGCTAGTGTTTCCACTATTCCAAAAACTCTTTGTTACGTGCTATGTTTCCATAAATTTGATGATTGTTCTTTGAATTTGCATCTAGCGGATTCCACTATTAAGAAACCTATGTGTCCAAGCACTGTTTGGGGCCTAACCCAATGTGCCCGACGACACGTATGGCTCAGGCCCGGGGCTTCTGTCGGGGTACACAAACAAGGGTGTCAGCCCCTTGTTGTTCGGCAGGGGAGGAAGATCACATAGCACAAACCCCTACTCCTGCTTTGGTGGATTGAAGAGAGGACCGTGGTGGTCACACATTGCTCAAGCCCGGCAAGGTCGCCTCGGGGAGAGAAGCAACGCGCGTATGAGTGTACGAGGGTCCGAATCCTTTTTTTAGGTTGCCATGGCCCTCCTTTTGTAGGCTAAGGGGTTACCACAGTGGCAAAATAGTCATTATCTACTGATTATATAGCCAACAGTGCTATCATACCTAACTCTGGCAGTTAGGACAAAGTGCATTAAATGCACTGCTAGGTGTCACACTAAGGATGCAGCCCGGCAAGCCTGCCGCGCCGCTTAACCATCTTCCACCTGTATGCATGACATGCCTCTGGACAGGTGTCATATAGGGGGAATCTCCCTTCCAAATGGCTGCCACATGCCAAATGATAGCCACTTAATCACTTGGGGTCTCGACACCACACTGATAAGTGACTTGCGTTGCTGTGCGGTGGAGCAATGGAGTCTTGGCGGAGATATTTGCCCTTCGCAGCCCTAGCAAGCCTGCCGGGGAAATCTTGGGACTTGTTCTTGGTGAGGCCTCGACCTAACCAGGCTCGCCCACCCGGTAAGGGAGGTCTTTTCTTAGTGACATCTTGTTCCCTTGGCTTGTCTTGGTCTTCTTGATCCGCCCTTTGATTCCTCAAAGAGCTATCTCTCTGGCTTGGTCTTGTCTTGGGAGCTTGGTGTTGCCGGGTTGGAGGCCGACTGTTCGTGCACAAGTCAGGCGAAACACTATGGGAAGGATTAATGATGTTCTTATTGTTGCAAATAGGAATTATGTGCCCATAGATTTTATTGTACTTGATATAGATTGCAATCCGACATGCCCAATTATTCTTGGTAGACCTTTCCTTAAAATGATTGGTGCAATTATTGATACGAAAGAAGGAAACATTAGATTTCAATTTCCGTTAAGGAAGGGCATGGAACACTTTCCAAGAAATAAAATTAGGTTACCATATGAATCTATTATGAGGGCTACTTATGAATTAAATACCAAAGATGACAATACCTAGACCTATACAATATGCCTAGCTAGGGGCGTTAAACAATAGCGCTTGTTTGGAGGCAACCCAATTTTATTTTGTGTTTTTTCCTTTTTGCTTCTGTTTTTCAATAAATACACAATATTACCTCTGTAGTAATTGTGTTTTAATTAGTGTTTGAGCCAAGTAAGACCTTTGGGATGGTCTATGGTGATAGTTGATTTGATCTTGCTGAAAAACAGAAAATTTTGTGCTCATTGACAGAATTTTAGAAAATCACAGAAGTGTGATTTTGATCTGATTTTTTTACAAAAGATTGATATACAAATTTCCTAAGTTCTCCTAATTTTCCAGAATTTTTGGAGTTGCATAAGTATACTAAATTTTCAGATTACTACAGACTGTTCTGTTTTTGACAGATTCTGTTTTCTTTGTGTTGTTTGCTTATTTTGATGAATCTACGGGTAGTATCGGGGTGTATGAACCATGGAGAAGTTGGAATACAGTAGATATAACACCAATATAAATTTAGAATGAGTTCACAACAGTACCTAAACTGGTGATTTATTTTATTATACTAACGAAGCTTACGAGTTTTCTGTTGAGTTTTGTGTTGTGAAGTTTTCAAGTTTTGGGTAAGGATTTGATGTACTACGGAATAAGCAGTGTCAAGAGCCTAAGCTTGGGGATGCCCAAGGCACGCCAAGGTAATATTCAAGGACAACCAAGCATCTAAGCTTGGGGATGCCCCCGATGGCATCCCCTCTTTTGTCTTCAATCCATCGGTAAAATTACTTGAGGCTATATTTTTATTCACCACATGATATGTGTTTTGCTTGGAGCGTCTTGTATGCTATGAGTCTTTGCTTTTTAGTTTTCCACAATCATCCCTACTGTACAAAACTTTTGAGAGGGACACACATTAATCATGAATTTATTAGAATATTCTATGTGCTGCACTTATATCTTTTGAGCTAGGTAGTTGCTCTAGTGCTTCACTTATATCTTTTTAGAGCACGGCGGTGGTTTTTATTTTGTAGAAATTGATGAACTCTCATGCTTCACTTATATTATTTTGAGAGTCTTAAAAATAGAATGGCAATTTGCTTAGGTTATGAATTTGGTCCTAATATGATGGGCATCCTAGAGGATTATAACAAAAACTTTCATAAAGAGCATTGAATATATGAGAAGTTTGATTCCTTGCATTTGTTTTGAGATATAAAGATGGTGATATTACAGTCATGCTAGTGAGTAATTGTGGATTGGTAGAAATATTTGTGTTAAGGTTTGTGATTCCCGAAGCATGCACGTATGGTGAACCGTTATGTGATGAAGTCGGAGCATGATTTATTTTTTATTGTCTTCCTTATGAGTGGCGGTCGGGGACGAGCGATGGTCTTTTCCTACCAATCTATCCCCCCTAGGAGCATGCGTATTAGTAATTTGCCTTGATGGCTAATAAATTTTTGCAATAAGTATGTGAGTTCTTTATGACTAATGTTGAGTCCATGGATTATACACACTCTCACTCTTCCACCATTGCTAGCCTCTCTAGTACCGCGCAACTTTCGCTAGTGCATTAAACCCACCATATACCATTCCTCAAAATAGCCACCATACCTACCTATTATGGCATTTCCATAGCCATTCCGAGATATATTTCCATGCAACTTCCACCGTTCCGCTTATTATGACACATACCATCATTGTCATATTGCTTTGCGTAATCACATAGTTGATATAGTATTTGTAGCTTGGCCACCGTTCATATTTTTTATACATGTCACGCTAGGTAATTACACATCCCGGTACACCACCGAAGGCATTCATATAGAGTCATATCTTTGTTCTAGTATTGGGTTGTAATTCTTGAGTTGTAAGTAAATGAAAGTGTGATGATCATCATTATTAGAGCATTGCGAGGAAAGGATGATGGAGGCTGTGATTCCCCCACAAGTCGGCTTCAAACTAAAAAAAAGAGGCCAAAGAGCCCAAACAAAAAAAATTAGAGAAAAAGAGAGAAGGGACAATGTTACTATCCTTTTTCCACACTTGTGCTTTAAAGTAGCACCATGTTCTTCATGATAGAGTCTCCTATTTTATCACTTTCATATACTAGTGGGAATTTTTCGTATAGAACTTGGCTTGTATATTCCAATGATGGGCTTCCTCAAATTGCCCTAGGTCTTCGTGAGCAAGCAAGTTGGATGCACACCCACTTAGTTTCCTTTTGAGCTTTCATACACTTATAGCTCTAGTGCATCCGTTGCATGGCAATCCCTACTCTCTTGCATCGATATCAATTGATGGGCATCTCCATAATATTCCTCAATTGATAGCCCATTAATATTCCTAGTTGATGTGAGACTTTATCCTTTTTGTCTTCCCCTCACAACCTCCACCATACTCTATTCCACCTATAATGCTATATCCATGGCTCACGCTCATGTATTGCGTGAAAGTTTAAAAAGCTTGAGAACATTAAAAGTATGAAACAATTGGTTGGCTTGTCATCGGGGTTGTGCATGATAAAATACTTTGTGTGATGAAGATAGAGCATGACAAGACTATATGATTTTGTAGGGACAACTTTCTTTAGCCATGATATTTTGAGAAGACATGATTGCTTTATTAGTATGCTTGAAGTATTATTGTTTTTATGTCAATATTAAACTTTTGTTTTGAATCTTATGGATCTGAACATTCATGCCACAATAAAGAAAATTGCATTATTGATAAATATGTTAGGTAGCATTTCACATCAAAAATTCTGTTTTTATCATTTACCTACACGAGGATGAGCTGGAATTAAGCTTGGGGATGCTTGATACGTCTCTAACATATCTATAATTTTTTATTATTCCATGCTATTATATTGTCTATCTTGGATGTTTTATATGCATTTATATGCTATTTTATATCATTTTTTGGGACTAACCTATTAACCTAGTGCCCCGTGCCAGTTGCTGTTTTTTCCTTGTTTTTGACTTCTACCGAAAATCAATATCAAACGGAATAAAACTTTACAATGATTTTTCTTGGAGCAGAAGAAACCCACGAGACTTGGGGAGGAGGCCAGAAGACCCACGAGGGGGCCACAAGCCCTGGGGGCGCACCCCAGGGGGGCGGCCATGGGGCTTGTGGGCCCCCCGTGGCTCTCCTAACCCCAACTCCAGCACTATAAATCCTCAAAAATTCCCACTATACCAGAGGGCACACCAAAAATACTTTTCTGCTGCCGCAAGCTTCTGTTCTCATGAGATCCCATCTTGGGGCCTTTTCTGGCACTCTGCCGGAGGGGGATTCGATCACGGAGGGCCTCTACACCAACCTTGCAGCCCTTCCGATGATGTGTGAGTAGTTTACCATAGACCTACGGGTCCATAGCTAGTAGCTAGATGGCTTCTTCTCTCTCTTTGATCTTCAATACAATGTTCTCCTCGATGTTCCTAGAGATCTATTCGATGTAATCTTCTTTTGCGGTGCCTTTGTTGAGATCCGATGAATTGTGGATTTATGATCAGATTATCTATGAATATTATTTGAGTCTTCTCTGAACTCTTTTATGCATGATTAAGATACCTTTGTATTTCTCTCCGATCTATCGATTTGGTTTGGCCAACTAGATTGGTTTTTCTTGTAATGGGAGAGGTGCTTTGTGATGGGTTCAATCTTGTGCTGTCCTCACCCAGTGACAGTAGGGGTAGCGAGACACATATTTGTATTGTTGCCATTGAGGATAAAATGATGGGTTTTTTTTACCAGATTGATTGGATCTATCCCTCTACATCATGTCATCTTGCTTAAGGCGTTACTCTGTTCTTATGAACTTAATACTCTAGATGCAGGCAGGAGTCGGTCGATGTTCGGAGTAATAGTAGTAGATGCAGGCAGGAGTCGGTCTACTTGTCACGGACGTGATGCCTATATTCATGACCATTGCCTTAGATATCGTCATAATTATGCGCTTTTCTATCAATTGCTCGACAGTAATTTGTTTACCCACCGTATGCTTTCTTCGAGAGACAAGCCTCTAGTGAAACCTATGGCCCCCGAGTCTATTTTCCATCATATATTTTCAGATCTATAAAACCAAAAACCCAAAAATACCTTGCTGCAATTTATTTATATTTACTTTATTTTGCCTTTTATTTATATGTTATATCTATCTCTATTATATCTCACTCTTGCAAGTGACCATGAAGGGACTGACAACCCCTTTTTCGCGTTGTGTGCAAGAGTTTGTTAGTTTGTGTAGGTGCATATACTGGAGACTTGCTTGTGCCTCCTACTATATTGATACCTTGGTTCTTAACTCAGGGAAATACTTATCTCTACTTTGCTGCATCACCCTTTCCTCTTCAAGGGAAAAATCAACGCAAGCTCAAGAAGTAGCAGGAAGAATTTCTGGCGCCGTTGCCGGGGAGGTTCTACATCAAGCCTACCAAGTACCTATCATAAACTCTCATCTCTTTCACTTACATTATTTGCCATTTGCCTCTCATTTTCCTCTCCCCCACTTCTAAAATGTTTTCAGAAAAACACAAAAATATTTGCCTTTTTATTCGCCCTTCTTTCGTTCGTCTTTTCATTTGCTTTTTGTTTGCTTGTGTGCTTGATTGCTTGCTTTGTCACGATGTCTCAAGAAAATACCAAGTTGTGTGATATTTCCAATACTAATAATAATGATTTTATTAGTACTCCGATTGCTCCAGCCACTAGTGCGGAATCTTATGAAATTAATGCCGCTTTGTTGAATCTTGTTATGAAAGATCAATTTTCTGGAAGTCCTAATGAAGATGCTGCATCCCATCTAAATACTTTCGTTGAGTTGTGTGATATGCAAAAGAAAAAGATGTGGATAATGATATTGTTAAATTGAAGCTATTTCCGTTCTCACTACGAGATCGAGCTAAAACTTGGTTTTCATCTTTGCCTAAAAATAGTATTGATTCATGGAACAAGTGTAAAGATGCTTTTATTTCCAAGTATTTTCCTCCCACTAAGATCATCTCCGTTAGGAACGATATAATGAATTTTAAGCAACTTGATCATGAACATGTTGCACAAACTTGCGAGAGGATGAAATTGATGATAAGAAATTGCCCTACTCATGGTTTAAGTTTATGGATGATCATACACAATTTTTATGCCGAATTGAATTTTGCATCTAGAAATATTTTAGATTCCGTCGCGGGAGGTACTTTTATGGAAATCACATTAGGAGAGGCTACTAAACTCCTAGATAATATTATGGCAAATTACTCTCAATGGCATACCGAAAGATCTTCTACTAGTAAAAAAGTGCATGCGATTGAAGAAATTAATACTTTGAGTGGAAAGATGGATGAACTTATGAAATTGATTGCTAGTAAGAGTGCTCCTATTGATCCAAATGATATGCCATTGTCCACTTTGATTGAGAATAATAATGAATCTATGGATGTGAATTTTGTTGGTAGGAACAATTTTGGTAATAACGCGTATAGAGGCAATTTTAATCCTAGGCCGTTTCCTAGTAATTCCTCTAATAGTTATGGTAATTCCTACAAAAATTCATATGGAAATTATAATAAGATACCCTCTGATCTTGAGAATAATATTTAAGATTTCATTAATTCTCAAAATATTTTTAATGCTACGGTAGAAGAAAAATTGCTTAAGATTGATGATTTGGCTAGGAACATTGATAGAATTTCTCATGAGATTGATTCTTTTAAGATTAGATCTATGCCACCCAAGATTTATATTAATGAATCTCAAAAAGGTATAAAATTTCTATGAATGAAAGTAAAGAGAGAACCGCTAGGATGCGTGCTAAGAGAGATTGGCTAGAAAAAGCATGTTCTTCTAGTTTTTGTGATAATAATGATGAAGATCTTAAAGTGATTGGTGTGACTCCTATTGAATCTTTGTTTGCTAATATAAAAATTGATAAAGATGGTACTGGAGATGAGTCAACTTTAGCTAGAAAGCGTCCCAATAATTTGGAGGGTAAAGATCTTAATGAAAAAATTGATAAAAGTGGGATTGGCGAGGTTAAAACTTTAAGTAGCGATGAACCCACTGTTTTGGATTTCAAGGACTTTAATTATGATAATTGTTCTTTGATTGATTGTATTTCCTTGTTGCTGTCCATGCTTAATTCACCTTATGCTTATAGTCAAAATAAGGCTTTTACTAAATATATCGTTGATGCTATGATGAAATCATTTGAAGAAAAACTTGAGTTGGATGTTTCAATCCCTAGAAAGCTCTATGATGAATGGGAACCTTCTATTAAGATTAAAATTAAAGATTATGAGTGTAATGCTTTTTGTGATATGGGTGCTAGAGTTTCCACTATTCCAAAAACTCTTTGTGATGTGCTAGGTTTGCATAAATTTGATGATTGTTCTTTGAATTTGCATCAAGCGGATTCCACTATTAAGAAACCTATCAGAAAGATTAATGATGTTCTTATTGTGTCAAATAGGAATTATGTGCCCATAGATTTTATTGTACTTGATATAGATTGCAATCCTACATGCCCTATTATTCTTGGTAGACATTTCCTTAGAAGGATTGGTGCAATTATTGATATGAAAGAAGAAAACATTAGATTTCAATTTCCTTTAAGGAATGGCATGGAACACTTTCCAATAAATAAAATTAGGTTACCGTATGAATCTATTATGAGGGCTACTTATTAATTAAATACCAAAGATGACACTACCTAGACCTATGCAATATGCCTAGCTAGGGGTGTTAAACAATAGCGCTTGTTGGGAGGCAACCAATTTTATTTTGTGTTTTTTCCTTTTTGCTTCTGTTTTTCAATAAATACACAATATTAACTCTGTAGTAATTGTGTTTTAGTGTTTCAATTAGTGTTTGAGCCAAGTAAGACCTTTGGGATGGTCTATGGTGATAGTTGATTTGATCATGCTGAAAAACAGAAACTTTTGCGCTCATTGCCAGAATTGTAGAAAATCACAGAGGCGTGCTTTTGATCTAATTTTTTTACACAAGATTGATATACAAATTTCCTAAGTTGTCATAATTTTTCAGAATGTTTGGAGTGACAGAAGTATATGAAATTTCCAGATTACTACAGAGTCTTCTGTTTTTGACAGATTCTGTTTTCTTTGTGTTGTTTGCTTATTTTGATGAATCTATGGGTAGTATCGGGGGGGTGGGGGGTATGAAACATGGAGAAGTTGGAATACAATATATATAACACCAATATAAATTTATAATGAGTTCACAACAGTACCTAAAGTGGTGATTTATTTTATTATACTAACGGAGCTTACGGCGTTATTCTGTCGGCCTCCTCCATCACCTCAGTTGACGTGGGGGCTCCATCGTCACCTTACCGACCTGCTCCGTCACCTCGGCTAGACCGGGGGCTTGACCATCGCTTCAAAAACTTACTCGGCCAGGGACGTTGGTGTCACCCTGCCGACCTACCGCGTCACCGTTGCTGGACCGGGGGCTTCGCCATCACTTCATTAACCCACTCCGGGACTTCGGCATCACACTACCGGCCTACTCCGTTACCTCGGTTGGACAGGGGGTTTCGCCTTGCCACATTGGTTGTGCTATGTCACCACTTTAGAGTGCCTAACTCCTCACTCGGCCACCTCGGGACAGGCTTGGGGGTTGGGACCTCATCCCGCTACAAGCTCAGACCCTATATTAACCAGCTAAGTCGCTTTTGTGCTCAATTTTTTTGTTTAATTTTTGTTCGATTTGACCAAACATTATATTTGTGTTAAACAAAGAAGCAGTTTGTTACAAACAATGTTTATTAAAAATGGTGTTTGTTAAAAACAACTTCCTTTACTCAAGTTAAATGGGGGATCTTAAATTTGTATGAGCTATTTTATAGTAAATATTTTCTTCTAAGTCGTTCCAAAGTCTTTTTCTACTACTCCTTTTTCGAGTCGAGTGTGTGGTCAATAGCCGGATGGCCGGGTTTCTCTCTCAAGCCGCTCGAGTCTAGTCCGCTAAACTGGCCGGAGAAGCACTCCGCCTTCGAGAAGCGAGTTTGAAGCCGAAGGCTGACCCACTTGAAGTCTATAGATCGGATGTGTCATGATTAAAGCACGGCGGAAGCACAAATTAATTTAAAAGACCAATTTCGGGTTGGCACCAAAAAACTTGATTTAATTTAGACGTTAAGTTTTTAAGTGAGATTTTGGTTTTATGAGCTTGTGGCACTTTTAACCTTTTTTGTGTGTCTCCAGCATAATTCTCGCAGGTAGAGCTAGAGCCGAACCCACCAAAAGTCGAGGTACTCCATGGAGTCCTCGGCAAAACGTTCTGCTTTATATGCATCGGTTTTGAATTGTGGTTTTGGTCAATAGTTGGGTTGCCCAGCTCCCGTGCTTACTTTTACATTCCTGATTGTTCGGCTAAGGGTAAAGGGACAACCACTTCGATTGTGCTTCTAGTTCAACTGGCCAAATGCCTCAGTGGAGAAAGCCGAAAACTGACTGTCACAATAAGCGTAAACTGGTGAGCGATCCGATGACTGTGTTAAACTATAGATCGATGGAGGTCACCTTGTGTTAAACGATGGGACTTTCATAAAATTGGCCGAAGTGTACCTCGGCTGACGCCGAACACTAGCTGGGGGCTAGTAACTGGCCTCTCAACTTTAAGCTCCTATGACTAAGTGAAAGTTATAAAGCCTACATATCTGATTGCCTCGTTTCCACTAACACAACCGGCTCCGGGCACCGAGACGTCGGCTAAGGGTTGTCTTTTTATTGCGGAAACATCCTGCATAGTATCTACAAAGGGATGGAAGCTGACGATGGACCACTTTCAAATTATAAAGGGTCGCACTAGAGTCAAAATAAACACATCGGACCAATCAAAATGACTAATAAACCGTAAGGGGGCTCCTTGAGAGCCCAATATATCCTCAGCATTTGTATTTAATGTGCGAGCACTACCTTCCCATCAATCATTATAAAGCCACAATATGCAACAATTTGATGTGAGATCTGGCCAAGCTGGGTTGCCTGGCTCCTGTGCTTGCCCCCTACGTTCTCGATTGTTCGGCTAGGGGATAAAGGGAGCACCTCTGCGATTGATACTACCGGGTTATCTGGGTTAGTACCCCAGACTGGGTGAAACCGAAAGCTAGCGATCTCAAGAATATATTTGGTCGGCAACGGTGGAAGTGAAAATCTTGGGTTGTTAATGACAAATACTTTGGGAATTTCTCCCAAATTGATCTTCACTATTTTTCTCCCACTTAGATTGGAGGTCAAGTTACATCATCCTGCTTAGCATGACAACCCAAAGAAAGGAACCGATAGCGGGACTATTTTCTTTGAAAGATGTTTCTTATGTTAAAAAATAATATAACATATCTCTTTGTGTACCTTTGTTTATAAAACCGCATGGCCGGATTGCCTTGTTTTCCGTAAAACTTTACCCTTACAACGGCTTTATAAAGTAGGAAAACACTCCTTGGCTTATGGCCGAGGAGGTTGAAGCTGATGGTCGGTCAACAAAGCTTGTACAATGCGGATCCGAGCATTGATGATGTAAATTACTTTGATAAATAGAATCATTACACATACTGGACAAAGTTAATTTACTTAAATTCATCTACTAAAAAGTCGAGGGCACAGTCTTGTAGCCGAGCAGCTAGAATTGAATTTTGTGTCAAACGAATATCAATCCTGAATTCGGCCACCCGCGTCCAAATTAAGGCTCGGGGGCTACTGCATTGACGATTCAATGCAGAAAATTCAAAGTGAAAAACAGTTTTTGAGGAGATTACGATCCTCAGGATGGTCAGCCGCACTGAGCCTGAGTCTCGGGGGCTACTATACAGCGCATTTTATTCTTACGTATACTGTCGAGCTTGGAGTTAATCCTCAGGATGATTTCGGGAATCGACCTGAGTCTCAAGGGCTACTAGGATCAGCGGTTTTCATGTTTTCCTTCAGGTGCATCTCAGATTTTAGGCCGACACACACCTTGAGGGCTACTGGCTATATATCTCGGCAGAGAATAAATTGCACCAATCAAAAATATATTCACAAAAAATCAGCCCAAGCCCACCTCGGAAGTAGTTTGGCATAAAGCTCGGATACAAGTGGCTGGCTTCATAGAGGGCATTTCCGGCATTAAGCTTGGCTGAACTCCTTCAACTTTTTCAAACCAAGGTGATCTATGCCACCTCAGATGCAGACCGGCGTTACAGCTCAGCTACAATACAATACCTCGGATGCAGTCCGGCGTTGGAGCTCGGATGCAAGAGGGCACCGCTGCACAGGAAAAACTTCAAACCCAAAGTGTGGAGTAAAGATAACAAGGCCTTGATAAATGCCGAGAATTTAAAGGGGTTCCTCGGACGCCCGACGTATAAACTCCATGGATGCCCGACGTGTGAACTTTTCGGATATACCTCGGCGATCCTCAAGATCAGAGATGGGAAGAATTGTTGAACCAACTTTCAAGACCGACGACTGTCGTTGCACTAAGGACGTGGTCCTTAGTACCCCGGACTTATGCATTGATAGTGGCAGTAGCCCCGGCAAGGGATCTTGCAAGAGGCTAGCCAGAGATCATGGAGCACATCAAGAAGACCAAGGAGTAGAGCAAGACAAGCATCAAGACAGAACACTAGAAGTAGCCTTTGCCGGCAAGATCAAGCCGGCAAGGCAAAGGCCCGGCAAGCCCCATGGCTAGCAAACCCCCGCCAACTACCAACGCTCCACCTCACCAGCCAGCTAGTCACTAATCGCTGAGGTGTCGAGCCTGCAGGTAGTTAGGTGGAGTTCACCGACACGTGTCAGCACGGTGGAGAGAAGATTACCTTTATCGACACCCGTCCAAATGGCGTGTCAAGCTAATAGGAGTTAGCTGGGCAAGCGGTGCTACATCCTTGCCGGGGCTTCTCCTCCTCATGACACCTAGCGATACATTAAATGCTTTTTGTCCTAACTATCAGAGTTAGGTATGATAGCACTGTATGCTATCTAATCATTATGTAATTATCTTTTGCCTCTGTGGTAACCTCTTGAGCTCTAAAAGGAGAGCTAGGGCAACCTTTACAAGGGTTCGGACCCATTCAAACCCCACGCACACTTGCTCGTGTAGCTGCCTTCTCCTAGCACCTTGCCGGGGGAGAGCGCTCCGTGTAATCGTGCTCCACATGCTCAGTACACCAAAAGCAGGAGTAGGGTGTTACACCTCAAAAGTTGGCCCAAACCTGGGTAAAATCCTTGTGCTTTCTGCTGTACCTGCTCTTTGCATTTTGTGCAATCCCCTCATCTGACCACAAAGGGGCTAGACCATCCCATAGATAGTCGATCCACACCGACATCTTTGGCGCGCCAGGTAGGGGAGCATCACTGGTGTGAACCTGGTCAGCAGATTGCGTGTCGATTTCATCGAGTTTCGTCATCATCTTCATCATCCATGGCGCCCAAGAACAAAGGCCCCATGGCGCCGAAGCCATCCACGTCCAAGCTTCCCCCACACGCCTCTGCGGGCGGTGCAGGCGGCGCAATCGCCACGGACGGTGCGGACATTGCAGTAGGCACGACCGGCGCAGGCGGCGCGGTCGCCGTGCCCACTGCGACGGGAGCGGGCGGTGGAGTCGCTAGAGGCGGTCACCTTCCACGACCCTCTGGCGGAGATAGGAAGAATGACGCAGGTGGCGCGGGCACGCAACTGCTGCCCCCTCGATGCACCGGCGAGCGCCGCCACCAGAGCAATACTGTCCCGACGGGAACGAGCCAAGATCCTCCCGCTGTAGCGACTACGGCGGTGGTGAGGGAGACAACATCGAAGCACATGTTGCATCCGTCACAAGATGGATGCGACGTGACCCCAGGCGGCGTAGTTGGTAACGCACGGCAGCGCCTGCACGATGAGACGCCTGTCGGCCCAACCAATTGCTACAACCTGACAAAGTGTCGATGGCCTCTTTACATATGCAGGCATGACAAAGCCAGCATCGGGCGTTGCCGGAAAAGTGAACAGGAAGGAGTTTGCACCACCATTGAACAATGCCAAGAGAGCTACCCTGGCAACACGGTGTGCGCGATGAGCCAATAGTTGACGTGCCTGCGCC
The DNA here is from genome assembly GCA_011799875.1 of Thinopyrum elongatum. Taxonomy (NCBI): domain Eukaryota; kingdom Viridiplantae; phylum Streptophyta; class Magnoliopsida; order Poales; family Poaceae; genus Thinopyrum; species Thinopyrum elongatum. The sequence goes on along the minus strand of CM022301.1, from coordinate 534,398,592 downwards.
CAGCATTGGGGGGCGATCTCCTTACGGGATTGAATGCCTAGTCACGCTCGTGAGCTGCGGCAGGATCGATGGTCGTTCGCCCGGGCCAATGTGCCCAAGTCATCAAGAGGGTGCAATGGCGAGCTAGCCCCCGGCAAAGTTCCTATTGTACTGCAGCCTTATGTACATGTCGATTGCACAAATATAGGCCTACAATATCGCGAATATACTGTCATTGAAATGAGATTGCTAACTGAAACGTCTCCAACGTATCTATAATTTATGAAGTATTCATGCCATGTTTACAACAATTTTATATGGTTTTGGTATGATTTTATTAGAATTAACCCGGACTGACGTTCTTTTCAGCAGAACTACCGTGGTGTCATTTTTTGTGCAGAAATAAAAGTTCTCGGAATGAGCTGAAAATTTACGGAGAATATTTTTGAAAAATATAAAAAATACTGGAGCAAAAAGATACCGGAGAAGAGTCCCGAGGCAACCACAAGGGTGGGGCGCGCGCCCCCCTGGCTTGCCGCTGCCTCGTGGACCCCCCTGACGTGAGACCGATGCCAAAAACTCCTATAAATACAGAAACCCCCGAAAAGAAACCTAGATCGGAAGTTCCGCCGCCGTAAGCCTCTATAGCCACGAAAAATCAAACAGGAGCCTGTTCCGGCACCCTGCCGGAGGGGGAAAACATCACCTGTGGCCATCTTCATCATCCCGGCAATCTCCATGAGAAGGAGGGAGTAGTTCACCCTCGAGGCTGAGGGTATGTACCGTTAGCTATGTGTTTGAACTTTCTCTCTCGTGTTCTTGATTTGGCACGATCTTGATGTACCGCGAGCTTTGTTATTGTAGTTGGATCATATGGTGTTTCTTCCCTCTCTATCTCTTGGTGTGATGAATTGAGTCTTGCTCTTTGAGGTTTCGTTATGTTGGATTGAGTATTTCATTTGAGAACACTTGATGTATGTCTTGCGATGGGATATCTTTGGTGACAAAGGGATGTTCTATTGATTCACTTGATGTATGTTTTGGCACTCAACTTGCGGATTCCCGAGGTGGCATTGGGGTATTCTATGCATAGGGGTTGATGCATGTTTTCTTCCTATGTTCTCCGATAGAAACTTTGGAGTGATTCTTTGTTGCACATTGACGGATTGTTATGTGATCCAATTATGTTATAATTGTTGAGAGAATTTGCACTAGTGAAAGTATGAACCTTAGGCCTTGTTTTCAAGCATTGCAATACCGTTTTTGCTCACTTTTGTTACTAGTTACCTTGCTGTTTTTATTTATTCAGATTATAAAAATATATTTCTACCATCCATACTACACTTGTATCACCATCTCTTCGCCGAACTAGTGCACCTATACAATTTACCATTGTATTGGGTGTGTTGTGGACACAAGAGACTCTTTGTTATTTTGTTGCAGGGTTGTTTGAGAGATACCATCTTTATCCTACGCCTCCCACGGATTGATAAACCTTTGGTCATCCACTTGAGGGAAATTTGCTACTATCCTATAAAACTCTGCGCTTGGAGGCCCAACACGAGTCTACAAGAAGAAGGTTGCGTACTAGACATCAAGCTCTTTTCTGGCGCCGTTGCCGGGGAGGTTAGTGCTTGAGGGTATATCTTTTGATCTTGCAATTGAATCTTTTAGTTTCTTGTTTTATCACTAGTTTAGTCTATAAAAGAAAACTACAAAAAAATGGAATTGAGGTTGCCTCATATGCTTCATCTTTTTAATGTCTTTCGTGATAATAAGGATTCCGATAATTGTGCTTAATTGCTAGAGGAAGAAGTCAATAAAATGTTTGGCACTAAATCTTTGAATGATGAGCATGATTGCAATGTTGTTAGTATGAATTCTTTGAATATCCATGATGCTAACGATATGCAAAGCCATAAGCTTGGGGATGCTATGTTTGATGAAGATGATATTTTTAGTCCCCCAAGTTTTGATGAGAATATTTATTATGATGATAACATGCCTCCTATTTATGATGATTATATTGATGAAAGTGGGTTTGGAAGAGTGTCAACTCTAGGTAGTATTGATCCCACTATTTTGGAGGGTGTTGAATCTTTTCGCAATATTCATAAAAGTGGATTTGGAGAGGTCATGACTTTATTTAGTGATGAATCCACTATTTTGGAAGAGGTTTTAATTGACTATGATGAGAACAAAGTTGCTACTTATGATGATTATTGTGATGTTACTTATGTTATAAAAAGTAGTGATAATTATTGTCATAATTTTGAATATCCTTTTACTGAACATTACTCTTTTAATGTGGAAACAATTTATAGTATTCAAGTTTCTTATGATGCTCCCACTACTATTCCGAGTGAGAAGAATTTTGCTTATGTGGAGAGTAGTAAAATTTCTATGCTTATGAACCATGAAAAGAATGCTTTATGTGATAGTTATATTGTTGAATTCATTCATGATGCTACTTAAAATTATTATGAGAGAGGAACATGTGCTTTTACATATCTCAATAATATCAAGTTTCCTCTCTTTATGTTGAAACTTTTGAAGTTATGCTTGTTTAGTCTTCCTATGCTAGTTGATTCTTGTTCCCATAAATTGTTTGCTCACAAAATCCCTATGCATAGGAAGTGGGTTAGACTTAAATGTGCTATTCATATGCTTCATGATGCTCCCATTATGTTTCAATTCTTATCTTTTATGTGAGCATCATTAAAATCATCATGCCTAGCTAAAAAGGCATTAAAGAAAAGCACTTGTTGGGAGACAACCCAATATTTACCCCTACTGTTTTTGTGTGTTCACATGATTATGCTACTGTAGTAATCATGTTTTATAGCTTTTGTTTGAATAAAGTGCCAAGAAAAGCCTTTGGCATAGTGTGGTTGATAGTTGATTTGATTCTGTGCAAAAACAGAAACTTTTGCATCCAGTACAGAAATTCCTATCCTTTGCTGGAATGTCTAAAAATTCTGAATTTTTAAAGTTGATTTTTACACAAATTTTCTACGTTTTCCTAATTTTTTAGAATTTTTGGTGCTACAGAAGTATGACCTTAATTCAGATCTTTATGTACTGCTCTGTTTTTGACAGATTCTGTTTCCAATGCATAGTTTGCTTGTTTTATGGTTTCTATGGCTTATATTGCTTAATATAAATTATAGAAATGATAAGTTACAGTAGGCATTGTGTGATAGCAATTATGAATCATGTCTTTGACAGTACCCAAGTGAATGATATGTTTTATTATACTAACGGATCTCACGAAGGTTTTGTTAAGTTTTGTGTGATTGAAGTTTTCAAGTTTTGGGTGAGATATCGATATGAGGATAGTAAGGAGTGGCAAGACACTAAGATTTGGGATTCCCAAGGCACCCCAAGGTAATATTCAAGGAAGACCCAAGCAACTAAGCTTGGGGATGCCTTCCGGGGCATCCCCTCTGTCGTCTCCAACATTATCGGTAACCTTACTTGGGGCTATATTTTTATTCGTCACGTGATATGTGTTTTGCTTGGAGCGTCATTTTCTTTTATTAGTATTTTCTTGCTGTTATTTAGAATAATTTTTTGCATCTTTTATTTCAATAAAAGTGTCAAGTATAGCCTTTACCATGCTTATTTTGCAAGTCTATATGTTGCTGTTTTGAAAACAGAAAGGTTTCTATCATTGTCTCAATTCTTATGGAAAGTCAGAACGTGTGAAAATCTTGAATTTTTTACACATTGAGATATAACAAATTTTCTACAGTGTGGTTATTTTTCAGAATTGTTGGAGTTAGGGAAGTATGAGTGTAATTGCACTCTTTACAGACTATCCTGTTTAGACAGATTGCTGTTATGTTTGCATTGTTTGCATATGTTTGCTTGTTTAATGATTCTATTTGAGGATAGGAGTATTAAATATGCAGAGGCATTTAGTATGCAATGTTAAATAATAATTTTAGTGATTTGCTACAGTAGAGAATGATAAGGTGTTGCATTGATTCATACTAACTTTTCTCACGAGTTCTTGTTGAGTTTTGTGTGGATGAAGTTTTTAAGATTTAGGGAAACCGTGATATAAAAGGAATTAAGGAGACACAAAAGATCAAGCTTGGGGATGCCCAAGGCATCCCAATATAATATTTCAAGAAGTCTCAAGCATCTAAGCTTGGGGATGCCCCGGTAGGCATCCCACCTTTCTTCATCAAGAATTATCGGTTAGTATCGGTTGAGCCTAAGTTTTTGCTTCTTCACATGATATGTGTTATCCTTAGAATGGCATTTTATTTTGTTTTGCTTGCTGTTTTAATAAATACTTAAGATCTGAAATTCTTATATGAGAGAGTCTTCACCTAGCTACCTAATTATTTGACTACTCATTGATCTTCATTTATATCCTTTTGGAGCAGTTTGTCATTTACTCGTGTGCTTCCCTTATATCCTATGAGTAAATGGTTGAATGAATTGAATATCATAAATCTGAAATTATATATGTTTCATATGCTTATCCCATGGGGAGTAATGACTTCATATATAAGAAGTATAGGTGGTAAATTTATTGAAAGTTAGCAAACATAGCATTGGTCACTTGAACAATTCATGAAAGAATATTGAAGGAAGAGAGATTTCACATATAAATATACTATCTTGGACATCTTCTATGATTGTGAGCCCCATTAATTATTTTCAAACTTGAGCAAATTAGTTGAAGTTGGACAAGGAAGACAACGTAATGAGTTATGCTTGGGTATATTTGTATAGAAGTTATATTGTTATGGATCCTCCAACATGTGGTGCTTGCTGTTTAGAATCTTTTCCTAGCCAAAATTTCTGTACTAAGCGTGAATACTGCTTGTGCATCCAAAATCCTTAAACCCAGTTTCTTGCCATGAGTGTCCACCATATCTACCTATGGATTGAATAAGATCCTTCAAGTAAGTTGTCATCGGTGCAAAAAGCAATAAAAATCGCTCCTAAATATGTATGATCTTTTATTGTAAGGGAAAATAAGCGTTGTACGAACTTGTGATGGTAAAGAAATAAAAGCGATGGACTACATAATAAAGGTTGCTATCACAAAGGGCAATACAACGTGACGTTCCTTTGCATTAAGGGTTTGCACATCCAAAAATAAAAAGCGCATGACAACCTCTACTTCCCTCTACGAAGGGCCTATCTTTTACTTTTATGCAAGAGTCAATAGTATTCCTTCTCATTTCAACCTCAATTATTCTCTAGTTGGCAAGTACCATGTGGTGGGGAAAGATCCAAGCATATATGGCCATTCAAATATATTTGATCATGAATTATTATTGTTGATAATTATCTATATGATAAATAAGTTGGGAGGCGAAACACTAAGCCCCTATCTTTCTCTGTGTTCGATGGATGCTATTTGATCTAAAAATATGCTTTGAGTGGTAGCAATCATGGAAGACTATATGATAGTTGAGTATGTGGAATTTGCTAAATCAAAGCTCTTACATAGAACCTTCCTTAAAATTAGGTGAATTGCAATTGTTTGATGACTGAGAATATAGTTTGTTAGTTTTCAAGAAAGTTTATGGTCTATGCTTTAACATGTGAATAGCTTGCTACTTGATCATGAGAAGTTTTATGATATGAGCTACTGTTATGATATATAATGATGCTAGAAAAAGTTGTTGAAATTATTATTGATTAAACTTGTGCACTTGCTAGCATTCACACTTCATAAATTATTTCTTTTATCATTTACCTACTCGAGGACGAGCAGGAATTAAGCTTGGGGATGCTGATACGTCTCCAACATATCTATAATTTATGAAGTATTCATGCCATGTTTACAACAATATTATATGGTTTTGGTATGATTTTATTAGAACTAACCCGGACTGACGTTGTTTTCAGCAGAACTACCGTGGTGTTGTTTTTTGTGCAGAAATAAAAGTTCTCGGAATGAGCTAAAAATTTACGGAGAATATTTTTGGAAAATATAAAAAATACTGGAGCGAAAAGATACCAAGAAGAGTCCTAAGGCAACCACAAGGGTGGGGGCGCCCCCCCCTAGGGCGTGCCCCCTGGCTTGCTGCTGCCTCGTGGACCCCCCTGACGTGAGACCGACGCCAAAAACTCCTATAAATACAGAAACCCCCGAAAAGAAACCTAGATCGGAAGTTCCGCCGCCGTTGTAGCCACGAAAAACCAATCGGGAGCCCGTTCCGGCACCCTGCCGGAGGGGAAAACCATCACCGGTGGCCATCTTCATCATCCTAGCGGTCTCCATAACGAGGAGGGAGTAGTTCACCCTCGGGGCTGAGGGTATGTACCAGTAGCTATGTGTTTGACCTCTCTCTCTCTCGTGTTCTTGATTTGGCACAATCTTGATGTACCGCGAGCTTTGTTATTGTAGTTGGATCATATGGTGTTTCTTCCCTCTCTATCTCTTGTTGTGATGAATTGAGTCTTGCTCTTTGAGGTTCGTTATGTTGGATTGAGTATTGGATTTGAGAACACTTGATGTATGTCTTGCAATGGGATATCTGTGCTGACAATGGGATGTTCTATTGATTCACTTGATGTATGTTTTGGCACTCAACTTGTGGATTCCCGAGGTGACATTGGGGTAATCTATGCATAGGGGTTGATGCATGTTTTCATCCTACGTTCTCCGATAGAAACTTTGGAGTGATTCTTTGTTGCACGTTGAGGGATTGTTATGTGATCCAGTTATGTTATCGTTGTTGAGAGAATTTGCACTAGTGAAAGTATGAACCCTAGGCCTTGTTTTCAAGCATTGCAATACCGTTTTTGCTCACTTTTGTTACTAGTTACCTTGCTGTTTTTATTTATTCAGATTATAAAAATATATTTCTACCATCCATACTACACTTGTATCACCATCTCTTCGCCGAACTAGTGCACCTATACAATTTACCATTTGTATTGGGTGTGTTGGGGACACAAGAGACTCTTTGTTATTTGATTGCAGGGTTGTTTGAGAGAGACCATCTTCATCCTACGCCTCCCACGGATTGATAAACCTTAGGTCATCCACTTGAGGGAAATTTGCTACTGTCCTACAAAACTCTGCGCTTGGATGCCCAACACGAGTCTACAAGAAGAAGGCTGCGTAGTAGACATCACTAACAAACCGTCAAGGTTTTCGAACCCACTCTTTTATCTTCTTCATCTCTATCAAAGGATAAAAGGATCCCTCGCGTGCAATTTTCCCTGGGGAGATGGGGAAGGAATCCACTCGAATGATGTTGATGGCGTTGGCGTTCATTCCGTCCGACAAGAAGCGCAGCAAAGAAAGCTAAGTTGGAAAAGTTTCAACTAAAATTCTTTTATTGTGCTCTGCGATTTCCCTTGTCCAATCTTTTGTTTGTATAAGAAACCTGCACGCGAAGGAACCTTTGCTATGATTATTCGCACGCTTATTTGTTTGAGTCCGCTCAACAATTTAGGTGGCTGCGTTGAAAACGTCGAAGGAAAACTTGCCGGTGGCAATACTACCAGCAGGCTGCTAGGGATCCGTCGCCAAAGCGCTGGTGGGCAGTGTGCCCCGGCAGGCTTCCGACATGCGTAGGGTACCTAGTTATGCAAAGACAAGAAAATGTGAAACAAGGGGATAGGATGCATCCATACATCTATTTAAAGTCGTATTGCAGCACAAGAGTAGCGCAGGTGTAACATAAGATTAAATGTATCTTTTAAATGACAGCATGCCGATGGATACGATGTCAAGTCTAGTCACGGCGGTCACCCTGGATCCTGGGGACCCTGAAGACTTTGTCAGCGAGGGGCGCTGCAATCTTGTCAGCGGCTGTGACATCTCTGTTCTCCGGCAACTTCTTGAAGATCTTGGAGAGGTCGAGTCCGGTGTTGCAGTGAGAAAGGTTAAGCAGCACTGCATGAAGGATGTTGCATGCAAATTGCCGGGATTCATTGGCGAAGGAAGAGCTTCTGTCTTCATGATATGTCTTCAACGCGTCAATGAGAGGCCGTCAAAGAACTTGGTCAGTCTAGCGCTGGGGACCTCATGGTCGTTGGTGGTGAAGCTCCAGCTCTTCATATCCATCTCGGCCAGTTGGGAAGTGAGGTGCTTTGCTGTGTCGACCAGCTTCTCCATCCAGAGGGAGTGCATCTTCTGCAACTGCTCGTGCTTGTTCTCAACATCCATCCGGAGGGTTTCTTCAGCGGCGAACTTCTCCGCCAAGATTTTCTCCCGTTCCTTAGCAGATTCAAGGTTCCCCTCCAGGCCGGCAAGCTTGGATTTCAGGTCCTCAACTACACCATTGGCAGGGGCGAACTCCTGGTCCCTGGACGAAAGCAGCGTCTGCAGCTCCCCTAGTTTGAAAGATGCCTTCTACGCTTCGGCCTTGAGAACCTCGATCTCTTTGCCGCTGCTGGTGAGTCCTTCTTTCAGCTTGCCCACCTGGGCCTCAAGATCTGCTTTGGCGGTGGTGATGATTGCAGCTTCATCAGTGGCCTCTTTAAGCTTGGCGGCGCTTTCCGTGGCTTGAGCTTCGATGGTCTTCTTGTGGTCGTCCTCCAGCTTCTGGGTCTGCCGCTTCACAAGTTCTTCAATCTCTTCATCTTTGCCGTGGAGAGTGTTCGCAATGGTCTGCTCCCGAGCAGCAAGCTCTCTTTCTTTGGCATTGAGTAGTGCCTCGCGCTCCGTCAACTTGTCGTCTCGGATTGCCGCTTCTCCTTGGGCAGCAGCGAGTTTTTCCTCTTGCCTCCGGAGATCGCAGGACCGCTCGTTATACCACGTGCGCAATTCTTCTGCTTTCTCTCTTACGTCCTAGTCTGCCTAATCCACGGATTTGCGCTCTTCCTGAACCTTATCCCACCTCTTGCCGTACCTCTCTTGGACACTCTTGAACTCAATGGACATGGCTTTCAAGAAAGCCAAATCCTCGGCCTCTTTGGTGTCGTCATCGCCTTCTATGGTTCTTTGAGAAAAGGGAAGCAAGATCTGGGCGATCTCTTCATTGAAATTTGGCCTCACAACATCAGATGAGCTGGAGGCTCCGAGTCCATGCTAAGGGGTGGCCAACCCCATGCTGTTCGGTGGGTTCTGTGAAGTTGCTGCTGCCGTTGATTGGTTGGCGGGGGCTGATATGACATAAACAATGGGTACCTCATCTACATCCATCTTGGCGGGGTCAGGCCTGTTGCCTTGGGACCCCTCTAGTTCCTTGGGGGCTTCTCTGATATTCCTGACAACCTGCTCAAGACCCTCCGCGACAGCAATCTTGGTGGCCTCCTCGGCAGCAGCCTTTGCAATATCTGCCACCTCCACAAGGACCTCGCCTTCTTCGGGGGAAGTTGGGACTGTGGACCAAGGTAGAAATCGAGGCCAGAAACAAGATTCAAATTGCAAGTCAAAGGAAAGAATTCTATGAGAGGTGCATAATGATAGGAGGATTACCCATCGGTACTTGTTGCAGAAGGAAATCCCCTCCCCCGGCGACCTGCGTTGCCGGCGCACTGCCCTTGACATTCTCTATTGTCGGGGGTGGCACCAGTGCGGACAGGTTCATTGATGGAGGCCCTTATCGGGTAGGCACCCTCTGGAACGATGGTTGATGGGAACCCCTTGGCGGGATCCGCCTCTTGGCGCTCTTCGTCTTGGGGGACTTCTCCCATCTCCTTGTCAGGGTCGGGAACATGAACTTTAGTACTGGTGGCAGCTGGCTGGGTTAGCGACATGTTCTCATGTAGAAGGCTGGGTTGGGGGCTGGCAACCATGGCATCAGCCGTCGGTGCCCCCTGCGTGGCACATGGAGAAGAACCGTGTTCTGCCGAAAGCTTGGCCGGCTTCGCCCATTGCTCAAGTGGTTCTTCGTCCCTGAAAGGCAAAAAAAATCAAATCAGAATAGCGGATGGATAAAGTTGAGACTTGATTGAAAGGAAGTAAGGATTTACTTACTCTTCATCAGATTCAAGGAGCGTGTTCATATCATATTTAGGAGGCGGGGGACACTCCCTGGTCCTCTTGATGGCTGGTGGGGGTGAGCTTGTCGGCTTGGGGACCTTGTCTTCCCCAGTGAGTTCCTGCCGGGAGGATGAAGGCTTGGATTTGGAGTGCCGGGCAGGTTGCTGGCATACCACCTCCTGGTGCCAGTTTTGGTGGTTAAATGCTTCACCATGGAGGCAGATCGCGGCGGGGAGGTTGCCACTAGGTCTTGTATAGCCCTGCTTCAAAGACGATGCCTTGGCTCGGGAGCTTGAGGGCCTTCTTTCTCTAGTTCCTCCACTTCGGGCTTCCTGGCAGTCTCAGCCCCAACAACTTCACCTCCGCCAAGCTCCTCCTGCCCCTCCTCGGCAAGTTCTTCATCATCATCGTCATCTTCTTCTTCTTCTTCTTCATCGTCATCATCATCATCTTCGGCCCCTGTAGCCTCTTCAGCTACCATTCTCCGGGCCTCTGCGATCTTGCTAGCAATATATGCTTCCTCCTCTACTATGGTGGCCCGAACAAGATCCGTCTCCTTCCGGAAGCCACTTCCATCAGGTTGGAGGCCCACTCCATTTCGTCTTCTAGTTTGGGCAGTTTCTAGTCTCCTTTGACCCCTTTGGCAGTGCACTCGGGCATCCACGACAAGATGGCACTCCTCGCTGAGTTGATGTGCAGCGGGACAACTTTGGTCGGCAAATGGAACGTGTCGGTCTTCCAGAACAGCTGCTGGCAGAGCCAGGCATACCCCATGACTGTCAAATTGTGGCCGCGCCCGGGATACAACCGCATTCTGTCAGCTGCATTCTGGTACTCCCAAGCAAACCAGTTTCTCTGCTGCAATGGAGCTATTCGACACCGGATAAAGTCGGCCCCCACCATTTCTATGGTCAGACCGACGCTCTTCAAAACGAGCGATTCTATTCAGTACTGCGCGGAACTTTTTCTCAGTAGCACCAAACTTGCTCCAATCATTGCCATGTTCAATCCTCTCCGTCCGTGACAAGCAGAATGCCGAAAAACCCTTCTCTTGTATCCAACACCAGTTTCCCCTCCATTCGTCCCATTTGCCATGAAACTTCCCGGGGAGATAATCTCTTTGGTCCTTTTCCCCCCTAGAATCTATGTCACGCAGCCAGATAGTGCTTTGTCCTCAATCCGGGGGACATAGTAGTGGTGGAACAGATCAATATTGGGAGCAACCCCAGTAAAGTTTTCTCAGAAATGTGCGAAAACCGTCATACATGTCATTGCATTTGGGGAAAATCCAGCAATCTGAACCCGAAAGTGGACATCATCTCACAAAAGAAATCCGAAAACGGGGGAGAGAGGCCGCTGTAAAAGTATGCGTAGAAGAACGGGTTAGAATCTGCGGGGACCTTGGGGCCGTAGGGGATGACCTTGGGGGCTCTGTGGTCCTCGGTCTCCCTCCCCCACATATATGCGTACCTCTCGATCAGAGCGTTGCCTGGCAAAGACACTGGCAAGAAGATCACATTCTCTCGATCAGAGCATTACCTGACAAAGACGCCAGCGAGAAGATCACATTCTCTCTCCGCTGCCTCTCCATTTCCTCCTATTCCTTCCTCTTTTCCGCCCGAGGGTTGAGTGGCATGGCTGCCTTCTTCTACTTGGCGTTGGCCTTCTTGGGCGCCATTACGGTCTCGAGAAGGGGAAGGTAAGATTGTGCGGGCCGGTGTGATGGCGGCGGCGGCAGCGGTCCTGGTTGGGAGAGGGAGATGAAGGAGGGGAGAACGGGGGCGAATGAGCAATGCCTCTTCGCGGTTACCTTTTTATGGGGAAGGCGCGAGGGGGGCTGGCTCTTCGCTGTTCTCCCTAGCCGCGCCTCTCACAGACGCACCACCGCAAACAACAGCAGCAGACCACATTCCCACGCCCCACATTTAATGCGCGATTGGACGTACGTCAACAGGAACCGTCATGATTATGGATTGCAGCAGAAGATTACCGTCAGTTGTTCTCTACCACGTGTGTCCTTGCATGTTTTTGGGCTTAGCCCAATGACGCCTCGGATGCGCGTGTGGCCCAGGCCCGGGGGCTCCTGTCGGTGCACTAAGGACGGGGTCCTTAGTACCCCAGACTTATGCACGGACAGTGGCAGCACCCTCGGCAAGGGATCTTGCCGGAGGCTAGCCAGAGATCATGGAGCACATCAAGAATATCAAGGAGTAGAGCAAGACAAGCATCAAGACAGAACACTGGAAGCAGCCTTTGCGGGAAAGATCGAGCAGGCAAGGCAAAGGTCCAACAAGCCCCATGGTCGCAAACCCTCACCAACTACCAGCGCTCCACCTCACCAGCCAGCTAGTTGCTGATCGGTGAGGTGTCGAGCTTGCAGCTAGTTAGGTGGAGTTCGCCGTCACGTGTGAGCATGCTGGAGAGAAGATTACCTGTATCGACACCCGTTCAAATGGCATGTCAAGATAATAGGAGTTAGCTGGCAAGCGATGCTACATCCTTGTCGGGGCTTCTCCTCCTCATGACACCTAGCAATACATTAAATGTTTATTGTCCTAACTAGCAGAGTTAGGTATGATAGAACTGTATGCTATCTAATCATTACGTAATTACCTTTTTGCTTCTGTGGTAACCTCTTGAGCTATAAAAGGAGGGCCAGGGAAACCTTTACAAGGGTTTGAACCCATTCAAATCCCACGCACACTTGCTCGTGTAGCTTCCTTCTCCTAGCACATTACTAGGGGAGAGCGCTTCGTGTACTCGTGCTCCACATTCTAAATACACCAAAAGCAGGAGTAGGGTGTTACACCTGAAAGGTGCCCTGAACCTGGGTCAAATCCTTGCACTTTCTGTTGTACCTACTCTTTGCGTTTTGTGCAATCCACACATCTAACTACAAAGGTGCTATACCACCCCATAGATAGTCGATCCACACCAGCAACGACCGAGCACAAAGAATAGTTCGGAAACACCGAGGAGCGTCCCCAACTTGAATACCAGTTGAGGGGGCTACTGATGGTGTCCTGGACTAGGGGGTACTCACTACGCGTCTCCCGACCAGGTGGATCGGGCCGAGGCCCCCCATGGGGGTTCACTCATGGGCCACTCCAGGTAGCCCATGACGCATACAAGAAGACACCACAAGACTTGGCGCACAAGACGAGGACTCTTCTAAACCCTAGGCCTCTGGTGCATTATATAAGACGAGGCCAGGCTAGTCAATAGATGGACTGATATTCATTAGAACAATCTCATGGTGGATACATGTACTCTGTACCATCCCCCATATGAATACAATGAAAAGCAGGACGTAGGGTATTATCTCCTCGAGAGAGCCCGAACTTGGGTAAAATCCTGTGTCCATGTTACCATCGCTCCAAGACACCTAGCTTAGCACCCCTACTATGAGATATGCTAGATTTAGAACCGACACATCTCCACCCACCCGCCATAGCTAGATCATGTAGTTGTGATACATATGATCAGCAGCCAAAATTTACATATTCGGTCATTGCTACTTGTGAGCTGCGTTGGGATTTGCCCGAAGAGGAGAGGATGATGTAGTACAATAGAGATAAGTATTTCCCTCGGTTAGAAACCAAGGTTATAAATCCAGTTGAAGAACCACACAACAAGTCGTTAGCAGTACCTCCACATAAAATAACAAATACTTGCACCCAACGCAATCAAGGGGTTGTCAATCCCTTGGCAATTAATTGCAAGGATTAAATCTTTTTATGATAAGTAGATTAATAAAAACAAAAAAAGAAATAAGTAATTAAAATTGCGGCAAGGTATTTTTGGATTTCAATATATGACTTAGATAGACCCGGGGGCATAGTTTTCACTAGAGGCTTCTCTCTTGAAAATAGCATACGGTGGGTAAACGAATTACTGTTGGGCAATTGATAGGAAAGCGAATAATCATGACGATATCTAAGGCAATTATCAGGTATATAGGCATCATGTCCGAGACAAGTAGACCGACTCCTGCCTGCATCTACTACTATTACTCCACACATCGATCGCTATCCAACATGCATCTAGAGTATTAAGTTCATAAAGAACGGAGTAACTCCTTAAGCAAGATGACATGATGTAGACAAAGTAAACTTAGCTAATATGTATAAACCCCATCTTTTTATCGTTAATGGCAATGATACAAATACATGTCATGTCCCATTCTGTCACTGGGATTGAGCACCGCAAGATCGAACCCATCACAAAGCACCTCTACCATTTTAAGAAAAATCAATCTAGTTGGCCAAACCAAATCAATAGATCGGAGAGAAATACAAAGCTATAATAATCATGCATAAAAGAGTTTAGAGAAGACTCAAATAATATTCATAGATAATCGGATCATAAACTCACAATTCATGGGATCTCAACAAATACACCACAAAAATTGATTATATTGAACAGATCTCCAAGAACATCAAGGAGAACATTATATTGATGATCAAATACAGGGAAGAAGACATCGAGGGGCCCGTAGGTCTGTGGTAAACTACTCACACATCATGGGAAGGGCAGCAAGGTTGATGTAGATGCCCTCCATTATTGATCCCCCCTCCGGCAGAGTGCCGGGGAAGGCCTCCAGATGGGATCTCACGAGAACAGAAACTTGCGGCGGCATAAAAAGTATTTCGGGTGGCTCTCAAATGTTGGGGGAATATTTGGGTATTTATAGAGCTGAGGTTAGGTCAAGAGGTGCCACGAGGGGCCCACAAGACTGGGGGGTGCCCCAGGCTTGTCGCCTCCTCGTGGCTCTTCAGGTCTTTTCCCGAAGCTTCAAGGGTCCCCGCTGGTCTAGAAAAAATCAATCCAAAGTTTTTTCCTTCATTTGGACTCTTTTTTATATTGATTTTCTAAAAAGTAAAAAACATGCAAAAAACAGCAACTGGCACTGGGCACTGAGTTAATAGGTTAGTCCCAAAAAATGATATATAATTGCTTAATAAACATCCAAGATTGATACTATAATAGCACGGGACAATAAAAAATTATAGATACGTTGGAGACGTATCAAGCATCCCCAAGCTTAATTCCTGCTCGTCCTTGAGTAGGTAAATGATAAAAATAGAATATTTGATGTGGAAGGCTACCTATTATATTCATCATGTAATCTTTCTTTTTCTGGCATGAATTTTGAGATTCGAGTGATTCAAAGCAATAGTCTATAGTTTGACATAAAGACATAAATACTCAAGCATACTAACAAACAATCATGTCTTTCAAAATATCAACTCTAAAGAAAGTTATCCCTAGCCTATCATGCTCAATCATTGATCCATTGATGAAACACACTGTCGTGGTGGATCACGATAACCTATGGGGCCTTGAGCCCCTTGTGGTTCGGCAAGGGGGAGATCACGTTGCACAAAGAGCAGAAGCCATGGAACAACACGACGGTGGTGACACTGGTGGTTTTTACCCATGTTCGGACCGCTGGGTAGCGTAAAACCCTACTCCTGCTTTGGTGGATCGAGTGGAAGAACACAATGAGCACGCAACACTCAAGCCCGGCAAGGATGCCTCGGGGAGAGCAGCTACGCGCGTGTACAAGTCTGTGAGGGTCCGAATCCTTTGTTAGGTCGCCTTGGACCTCCTTTTATAGTTTAAGGGGTAACCACAATGGCAAACAGTCTTTATCAACTGATTTGATAGCCAACAGTGCTATCATACCTAACTCTGGCAGTTAGGACAAAGTGCATTATATGCACTGCTAGGTGTCATGCTGAGGGCGAAGCCCGGCAGGCCTGCCGAGCCACTTAATCATTTCTGGCTTATCATCTTGGCACGCCTCTGGAAGGGTGTCACTTGAATAAACCTTGTCTTCCAACGGGCCGCCACGTGCTTAGTGGAGGCCACTTAATCACTTGGGGGCTCGACACCGCACTGATAAGGGACTTGTGTCGCTGTGCAGTGGAGCTGTGGTGTCTTGGCGGGGATCCCGCCTCTGGCGGACCCGGCAAGCTTGCCGGGGAAGTCTTGGACTTGTCCCTGGGGCGGCCTCGACCCGGCTAGGTTCTCCTGCCCGGCAAGGGAGGCTTTCCCAAGGTGATATTCTTGTGTCGTGCTTATTCTTGGTCTTCTTGATCCACTCTTTGTTCTCACTAAGAGTTGATTCTCTGGCTTGGGTGTTGATGCTGAACAAACGATGCCAGTGCACTGTGTGTATGTCCGGGCAATGAATGTAAATGTTTGTTGCACCGACAGGAGCCCCCGGGCCTGGCCCACATGTGCTGCTGAGCATCCTTGGGTTAGGCCCCAAACAATCACACAGGCGAGCACTTGGGCCATGTTACTACGGGTTTTAAGTCTCTCCTAGCGTTCTCCTTGCTTTTTCATTAACCTGTGATTGAGTCAGTTCCCTTTTTTCCCGGGAGTCATGCGGAACGACTTGGGAGTGCGCACATAGTGGCTCACGGGCCGCCCATGTTCACGGGATGGTAACTGCCAATTTACTAACCCACTACGCCTACCGTTTCCGCCACGTACGCTGCATGCATTGCACAAGGTTGGTGGCAGATGCGGAGGGCGTGGGAATGAGTGCCATGGTAGAAATCCAGACGCCGTTGATAGGCACAGGTGGGCGGTTGTTGATTATGGAAGTCGTCAGCTATGCAGGGAGGTAGGATTGGCGGAGCAGGGCGGCTCCCTCCCAGGTGGTGAGGAGCTAGCCCCTGACGATGTTTCCCTGTAAAAGGGGACGTGGGCGAGGGGCACACCCCCACACATCTCCTCCCCTCTTGTCTAATTTCCTTCTTCCACCATGGTGAGGGCAAGAGGACGCGACCCACCTCCAATGGTGGCGACGAGGGTTTCTTCTCGACAGCGCCTCCCTCCCCCTGCTGGTGATGCAGGGGCAGAGTCCAGTGTGCAAGGTGGTCCCGCTGGACGTGGGTGCAGCCGCCGCGGCGCCCGGGGCCGAGGAGGCCACGGTTGGGCCCTGATAGCCCCTCCTCCAGCTGTCCCTGTCCCTGATGAAGGCCACGTTGGGCACCAACCATTGGAGTTCATCGTTCAGCTGCGCGGGCCTCCGCGCAGCCGTCTTCCGCTTCCAACTCCTTTTGCAACGGTGATGCAGGAAGAACAGCCACCCGGATTGAGGCTGCACATGAGGGGCTACTGTAATGGCTGCATACGGGCGAACGTAGAGTTCCCTGCACCTCATGTCATGCTTCTCCGCTGTGGCTGGAAAACCTTCGCTAGTGCCCACAGCTTGGCGGCGGGGCACGTCCTTCATTTCAAGCTAATGGAGGCTAATCTGCTCTCCATCAAGGTCTTCGGGCGTTCGGGAGCTCGCTTAGGGTGCTGCGCGGAAAGCTCGACCAACGATAAAAGCTCCTCCTCGAACGACAGCGATGAGGAGGATAGTGTCGGTGAAGACGACGATGCCGAGTGGGAGGACGGCGGCTCGAGCTCCAGCTGAGCGTAGGCCACACCATCACCGTCAGGTGGGCAGCGGCGACACCATCATCTGCACCTAGGTTTTCTTCCCCCCAGCAGAGCGATTTGCTGGGGTGTTGGGTGTGGATGCCTCTGCCTTCTCTAGCAGTCTTCCAGCTGGGCCCCGACAGGCCTCCTCGCGGGCTCCGGCTTTGTCCGCCCTGCCGGTGCTCTTCCTGCCGTGTCCTGCTGGCCGTGGTGGTGGTGGCCAGGGCATCGACTAGCCGCTCTCTCCGTCCGTCGTCTTCGCCCCCCACCCCTGTCGATCTTGTGAGACTGTGTCCCGTGGGCCCTGACGGGGTCAGGCTGGGCTTCTGCCCAGGCACTCCTTTGCCCTCTTTGCCTCCCACTGTAGCCCCTAGGAGGAGATGGACAAGAAAGGGATTATGGGGCACTTATCTTTTTTCAATCTAAAATATGTAGGCATTTGGCAATCTTTAATCTAAAAAATGTAGTCTTCTACCCATGCTTGTACTCTATATGATCTGTACTTGTTTATAAACATATTAATGAAAAAGAGAGCTTGTCGGGTACTTTTGTGCATGTGTAGTGTTCATGCTGAGGAATGAATCCTCAATACTTTCAAGTAAACAACGTTCCCCGGCAGCACATCTTGCCTGTTCCTTCCCCTGCTACTACTACGCCTTTACGCTAGGGTAGGAGCGAGAATAGGAGCAGGCCCCTCGTCGGCTCTTCTCAACTGTTACTACAACCAACCTTTGATCCAAGGAATTTCGAACCAAGAAAAGATGGGAGCACAAGAGATAGGAGTGACTAGGTTTCCTCATGCTCAAGTTTTTCATACAGAGGTACACGATGGATAGTGGAGTGAACTTAGCTGTGCCTGTCGTTCTTCTTATTATCCCCGGCAGCAGTAGTTTGTCAGGGATCGACGCGCTGGCTCGCTCTTTACTTTTCCTTTTGGGAAGTTCACCATTGGTGGAAGCTGTGAACCAAAGAAGCACAAGGGAGAAAACTGGCAGTATACAATATCTTTGTAAGGGATTAATCAGCTCATGCTAAGCATCGTGATAATCCTAACAAAGATATATGCTCAAACTAGACATGCATGCAGGTTTTTAGGGCACCAGCACTTCGTTTTATTATCTTCGCATAGGGTCTGCGCCTGGCTTGGTACAAAGGGTTACTTGCACATCGGCAAGGCTTGTACAAAAGGTGGCTATCGGGGCTGAGCCCGGCAACCGCGCCTTATGGGTAGAACTTGCGAAGATGCTCAATATTCCATGAGTTTTGCACTTTAATGCCATCTTCGGTCTCCAGACAGACTGTGCCAGGTCTGGTGACTCGTACTACCCGGTAAGGGCCTTCCCACTTTGGCGTCAACTTGTTGGAACCCTTGGCGGACTGAACACGCCTAAGGACAGGGTCGCCTTCCTCAAGGCTCCGGGCATGAATCCTACGGCTATGGTAGTGGTGCAAGGCTTGCTAGTAGCATGCAGCACGCACAGCGGCCCGAAGACGATCTTCCTCAAGGAGCACGGCATCGTCATGCCGATGCTGCTCTTGCTCTACTTCATCGTAGTCAAATACTCGAGGTGACCTGTATGTGAGTTCTGTGGGGAGCACTGCTTCTGCCCCATAAACTAGGGAGAAGGGAGTCTACCCGGTGGCTCTATTCGGTGTCGTATGGAGGGACCAAAGAACCACCGGCAGCTCGTCGATCCAGCGTCTGCCGCATTTCTTCAAATTATCAAAAGTCCTTGTCTTGAGCCCATGAAACACTTCAGCGTTCATCCTTTCGGCTTGACCGTTGCTCCGGGGATGAGCAACAGAAACGAAAGAGACTTTGCTCCCAAAGTTTTGGACGTGTTGCATGAAGGCACGGCTCGTGAATTGGGTGTCGTTGTCAGTGATCACTCTGGCGGGTACTCCAAAACGGCACACCAATCCTTTCAAGAACTTGATGGCTGATTGCGCGGTCACCTTCCTCACTGGCTCCACTTCCGGCCACTTTGTAAACTTGTCGATTGCAACGTACAAGAATTCAATGCCCCCGGTAGCACAGGGGAAGGGGCCCAAGATGTCGAGCCCCCAGACAGAAAATGGCCAAGACAAAGGGGTCGTCTGGAGAGCTTGAGCTGGCTGATGGATGTTCTTGGAGTGGAACTGGCAGGCTTCACATCTGGTGAATAACTCAACCGCATCTTGGAGGACCGTGGGCTAGTAGAAACCTTGCCGGAAAGCTTTCCCAACCAAGGCCCTTGATCCAATATGGGAGCCACACACACCCTTGTTTATTTCTGCTAGCAGTTCCTGCCCCTCTTCCCGGCAAATGCACTTCAATTTCACACCATTTGGTCTCCTTCTGTACAAAGTGTCATCGATGAACTGGTACATACTGGACCATCGGGCTACTCTTTCAGCTTCTTCTTGTTCTTCAAAAGTTCTCCTATTTGAAGGTAGTGGACTATATGTCGTGCCCAAGTTGGAGCTCGAGGCTCGACAACCAGAACCAATGGCACCTCCTCCTTCGTGGGAGTGCTTACCTCGACCGCGAGAACTTGTGGTTCCACGGAAGAGTGCCGCTCACCAGGCAAAGTGGAGTCGTTCCCGACAGCCTCTCTTCCAGCGGCCTCGGGAGGCTAAGCCGGGAGAGACTTGCCAGAGTCCAACTTCCTCCTTTTTCTGGCCATTATCAATGGAGATATTGAAGACTGAGTCAGGTGAAGGACAAAAGTCCCTGGTTCCACAGGGAGCTTTTGCGCTGCACACTTTGATAAATAATCAGCAATGCTGTTTTCTGCACATGGTACGTGCTCTGTCTGCAATCCATCAAAGTGTTCCTCCAACTTTCTCACTTC
Organism: Thinopyrum elongatum; assembly: GCA_011799875.1. Lineage (NCBI taxonomy): Eukaryota > Viridiplantae > Streptophyta > Magnoliopsida > Poales > Poaceae > Thinopyrum > Thinopyrum elongatum. Next base: position 534,378,423 of record CM022301.1, on the reverse strand, counting down.
CTCAACGTATGCCTCCATCAATGGACTCTGGTAATCCTTGTTAACCTGTCTCACCACAAGCTGTGAATCTCCACGAATGACCAACTTCTTGATTCCCAGCTCTACTGCAATTCTGAGCCCGGCAAGGAGCCCCTCATACTTGGCAGTGTTGTTGGTAGCTTTCTCCTGGGGAAAGTGCATTTGGACCACATATTTGAGGTTCTCTCTAGTGGCCACAACAAGAAGCACGCCAGCTCCTGCGCCTTGTAACAAGAAGGCACTGTCAAAATACATGATCCACTCCTGAGGTGCCTCCTTGCCGGGGATAACTACCTCTGATATCTCTTCATCTAGAGTGGGCATCCATTCTGCAATGAATTTCGCTAGTGCTCTGCTCTAAATGGTTGAGGTACTTTTGTACTTCAGACCAAAACTTGACAGCTCTAGTGCCCATTCAACTATCCTGCCGGTAGCTTCAGGGTTCCTCAGTATGCGCTGGAGTGGGAAACGAGTGACAACTATGATCTCGTGGGCTTGGAAGTAGTGACGCAGCTTCCTCGAGGCCATGATCAGGCCGAAGATTATCTTTTGCACTCCAGAGTACCTTGACCTAGCCCCCTGTAACAGGAAGCTGATAAAGTACATTGGTCGCTGCACCACTTTCTTATTTGCCGCAACTTCAGAACTGATCCTGTCAGCTTGCTCTTCCCCACCTTGATCTGTGCCCAATCTTGCCGTGACCAGCTCAGTTTCTTTTCCGGAGAGGACAGCAGCTGCAGCTGCTCCTTTGCCTACTTCCCGCTGTGCCACCAGTGCTGCACTAACCACTTGATTAGTTGCCGCTAATTATAGTAGCAACGGCTCTCGTGGTTTAGGAGCGACCAGGGTGGGGAAGAGGAAAGATAGGCTTTCAAGTCCCGTAGCGCTGCTTCTGCCTCCGGGGTCCACTTCATTGGCCCTGCCTTCTTCAAAATCTTGAAGAACGGCAAGGCATGCTCGGCAGACTTGGAAATGAACCTACTCAGCGCGGCAACACATCCAGTTAAATGCCTCATATCCTTGACTGTCATGGGCGTTTGTATCTGCTCGATTGCTCTGATCTTGTCGGGGTTGGCCTCTATCCCTCGGTGGGACACAAAGAAGCCAAGTAGCTTGCCGGATGGAACGCCGAACACGCATTTCTCAGGGTTTAACTTTAGGTTGATCTTGCGCAGGTTTGCAAAGGTCTCTTCCAAATCTTGAATGAGCATTGATCTGTCCTTGGTCTTGACCACTATATCATCCATGTAAGCTTCTACATTCCCATGTAGCTGAGGCTCAAACCCAATTTGTATTGTCCTTGCAAAAGTGGATCCAGCGCTCTTTAACCCGAAGGGCATTCATACAAAGCAGTACATGCCACATGGGGTTATGAACACGGTCTTCTCCTCGTCTTCCTTGGACATGAATATCTGATGGTATCCGGAGTATGCATCCAAAAAGAAAAGCAGATCACACCCGGAAGTGGAATCCACAATCTGATCGATGCGCGGGAAGGGAAAAGGGTCCTTTGGGCATGCCTTGTTCAGATCTGTGAAGTCTATGCAAAGTCTCCATTTCCCATTCGCCTTGCGCACCACCATTGGGTTTGCTAACCATGTTGGATGCAAAACTCCCCTGACCAAACCAGCTGCTTCAAGTTTCTTGATCTCCTCGGCAATAAACTATTGCCGCTCCAAAGCTTGCTTTCTGACCTTCTGCTTGACGGGCCGAGAATGAGGGCAGACAGCAAGGTGGTGCTTGATTACCTCCCTGGGAACACCGGGATTGTCAGATGGTTGCCAAGCAAACACATCGACATTCGCCCGCAGGAAGGCAACGAGCGTGCTTTCCTATTTGTCATTAAGGGTGGCGCTGATGGTGAGCATACCGTCAGTGACATCCTGCCTTGCCAGAACCTTCTTCACAGCAGGCGAAGCGATCTTGGACCTCTTACTAGTGGAACTTTCCGAAAAGTCGTCAACAGGTGCAGCACACTCCGGAGAGGCGCGCTTCCCGGATTCCTAGACGGCATCGCTGCTAGCCTTCTTTCCTTTCTTTGTTTCCTTGGCGGGAGCTGCAGCTTCAGTGGCCTCAGCAGCTACCGCGTCTCGGTACATCTTATCCACGCAAATGATTGCGTCTTTCTTGTCTGACGGGATAGAGATGACGCCCATCGGCCCTGGCATCTTCAAAGTATTGTAAGCATAGTGGGATGCTGCCATGAACTTTGCCAAAGTTGGGCGGCCAAGGATCCCATTGTAAGGCAAAGGAAGATCGACAACATCAAACACTACCCTCTCAGTCCGGTAATTCATTTCTCCGCCAAACATTACCGATAGTGTAATATTCCCCTTAGGTCGACTCCTGCCGGGGTTGATTCCTTGGAACGTGCCAGTGATTTTGAGTTCTTCATCTGATATTTGTAACTTGCTGACTACCTTGGGAGAGATCAGATTCAGCCCAGCCCCGCCATCAACTAACATCTTTGTGACTTTGAGGTTGTGGATTGTTGGTGAGACCAACAATGGCAAGCACCCTACCGCAGTAGTACGGTCGGGGTGATCCTCTTCATCAAAGATCATAGGCATGCGGGACCATTTGAGCGGCTTTCGGGAATCCGCAGCTGGCTCCACGGCATTGACCTCTCGCACCCACTGCTTGAGTTGGCGGTGAGAGGAGTGCAAGGATGCACCTCCTTCAATGCATAGGGCTTCAGTTGCTTTCTAGAATTCTTGCTCACTGGTTTCTTCTTCATCTTCTTCATCACTCTCATCATCACGTTCCTTCTTCTCACGACCCCTGGTAGGTTTCTCTTTTTGCTGAGGGGTCTTGCCATGGCGGCCTCCTCTGCCACCACGGCCCTTCACGCCAGCACCTTCTTGGTCTCTCTCTCTCTGTCACACTTTTCATACTCCGCCCTCTGCCTCTTCACGAGCTGCTCGACTTGATGGCATTCCTGGAGATCATGACCTTTAGTGCTGTGGATTTTGCAGTATGGCCCATCGGACTTCCCAGCTTTCTCTGCTGCCGCAGCCTCCCGGCAATCAGCGCACGCGGCAGCTTCCTTGTCGGGGGCTTCAGTTTTGGGCTTCTTGCCGGTGCTGAGATCGCCAGAACCCTCAACGGCCATACTGACTTCTCCTTGTGTTTCTTGTTTCGCCGCCGACCCTTATTCTTAGGGCGAGTGGCCTTGTCATCGTCGTCCAAATCAACTTCTGCTCCTTCCACCTCTCTAGGAAGTCGCCTTCCCTCTTCAGCCCGAGCGCACTTGTCCGCCAAGGTGTACAACTCATTGACGGTCTTGGGCAGTCAGACGTTCATCTTAGAATTTATCCTTCTGTTGCGCACGTTCGAATGGAACGCGACAATCACAGCAGTCGGGTGTATCTCTGGAATGTTGCGATGCACTCGACTGAACTTCTGCATGTACTTTCGCAAGCTTTCTCCCTCCTTCTGCGAAAGAACTTGCAGGTCATTTGGGCGTCCTGGCTCTTGATGGCCGCCCGTGAAGGCGCCAACAAACTCATTGCACGGGTTGATGAGATGGAGTTCTCCGGCGGGTGCATCAGCCATGACCTCGCATTTGGCTTGAGCGCCAAAGGGAAGTAGTTAGTTGGCAAACACTTTCTCATCCCTGCTCCCTGGTGGCTTGAACAGCAATCGTGTAGATGCTCAAGAACTCTGCCGGGTTCAGCTTTCCATCGTATTTTTCTGGCAATTCTAGCTTGAAAACACGGGCAGATGGCGAACGGACTTGCCACAGCTCGCGAGTGAAGGTAGGGCACCCGACCTCGAAAGGTAAGTACCCACCCTCACTAGGCGCGGGTTCGTCGACATCTGAGCCATTGCGTCTGTCAGATTGACGGCAGGTCTCCCGGCGCCACTCTATAGTGACGCGCACATCTTCCCTCAGCCAATCTTCTAGGACCTGCCACTGATCGCGACGGGCTCGTGGATCGGATGTGGCCATCGAAGCTTTGTCGGGCTTGAGGTCGCATTGCCCTTGTTGCTGCCTCTGGGTTTGCTGTCGCGGAGGGGACTGCACCGTTAGTGCGGCCCCCTCAACACGGCCAGCAGCTCGAGCTGTTGCCGTCGCCTATGGGCGCTGTGATGGCTCCACCCACCGTGATCCTCCAGCTTCAGCAAAGTCGATTAAGCTCTGGATGGTGGCCCTCCACTCATCCATCTGATTAGCTACTGGTGGAAATCTTAGTAGGAGTTGGGCCCATGCCATGGCTTCCGTAGCTGTGCTTGGCATAGTTGACGAGGCAGATCGCGACGTTGCTCGACTCCTGGTAGTACCAGTAGGGGCATCGTCGTGATCACGCCGTCACTGATCGGTCGTCAAAGCGGTCTGATGATGAGTGGGTTGCGCTCGGGGATCGGTGACCATGTTCGGTGCTTTGGCTTGCTCGCCTTGTCCCGGGCGAGGTGCGTGTCCGGTGGCCGCGCCCGTAACAGGCACGGCTAGAGGGTCATGACTCGCACCAGAGCGGGCGTCGTCGCCGCGGCTGTGTCCGCTAGTGCGGCGGGGTGGTGGAGACTGAACACCCCCTCCATTCGCAGCTTGCGGGTCATGCCCGTCTCGATTTTGTTGATGCTGTCCTCCCCAAGTGCCTCCCACTCCAGCTTCATCCACGAGGGACACAACAACAGCGCTGCCTGCGCCGGTTGCGCCTCCCAGTTACCCGCCTCACCCAGCGCCGCTGCAGCATGAGCGTCGTCCGCGGCCACGTGAGAGGGGACCTTCGAAGTGGAAGGGTGCGCGGTTGCGTCGGACTTCTTCTTGGGTGCCATGCGCTAGGATGATGATGATGATGATCGACAATGGAGTTCAACGCACTGTTCACAACTTCAGGTTCGCACAAGCGACTAGCCCCTACCTGGCGTGCCAAAGATGTCGTGGTGGATCATTATCAACTATGGGGCCATGAGCCCCTTGTGGTTCGGCAAGGGGGAGATCACGTTGCACAAAGAGCAGAAGGCATGGAACAACACGACGGTGGTGACACTGGTGGTTTTTACACAGGTTCGGGCTGCTGGGTAGTGTAAAACCCTACTCCTGCTTTGGTGGATTGAGTGGAAGAACACAACGAGCATGCATCACTCAAGCCCGGCAAGGGTGCCTCGGGGAGAGCAACTACGCGCGTACAAGTGTGTGAGGGTCCGAATCCTTTGTTAGGTCGCCTTGGACCTCCTTTTATAGTTGAATGGGTAACCACAATGGCAAAACAGTCTTTATCTACTGATTTGATAGCCAAAAGTGCTATCATAACTAACTCTGACAGTTAGGACAAAGTGCATTAAATGCACTGCTAGGTGTCATGCTAAGGGCGAAGCCCGGCAGGCCTGCCGAGCCGCTTAATCATTTCTTGCTTATCATCTTGACACGCCTCTGGACGGGTGTCACTTGGATAAACCTTGTCTTCCAACGGGCCGCCATGTGCTTAGTGGAGGCCACTTAATCACTTGGGGGCTGGACACCGCACTGATAAGTGACTTGCGTCGCTGTGCGGTGGAGTGGTGGTGTCTTGGCGGGGATCCCGCCTCTGGCGGACCCGGCAAGCTTGCCGGGGAAGTCTTGGACTTGTCCCTGGGCGGCCTCGACCCGGCCATGTTCTCCTGCCCCGCAAGGGAGGCTTTCCCAAGGTGATATTCTTCTGTCGTGCTCATTCTTGGTCTTCTTGATCCGCTCTTCGACCTCACTAAGAGTTGGTTCTCTGGCTTGGGCGTTGATGCTGAACAAACGATGCCAGTGCGCCTGTGTGTATGTCCGGGCAACAAATGTAAATGTTTGTTGCACCGACACACACTCAATATTAACTACTCCCAATGCACAAGTATGACAATAGTGCTCTCCAGTTGGTGCTTATAAGAGAAGGCGAAGACTCGAAACATAAATAAAAATAGCATAAAAGTAAAATAGATAGGCCCTTCGCATTGGGAATCAGAGCTTAGCGGAGGTGCCAGAGCTCAAAGCTTAAAACAGAGATAAAATTATTTTGAGAGCCATGCTTTTCCTTTCAATGTCATGACTGAAAGTTCCCAATATCCTCCATGCTAGACACATTATAGGCGGTTCCAAACAGAAAATAAAGTTTACTCCTCCTCCACCATTCTTTCACAATCCATGGCTAGCCGTATTCACGGGTGCCTTCCAAACTTTCAACTTTCCAAGGGGGAGTTTTTTTCATTTTGATTCATTTCGGGCCTGGACATCCCTATTACCTGCCACTTTCTCGTGCAATGACAAGTGAATAAACACTCATCGTGAGAATAACCCGCCTAGCATGAAAGATATTGGCCATCCATGGTCGCTCCATGAGTGGTACAGGCACAACGTATAATTATTTTGAATGATTAGAGTTGGCACATGCAAATTTACTTGGAAGGGCATGCAAATACCGCATATAGGTAGGTATAGTGGACTCATATGACACAACTTTAGGTTTAAGGAATTGGATGCACAAGCAGCATTCCCACTTAGTACAAATGAAGGCTAGCAAATAGATTGAGAAGTGACCAACCGGAAAATGAAAACGGTCATAAACATGCATTGAAAATAACTAACACTGAATAATGCACCATAAGTAGGATATAGTTTCGTTGCATAACTATTGAATTTACATGCATGCATAGGGAATCACAAACCTTAACATCAATACTCTTACTAAACCACAATTACTCACTAGCACAACCCACATATTATCATCTTCATTTTGCAAAACTATTGCAAGGAATCAAACTTATCATATCAACGATCTTTATGAATTTTTTTATTATATCATTCTTGAATATCTATCACATCAAGACCAAATTCATAACTTGGTCCAAATTACCATTGCTATTATCAACTCTCAAAATGATATAAGTGATGTATGAGAGTAAAAATATTTCTTCACAAAATTTAATCACCGCCGTGCTCAAAAAGATATAAGTGAAGCACATAGAGTATTCTAACAAATCATGAGAAATGTGTGTCCCTCTCAAATAGGTGTGTCCAGCAAGGATGATTGTGACAAACTAAAAAGCAAACAAAGCAAAGACTCATATAATACACGGCGCTCCAAACAAAACTCATATCATGTAATGAATAAAAATATAGCTCCACGTAAAATTACCGAAGGTTGGTAGAAGAAAGAGGGGATGCCTTCCGGGGCATCCCCAAGCTTAGTTGCTTGGGAGTCCATGAATATTACCTTGGGGTGCATCGAGCATCCCCAACCTTAGGCTCTTGCCACTCCTTATACCTTCATCCATCATGATCTCACTCAAAACTTGTAAACTTCAGCACACAAAACTCAACAAAACCTTCATGACATACATTAGTAAAACAAAACAGATCACCACTATAGGTACTGTTGTAAACCGTTTCATATTTTATTATTGCATTATACCTACTGTATTCTAACTTCTCCATGGCTTATACCCCCCGATACAATCCATAGTTTTATCAAAACAAGCAAACAATGCAACGAAAATAGAGTCTGTCAAAAACAGAATAGTCTGTAGCAATGTGAATATTGACTATGCTTATGTAGCTCAAAAATTTCTGAAAAATTAGGAAAAATTAGGAAATTTGTATATAAATCATGTGTAAAAAAGTCATAATTTTTCCACTTTCCAGTGAATTTAGAGAATTCCAGTACTGGGCGCAAGAGTTTATGTTTTTTCACAGAATCAAATCAACTATCATCCAAATCATCCCAAAGGCTTTACTTGGCACAACCACTAATTTAAACACAAAAACACAACCATAATAGTAGCATAATTGTGTGCACACTCAAAAACATAAAAATAACAAGAAAATTAAAGATAACTATTGGGTTGCCTCCCAACTAGCACTATTGTTTTACTCCCCTAGCTAGGCGTAATGCATTACTTCAAGTGTTGTCATCTTTCTTCTTCTCATCCAAAAATGTGTTTATATCGGGAGGCTTTTTAAAGACAATATGAACCACATCATTCTTAGAAATGTTAGCATTACTAAGTTACCATCCGCAAATCCCTCTTGATTACCGATTACAATCCAAGAATATTGTTTATTAATACCATTGAAAACTTGTTGGATTATATTCAAAGGAGGGACTTCTTTTTTGGTATTCTCATCAAAGGTGTAATCATCATGAAATAAATGGCTCGACAAGTAATCACTATTGTATAGAATCTCATCTATTACTAGTTTTTCATAATTCATACAGTAAAAATCAAAGATCTCTCTAGCTTCTCGCACTACGTAATCAAATTCATTCATGAGGATAAGGGTAGCTATCTTCTTAGCTCTAGGATTTTTTATAACCGGCAACTCATAAAACAATATTTGCAAAGTAGGATGGGTACGAATAAATCTTCTCTCCAGTTTAAGAACAAGTGCGGAAATAGCTTCGGCATAGTTCTTGGTTCTTTTAAGAATAGGAGCATCATCACAAGCTAAAGTTCCCGCGCAATTAAAGAATTTTTCGATAAAACTTTTTCCTATGATATTCCCATGTCCCATCACAATAGTTTTATCATTTAAATTTGATGGAATTTAAATTTTAGGCATTTTACCATATTCACTTTTTTCCATGCCAAAATCACCCATGATAGCAGTTTCAAGCAAGCAAACAAGCAAATGCATGAAAAAAAGCAAACAAAAAACATTTTTGTATTTTTTTGTAAAAAGGTTTTATAAGTGGGGGAGATGAAAACGAGAGGCAAATGGCAAATAAAGTAATTGCAAGGAGCTGAAATTTTATGCGTAAGTACTTGATAGATGTTGGTGATGTTTCCCCGGCGACGGCACCAGAAATTCTTCCTGCTACTTGTGAGCTGCGTTGGGATTTCCCCGAAGAGAAGAGGATGATGTAGTATAGTAGAGATAAGTATTTACCTCGGTTAGAAACCAAGGTTATCAATCCAGTACGAGGACCATGCAACAACTCGTTAGCAGTACCTACACACAAAATAACTAATACTTGCACCCAACGCAATCAAGGGGTTGTCAATCCCTTGGCGGTTAATTTCAAGGATTAAATCTCGTATTGAAAAATAGATAAATAAAAACACAACAAAAGTAAATAAACTTGCAGCAAGGTATTTTTTGATTTTAATATATGATTTAGATAGACCCGGGGGCCGTAGTTTTCACTAGAGGCTTCTCTCTTGAAAATAGCAGACGGTGGGTAAACAAATTACTGTTGGGAAATTGATCGAAAAGTGAATAATCATGACGATATCTAAGGCAATGATCATGTATATAGGCATCACATACGAGACAAGTAGACTGACTCATTCCTGCATCTACTTCTATTACTCCACACATCGATCGCTATCCAGCATGCATCTAGAGCATTAAGTTCATAAAGAACGAAGTAACGCCTTAAGCAAGATGACATGATGTAGACAAAGTAAACTAAGTTAATATGAATAAACCCCGTCTTTTTATCTTTGGTGACAATGACACTAATACGTCTCATGTCCCCTTCTATCACTGGGGTTGAGCACCACAAGATTGAACCCATCACAAAGCACCTCTCACATTACAAGAAAATCAATCTAGTTAGCCAAAGCAAATCTATAGATCGGACAGAAATACAAAGCTATAATAATCATGCACAAAAGAGTTCAGAGAAGACTCAAATAATATTCATAGATAATCTGATCATAAACTCGCAATTCATCGGATCCCAACAAACACACCACAAAAAGTGATTACATCGAATAGATCTCCTAGAACATCAAGGAGAACATTGTATTGATGATCAAATTGAGAGAATAAGCCATCTAGCTACTAGCTATGGCCTCGTAGATATGTGGTAAACTACTCGCACATCATCAGAAGGGCAGCAAGGTTGATGTAGACCCCCTCCATGATCGATCCCCCCTCCGACAGAGTACTGGGGAAGGCCTCCAGATGGGCTCTCACGAGAACAAAAACTTGCGGTGGCGGAAAAAGTATTTCGGGTGGCTCTCTGATGTTGGGGGAATAGTTGGGTATTTACAGAGCTGAGATTAGGTCAAGAGGTGCCACGAGGGTCCCACAAGCCTGGGGGCGCGCCTGGAAGGCTTGTCGGCTCCTCGTGGCTCTTCAGGACTTCTCCCGAAGCTTCTAGGGCCCCCTCTGGTCTAGAAAAAAATAATCCAAAGTTTTTTCTTCGTTTCGACTCTTTTTGATATTGATTTTTTGAAAACCAAAAACATGAAAAAAAAAGAGCAACTGGCACTGGGAACTGAGTTAATAGGTCAGTCCCAAAAAATCATATATAATTGCATATAATTGATTAATAAACATCCAAGATTGATACTATAATATCATGGAACAATTAAAAATTATAGATATGTTGGAGACGTATCAATCATACGTATTACGATGTATCATAGTTTAGTAGCACATTTTATCATAGTCAATAAACAAGCGAATGCTACTTGTGAGCTGCGTTTGGATTACCTCGAAGAGGAGAGGATGAAGATGTACAATAGAGATAAGTATTTCCCTCAGTTAAGAACCAAGGTTATGAATCAAGTAGGAGAACCACACAAATCCTCTTTAGCAGTGCCTACACACAGAAAAGCAAATACTTGCACCCAACGCAAACAAGGGGGTTCTCAATCTCCTAGGCAGTTAATTGCAAGGATCAAATCTCATACTGGTAGATAGATAAAGTAAAACACAAAAATAAAAGAACAATAAAATAAATTGCAGCAAGATATTTTTGGATTTTATATATGATAAAAGTAGACCCGGGGACCATAGTTTTCACTATAGGCTTCTCTCTTGAATAAAGCATACGGTGGGTAAAACAATTACTGTTGGGCAATTGATAGAAAAGTACATAGTTATGACGATATCAAGGCAATGATCATGTATATAGGCTTCACGTCCGGGACAAGTAGACCGACTCCTACCTGCATCAACTACTACTACTCCACTCGTTGATCGCTATCTAGCATGCATCTAATGTATTAAGTTAATAAAAATAGAGTAACAAAGTAAGCAGGATGACATGATGTACACAAAGTAAAACCAATCAATATGAATAAACCCAATCTTTTTATCCTTAATGGCAATGATACAAATACGTGTCATGTACCTTACTGTCACTAGGATTGAGCACCGTAAGATCGAACCTATCACAACACACTTCTCCCATTGCAAGATAAATCAATCTAGTTGGCCAAACCAAACAGGTAGATCAAACAGGAATACAAAGCTATAACAATCATGCTTATAAGAATTCAGAAAAGACTCAAATATTTCTCATGAATAATCTGATCATAACCCCACAATTCATCGGATCCCAAGAAACACATCGCAAAAGAAGATTACATCAAATAAATCTCCAAGAACATCGAGAAGAACATTGTATTGAAGATCAGAGAGAGAGGAGAAGCGATCTAGCTACTAGCTATGGACCCGTAGGTCTGTGGTGAACTACTCACGCATCATCGGAAGGGTGGCAAGGTTGATGTAGAAGCCCTCCGTGATTTATTGCCCCTCCGCCAGAGTACCGCGGAAGGCCTCTAGATGGGATCTCGGAAGAACGGAAACTTGCGGCGATGGAAGAAGTGTTTTGGGTGGCTCTCTGATGTATTGGGAATAATTGGGAATGTGTAGAAGTGGAATTAGGTCAAGAGGTGCCACGAGGGGCCAACAATGTTGGGGGCGGCCCCCTAGGGCACGCCCTGTGGGCTTGTCGCTCTCTCATGGCTCCGCAGGTCTTATCCCGAAGCTTCTAGGGTCCCTTTTGGTCCAGAAAAAATTGTCAAAAAGTTTATTAGCGTCTGGACTCCATTTGGTACTGATATTTTGAAAAGCCAAAAACAGGCAAAAAACAGCAACTGGCACTAGGCACTAGGTTAATATGTTAGTCCCAAAAAATGATATATAATTGCATATAAAACATTCAAGATTGATACTATAATAGCATGGAACAATAAAAAATTATAGGTACGTTGGAGACGTATTAGTTAACAACAAGTTGCCCGAGTGCATATGGCAAAGTCTATAGGAATTTTCATAGAGACAGTGAAAGTACATTCAAGCATCGATCATGGAGACCACATTATGGCACTACACAAGTAGTTGACAAACAAAAGTTCAGCTCCATCATAGCAACATGCAATTAAGCTCAACTTTGTGAAGAGTTGTCCTCGTCACCAATCATCTTCTTGACCTCGTCTAGGTCGGACTTGGTAGTTTAAAAAACTGTCTCGGCAGCCTCAACGGCTCCTCGCGCACTCTCTGCAGCAGCTTTGCGGCTTCTAGTGTCTGCTCTCGCAAGTTCCGGAGATCATTCAATGCTCTTGGCATATTGTAAAACCTTCTGGGTGTCTACTAGGGTCCTCTCCGCATAGGTGAGCGCGAACACCGAGTACCGAACCAACCTCGAGACGGCGTCTAGGGCTGTAGTAGTCGTAATGAGGCCTGTCGGCTCCTCCATCTAAATTGCAAAAGTTGACAGTTAGATAAACCACATTTATACAAAAACAACTATATAAGAAGATAATTAAAACTGTGTATGGCAACCTAGATATCTTTCTTTGGGTGGGCAGTTCTCACTCTTAAGTGGTTGTACATATGTTGGGCTCTCCATGACTGGTACTTCGCCTGTCGGTGATGGTCGTTCTTCACCTTCTCCTCCTCCTTTGCCAACGTACGGGAGGAGGAGGAGGCTAGAACAACCTTCTACGACAATAGTCGGTTCATCTCGCAAGTGGTTGCATATATGATGTACACTCAATGTTATTTCGACCGTTGGTGAAGGTCGTCCTTCACCTTCTCCTCTTGCTTTACCAAGTTCTCAGAGGAGTAGAAGAGGAAGGATGACCCCTACGACAACAGCCGGTATCCTCCTCTCAAAATAGCTCTCATCTGAGTATGTGGATTTAGAGTGAGAATTGCCCCCTGAATAAAAAATGTAGCTAATAATATCAACATACTAGTTAAATATTACCTGTAGAAAAAATATTAAATAGCTACGAACAAAGAATGTAACTAACATTAGATATCTACGAACAGAGAATGGACATATTAAGTGCTAGAAATTTGGTGAAGCAGAAATAAATCAACATTTCGCGAATACATTAGCTCTTATTATGAATCCATGTAAAGAAAGTTTCTACAATATACGGTCTACGATATATGAATATGAATAAGAAAGTTCCTATAATCTATGAACAAAGAATGTGAGTAACAATACCAACACCACTACATTAAAATTTGGGCATTAACTTAGCTTTAAGATGGACATTTTAAGTGCTAGAAATTTGGCGAAACGGAAATAAATCAATGTTTCGCCAAAACCTTAGCTCTTATTATGAATCATCGTAAAGAAAGTTCCTCTAATCTACGGTCTATGATCTACGAATACGAATAAGAAAGTTCTTATAATCTATGATCTACGATCTACAAATATGAATAAGAAAGTTTGTATAATATATGAACAAAGAATGTAACTGCAATCTACGATCTACAAATCCTAGCCTTAACCCCATAAACCACGTACTCCTAACTCCTCGCCTCCGGCAACCACGACCGCCGCCATCTTCCAGTTGATCCCGACACAACCAGAGCCTCCTCCTTCCCTTTATCTCCACCATTAGACCCCTCATGGTCCCAGGAACCCACTCTACTCATCAATTTAACAGGAGCAAGCTCTTGGGTGAAATTCCCTTCCTACTCGACATCATCGTCCGCTGGAATGCTCGTCGCCGGTGATGCAGAGACCCCTGATGGCCAAGGCGTAGCTCTCCAGGTTCCTCTCGGTGAGAGGAGCACCCCCGCGTGCTCAGCTCGTCGAGCGGCGCCACCGTTCGTCAGAACGGTCCACCGGAGACCGCGCTCTATTCTGTCATAGGTGAGAGGAGCGTGCGACGACCGGTCAGACATGATAGGTGGGCCCACGGGACCCACTGTCAGTGATGCAGAGGTGCACTGATTCGTCTGTAAGTGGAGACGTGTTCCGAGTAGCACGTTTTCTCTGGTGTAAAGCGTAATCTATCGGAAGCATTTTTTAGAGTAAAATCAGATTTTTGACTAAACTTTGACTGGCTCTAATTTTTAAACCATCACTCCAACTGAATTGATTCTTTTTCTGTCATTCTATATTTTCCATCTAGTTTATTTTAATTTTTATTTAAAAAAAATCCAAACAAATTTTTTGTACTGTTTCAAAATTATGTGGTAATTGCAATATTTTGAAAATAGGAAAAATGGAGGGAAGAAAATTTTTCAAAAACTTTTGGAGTGCACCCAACCCTTCTACATGATCAAGGCAAGCATCTTGAACACTTGATATGCTGAATGTTTGGTTGTTTGCTTGCTAGCATAATTTGATCATGATTATGATAATTCAAATAAAATTTGCATATTATCATTCATACATATGTGCATTATTTAAAGTCATTGTTGACACTCAAAAATGAGGTATATATATGGATATGGTTGATAACCATGCCACACCCATGCATATGCTGGTTCAGACTAATCTGCATGAAAGAATCTATCATGAGAAAAGTGACTGTGAGCCGGAAATCTCGTTGTGACGAGAGAAATCAGTGATGGCATGTTGGGACATGCCTGGTGGTGACCTTGTTGGGTAGTAGAAAGAAGATATATTGTGCGAACCACTACAGGAAACTTAAACCTCCTGAGTCGACTATAGATCAAGTCTTGCTCCGGTAACCCCCATACTTATCTCATATTGCCACTTGTCCCTGCTACAGGTAGGGTATGGTTCAGTAAGTTGTTAACCCCTTTTTAGCACACACCATATAGAGGGGCCGCGAAGAGGGTTCGAAAGGCCAGTCATCGGGTCAGGGGGTATAGGTGTTTCCGACTGGGCCGAGAGGGGGGCACCCCTTAGCTTGCGCGCGATATAAATTTTGTGATCCCATGCTATTTGAGGTGTTGGCCTCCCCGTCTTAGAATTTTTCTTGAATGATGTCATGGGTGATTCCGGGCATCGGAAAAGTTAAGCTGGTGTGTGCTGGTCAGGTGTGTTTTTAACCCAAAGGCCGTAATCGGAATTAGTCAACATTTCGGGGTTGGCTAAAGAAATCCTTTACTTGTGGGTAAAGAGTACACCCTCTACAGATTTTTAAAACCTATTCGAATAGCTGTGTCCACGGTTTAGGGCTACAGTCTGGGATTGGGTCAAGTGTCGGTCTTAGTGTCGGTCTTCGGAGGGAAAAGAACTAAATCAGAAACTGATTATGATTTATAATGGAAGATTATTATCGCTAGTGTTATTATGGACTAACCCTTTCTCTTATACTAACTTGAGCTTTTATTTCCTTATAATCCCTTTATGAGGTGTCGCATCTGACACCCGACTATGGCATTTATTTTCAAGACCTTTCGAGGCTTCGCTTCAGACACCCGACTGGCATGTATATTATTTTCTTTTGCAATTCACCAGGTGGTTCTACCACCTAGAATTTCCTTTGCCTTTGATTTCATGTGGAGTAAAGCCCTTTGCGTGACGTCGCGAAGACACCCAACTGTGCCATTCTTGTATAATTTTTCTCTTGTGTTCTTTCGGGATGGTTCTACCTCATAAGACCCGACTTTTAAATTTTGGTAACAACATGATTACTTATACTTTGCTAATATCAGATGGATAACCTTTATTTTCTAAGCAAATATAATACTCTACATGATTGCATTAAATTCTTACTATGCCATAATATTGTTGAATATGTTTAAAGTTAATTGCATTTATTCTACCTACTTTTATTATATCTTTTATCCATGATGTTTGCGAGTACATTCAAACATACTCACTGGCTTGTCCCTGGCTATTGTCTTGGCCAGATTGTGATTCGGAGGAGAGCGCTAGAGGGACACCCCCGCAACCTAGGAATCGAAGATAGCAGCCACATGAGATAGAAGTTAGCCAGGTCAGCTGTTCCTGTGGGAATGGAGTCCCATAGACGTTGGAGATCCATGAGACGCTTCTGTCATGCGCCACTAGAGATCATTGTTGTACTCAATGGACCTTTATGGTCTTGTACTCAAATTCTTGTAACTGCTTGGAATTCTGTATCAAGGAAGTGTCCATCAGCAAACAGTAATCCTGGGTCTGGTAATGACACAAGGGTCATTTGCTGGGATTTTATGTCCCTGAAAACTGGCGCTGACAGGGGGAGGCCATGGAGGAGGAGGCTGGAGGGGGAGCCTCTCTTCTTCTCTCTCCCAGTGGCACCGGGGTGCTACCAACAGAACCACCATCGTGGTGATCACCTTCATCAATGTTGATGTCTTCACGGACATCTTCATCACCTTCCTCACCTCGTTTTAATGGTGCACTCTCCCGCAACCTGCTGTAATCCCCTACTTGAACATGGTGTTGGATGCTATGGATTATTAAAGATGATGATTTTTGCGTCTTCTTTGTGTCTAAGTAGATTATTGTTGGCCTATGGGTTAATTAGTCAATTGCTATGATGGGTTTAAGTTGCTCGTGTTATTTTACTATTCTTTGGTGTCCATCATATGAGCACATGTGTGGATTACACCATAGGGTTAGTTGTATGTTGATAGTACTATCATATGTGGCCATGAGTGACCAAAACATCACCGGACCATGGAAATTAATACATACAGGATTGAAGGGGGGCCAATATATCTTAATGCTACGGTTGGGTTTACCTTAATGAACTTGTTAGTAGTTGTGGATGCTCGCAAATAGTTACAATCATAAGTGCATAAAATTCCAAGTAAGGGATTGCATGCTAGCAGAGGCACTACGCCATAACACTGCATCCCCAACAAACAGGTTTGTCGGTGTACGCAAACAGGGGTGTTTGCCTCCTCCTGACCTGTGCACAGACTGGCAAGGCCTTCCGGGCAAACCACCTTTTTTGCCATGCATATCGAGGAGAGCATTAAGAAGGACAAGACTGCAGAAGGCCACCTGGGGAGGGCCTCCCTTGCCGGGCAGGAGGCCCTGGTCAGGTCGAGGCCGCACCCAAAGACAAGCCCAGACTCGCCCCGGCAAGCTTTCCGGGGCCGTCAAGATAAAACCCCCACCAAGCTCTTTCGAAGGATCATCGCCAAGATGCCACCACTCCACCTCGTCGCACCCAAGTCACTTATCAGTGCGGTGTCAAGCCACAAAACAACCAGGTGGATTCTTTCAGGCACGTGGCAGCATCAAAGAGAAGGGATTATCTTTATTGACACCCATCCAGGAGGCGTGTCAACCAGATGAGAAGAGGCGGATAAGAGCGCAGCAAGCTTGCCAGGATTCGCCCTTGACACGACACGTAGAAAGTGCATTTAATGCACTTTGTCCTAACTGCCAGAGTTAGGTATGATAGCACTGTTAGCTATCTAATCACACCCAAATGACTGTTTTGCCATTGTGGTCACCCCTTAACCTATAGAAGGAGGCCCGAGGCAACCTAGCAAGGGGTTGGAAGACTTCGATCCCCAACACTTTGTAAGCTCACGTCATTCTCCCCTAGGCACCCTTGCCGGGCCAGAGCGCGCCGAGTCTTCGTCCACCTCTAGATCAATCCAGAAAAGCAGGAGTAGGGTTTTACGCTGCAAAGCGGCCCGAACCTGGGTAAAAAGAGAGAGAGTCCATCGCAGTGCCATCTCCTATTGCTTCTGCTCTTTGTGCAACGCGGCCATCCCCATGCCGAACCACAAAGGGGCGTCCTTGCCCCATAGGTGATCGTGCTTCCACGCCGACATCTTTGGCATGCCAGGTATGGGGCGTCGCTTGTGCGAAC
Organism: Thinopyrum elongatum; assembly: GCA_011799875.1. Taxonomy (NCBI): domain Eukaryota; kingdom Viridiplantae; phylum Streptophyta; class Magnoliopsida; order Poales; family Poaceae; genus Thinopyrum; species Thinopyrum elongatum. Next base: position 534,360,702 of record CM022301.1, on the reverse strand, counting down.
CTGAAGCAGTGGCCGGCGCTTCGATTTTCGTCGATCTTCATCATATTTTAGCATCGCCCACGGCCCCCAAGGCGAGGAATGGAGCGGCGACAACATTCAATGCTTTGTCATTTCCCTTGTCCGAGGCGCTGCAGCCACGACGGACAGAATGGGTTATGTGTGCAACACAGCTGCCATGGACAGCACTGTAGTTGCCATTACCATTTTCTCCTTTGAGCGGAGGATAGGGTGACGGCGGCGCGGAGGCGGGTCATCCGATTACTGATGAGCCAAGCCCGGCGGAGGGGGCGTTCTCCAAGCAAGGATGAACGACCCGCCGAGCCTCGGGCCAAGGCCAATTCGTCAAGTCTCCGCCCCAGCCCGCGGAGCAGTATTACTGTGGAAAGAAATGGCGGTGAAGTATGTTTCCACCTAACCCCGGCAAGCCTCTCCACAAGTGGCGGTACATCGTAACCATATCACATATGGGATGAGCGCAACTTCCTGTGTGTGGGGCTGCGCGGGGGGGGGGGGGGGGAGGATCCACGCCCTCGCCGCAACAAGTATAACCAAAGATAAGTTGCGAAACCTCCATCTGGTTTCAAGACATTTTTCTTTATGTACCCTATGCGATTCCTTTGGGTTTAGAGCCTAGCGTTCGTATGAGATATCCGTAACGCGAAGGGACTCCTCCGTGATTGATTGCGTCCTAGCCTGTTTCGAGTCTGCTCAACAGGCCTGGCTGCCGCGTCGAGAACATCGAGGGGTAACCTGTCGGTGGCACTGATGCTTGCAGAGTGCTACGGTCCCGCTCCCGGCAGTAGCACATCTATCGCTTGCCCCGGTGGGCTCCCTGCATGCGCAAGGTTCGAGATCATACAAGAACTATGGGCAAGATAAACTTAAAAGGATAGCGTTAGGTTCATACAACTACTTAAGAGTACTATTACACACCATAAGAAAGCAAAGCCTGACACAAGGCCGAATCATGTCTTTTTGTTTGGCAGCAACAGAATAAACGATGCAAGGAGTCAGTCCCGGTGGCCTCCTTGGACCCGGGGCACTCGAAGAACCTTGTTGGCCAGAGGCCCGACAACTTGGGTGGCAGCAGAAGTATCTGTCTCGGTTGGCAAACTTTTGAAAGCATCAGAGATGTCGACGTCGGGATGGCGAGGCACATAATTTATGAGAAGAGTGAAGATGGCGTCGCGGACAAATTTTCGGGACTCATTGGCGAAGCAGACGGCTCTGTCGTCCTCATATGCCTTCAGCCCATCGATGAGGCACTCGAAAAAGTGCATCAGCCTGACGCTGGGGGCTTCATGCTCGCTGATGGAGAAGGCCCAGACCCTTCATGTTCATCTCGGCAATCTGGGAGGAGATGCGCTCAGGCTGGGCCTTGAGCTTGGCCTCTGCATCCTTCCGAAGAGCTCCAGCGGTGTTGACCTCCTCCGTCAAGGCCCTTTCTCAGGTCTTGGCCTGCTCAAGATCTTTCTCAAGCATGGCTAGCATGGCATTCATGTCCACGATGGTGCCGGAGGCAGTGTTCAGTTCCTGGTCCTTGGATGAAAGCTGAGATTGCAGCTCCCCCAGTGTGGAAGCTGTTTTCCGCGCTTCCTCCTGGAGGGCCTCGGTCTCCTTCTGGCTCCCGGCAAGCTCTTCCTCCAGATTCACCATTCGTGTCTCCAGCTCTGTTTTGGCACTGGAAGCTGCGGCAAGGTTGTCAGACACCTCCTTGAGTTTTGCTGCCGCGTCCAGGGTTTGAGAGCCGAAGGCCTTCTTGTGGCTATCCTCCAGGTCCTCGACCCACCGCTGAACAAGACCTTCCAGCTCATCATCCTTGCTGCGCAGAATGTCGGACAGGTCCTGTTCATGAGCGGCAAGATCTTTGGCCTTAGCATTAAGCTCCACTTCACGCTCCGATAGCCTGCTATCGCGTGCTCTTGCCTTTTTTGCGGCGTCGGGAATCTTCTCTTCTTGGTCCCTGAGCTTGCGGGATCTGCTATTGTACAAGGAGCGCAGTCCTTCTGCTTTGTCCCTCAGCTGCTGGGTGGCCGTGTCCTGGGCCCTACGTTCTTCTTGGACCACCTGCCACCTCTGGCTGTACCGCTCTTGTACTTCCTTAACCCCAGCAGCCACAGTCTCCAGGAAAGCCAAGTCTTTGGAACTGCCACTGGGGTCATTCACTTCCTTGGTCTTCTGGGCCAAGGGAGCCACTATGCGGCAGATCTCTTCATCGAAATTCACCTCAGCCGGGGATGACGAGCTGGGGGCTGTCAAGGTTGGATGAGCTACGACCATCGCCAAGCTGCTTGCCGGGACAGTTACCCTCAAGTGGGAGGCGTAGCTCTGAAGGGGCGCCTTCTCCTCAACTTCCATGGTTGGTGTACAGAAAGTATGAGATGAAATGACAGAGGCCCTGAAATTTGGGGATGTCGGCTTTAATATGTTGATCATAAAAAGGTATGTACATCAATGAAGGTATATACAATGATGAGAGCCAATGACTCAAGTGTGGTAAGGCCGAAGATGAGCAATGTTTCAAGGCCTGCTGGTCTCCTCCTCAGATGTGCGTGAATCATTGTTCTCACGTATGTCAATGAGGTAGTATGAACCATTGTTGAGGTTTTTGCTGACCACAAAGGGTCCTTCCCAAAGAGGTGAAAGCTTATGCATCCCTGTCTGATCTTGAATCAGACGGAGCACTAAGTCGCCCTCTTGAAAGGTCCGACTTCGAACCCTACGGCTGTGATAGCGATGTAGGTCTTACTTATAAATTGCTAAATGAGCCGCCGCAATATCACGCTCCTCCTCCAGAGCATCTAAAGCATTTTGACATGCCGTCTCAATTTCAGTCTCTACATAAGCCGTCATGCGGGGCGAATCTTGACGAATATCGCTTGGGAGAACTGCTTCAGCACCATAAACTATGAAGAAGGGTGTATAACCCGTTGACCTGTTGGGGGTGGTCCTGATGCTCCAAAGAACCAAAGGAAGCTCTTCCACCCGACAACCCAGAGTCCTTTCTAAGGGAACCACGAGCCGGGGTTTGATTCCTCTCAAAATCTCCTAGTTAGCACATTCTGCCTGACCATTGGACTGAGGATGTGCAACTGATCAAACATCAAGCCTGATGTGCTCTCTTTGACAAAATTCCTTCATAGCACCTTTAGACAAATTTGTCCCATTATCAGTGATGATACTATGAGGATAACCAAAGCGAAAAATTAGCTTCTTGACAAACTAAAGTGCAGTAGCCGCCTCACAATTGCTGATCGGCTCTACCTCAACCCACTTAGTGAACTTGTCAACCGCCACCAGAAGGTGGGTCTTCTTATCCTTAGACCTCTTGAAAGGTCCAACCATATCGATCCACCAGACTGCAAATGGCCAAGTGATTGGGATCATCCACAAATCCTGAGCTGGCACATGAGCTTGCTTGGAAATTTTTGACACCCATCACACTTACTAATAATATCCTCTGCGTCAGCATGAGCTGTTAACCAGAAAAATCCATGACGAAATGCTTTAGCCACCAATGATCGTGAGCCGGCATTGTGACCACAATCACCTACATGTATCTCTTGTAGAATCTCATGGCCCTCTTCAGGGGAGACACAATGTTGGAAAACACCAGTCACACTGCATCGATGTAACTCGCCATTGATAATAGTCATAGACTTAGAACACCGTGTGATCTGATGTGCCAAATTTTCATCCTCGGGTAACTTGCCACGAATGAGATACGCCAGATAAGGTAGCGTCCAGTCAGGAATAGTATGAAGAGCCGCCACCAACTGTCCTTCCGGGTCAGGAATCACCAGATCTTCCTCAGATGGTAATTTAACTGAAGGATTGTATAACACATCAAGGAACACATTGGGGGGCACCGGCTTATGTTGAGAACCAAGCAGGGATAGTGCATCAGCCGCTTTGTTTTTCCGTCGATCAATATGATCTACCTGATAACCCTTAAAGTGACCAGCAATATTATCAACCACCTGTCGATAACACTACTGGAATCAGCTTCTTTGCCGTCCGCCAAGCCGGACGGCAAAGGCATAGATCACGGACGGCAAAATGCTTTGCCGTCCGCTAGCGGACGGCAAATTGTCCGGATGAAAGCATGCCAGCAAAGGCCTTCTTTGCCGTCCGCTTCTTAGAAACGGACGGCAAAGGATTACGCCGTCCGCCATCCGAGGCCAGCAGACGGCAAAGACAGCTGACGGCAGTGCGGTGGCGTGAGAGCCGTTAGGGGGTTAACGGCGCTCTTTGCCGTCCGCCAGCGGACGGCAAAGAGCCCAGCTAGGCAGCACTGGGAAGCTGCCACGTGTCCAGATATGCCGTCCGCTAGCAGACGGCAAAGAGGTTTGAATCATTACCGTTTGCACAGGTGACTCCCACATGTCCTCTTTGCCGTCTGCTAGCGGACGGCAAAGCTCTTTGCCGTCTGCTAGCGGACAGCAAAGAGGCTATATATCCCCTGTTTTTATTTAAATCCCATTAATTAGACATGGTTTCAAACACAGATATACATGCATACATATCCAACATAGCCAACAGCATGTCCAACAACATATTTCATCCAATCCAACAACATAGTTCAACAAAGTCCAACATATCCATATATACATAACCAGAAACAAGTTTCCAATAACATATCCATATAGACATACATATCCAAACAAGTTTTCATAAACAACAAGGAAGCACCACAAGAATAGTACACTCCATGAATCCAAGCTTCCTCATGTAAAGCGAACCTGTGAATTGGGAAAGATGAAAGTTAGAAGAAGAAGAAGAAGATTTTTTTTCTTCTCTTTCTTTTTCTCCTCTCCTCTTCTTTATCTTCTTCTTCTTCTAACTAAGGTAGGTAAAAATGTCATTTTATTGCTAAGCTAGGTAAAAATGCTAAGTGTAGGTCATTTTAGAGCTAAGGTAGGTAAATAGGTCATTTTGGAGCTTAGTAAGGTTATTATGTCATTTTCGAGGAAAATAAGCTAAGTCTATATCATTTTGGAGCTAACAAAGATTATCATGCCATTTTTTACCTAAGTATGCTAAGTATGTCCATAAATGAACTGAATAAGCTAAGTATAGCTTATTTTTTATCTAACTTAGGTAATTATGCCATTTAGGAGGAAAATAAGCTAAGTATCCATTTGTAAAGCAAAACACTAGAGAAACATGTTCATTTTGGAGCTAACCTAGCAAATTATGCCATTTTTTAGTTAAGTAAGAATATTATGCCATTTTTGACATAAGTAAGCTAATTATAGTTCTTTATTGAGCTAACCCAGGTAACTAAGCATATTAGAGCTAATTTAGCATTTTAGAGCTAACTTAGGTCATTTTGGAGCTAACTTAGGTAAAATTGATCATTTTGGAGCTAATTAGGCTTATTATGTCATTTTCGAGGAAAATAAGCTAACTATATGACATATATGAGGTTACCAAGACTGTTATGCCATTTCAGACCTAAGTAAGCTAATTATGCCATTTTTTACATAAGTAAGCTAAGTGTATGTCATTATTGAGCAAACCTAGGTAACTAAGCATATTAGAGATAACTTAGCATATTAGAGCTAACTTAGGTCATTTCGGAGGAAACAAAGCTAAGTATAGATCATTTTGGAGCTAAGTAAGCTAATTATGTCATTTTGGAGGAAGATAAGCTAAGTCTAGGTCATTATGGTAAGCATTTTGGAGGAAATAAAGCTAAGTCTAGGTCTTTATGCATTTCGTAAGCAAAACACTAGAGAAAACTTACCGTCATCACGGAGGTGAAGGATCTTCACTCCTCCTTCTTCTCCTTCTCCTTCATCATCCTGATGCGCTTAGAGCGGTGAGGCAGTGGGATGTACTCTTCTACCACAATTGGCATGGTCCTGTCGCCCAGTTGTGGGATCGCCGGCGCCACCACCATCGCGAGGTCATTGTCAGGCACCACCACCATCACGAGGCCATCTTCAGGCACCACCATCGCTAGGTCATCGTCAGCCACCACCATCGCTTGCCCGTCGTCAGCCACCACCATCGGTAGGTCATCGTCAGCCACCACCATCGCTTGCCCATCGTCAGCCACCACCATCGCGAGGTCATCGTCAGACAGAATAGGCTGCACCTCCTCATCCCTACTCTGCTCCTCTTCTTCCCCACTCCGTTCCTCCTCATCCTCTATGCTGCTTTTGCTGTAGCCAGAGTCACTGCTGCTTTTGCTGTAGCTAGAGTCGCTGCTGCTTTTGCTGTAGCGCAAGTCGCTGCTGCTGCTGCTGCTCCCATTGCCTGACCAAATGCAACAAAGTTTTTTTAACTATCCATGTGAGACAAAGCCAAATGGAGAGGAAGAAGCGGCAGAGCGTACTGGCATCGTCGTCGTCCTGATAGCGCATGCGGCACATAGTCGTGTTGAACACCTTCACGGTGAGCGTGGCATTGCCGTCGTACCTGAGGACAAGGAAGTACCCGTGCCGCAGGTCGTAGGCACGGATGAACTGCTCCCAGCCACGACACAGGTACATGTGGTCATACCTGAACACCACCTCCACGTCCCACAGCCTGCGAAGCCCACTGCCAGCCTGTCGCAGCTTCACATTCTTTGGCCGATGGCCGTCCAACATCTTCATAAAAGTGTCAGGCAGCCTCTGCAGCGTGGGTCAAGCAGTGATGTAGCAAACAGCAGAGGTATGATAAAGAGATGGGTGAAGGGGAGATCTCTCCTTTTATATACCTGCCTCCTAGAGGAATTCTCAAGTATGATCGTGAAGAACTCGAAACCTTCCAAGTCGCACTCCGGTGTGGCAGAGCGTAGCCTGCGGTGGCGGCCTCCCCCCATCTCTGATAAGCAGCAGAAGAGACCAATTACTACCCCTACAACATTATCATACAACATTACAGCAGCAAAAGTTTTGAGGAGAAGATAATCAACTACACCAAGTTATCATTTCACATTCAAAAAGCAATGCACTTGTGGACATTTATGATGGCAGCAGCTAGAATCATATCTACTATAAATGGACCATATCTATAAACACAGCTAGAACCATATTTGATAAATGGACCATTTGCATATCTACAGAAACTTGGCCCTAATCCAACTTGGCTCTAATTCAACTCTATCATATTTTGATAAATGGACATAGTTGGAACAGAGCCAAGTTTTTAGACATGAAAGAAAACTGAGAAAAAAAAAGCAATGCACTTGTGCTCAACAAAATCAACAACACTTAATTAATTTGGTAGGTTAGTTCGCAATGGCAATTGGCACCCTTCAAAACTAGGGATTTCTTTAGACATGAAGAAAACTGAAAATGTAAACCAAATTGATAGTGATACCAATAAGAAAACATTACCACTACCAACGATATTGATGGTGATATTCAAAGATAACACAATCACTCATATTGACTTCCTACTGGACACACAAGAAATATATACATAATTAAGCAAACCATATCCATCAGTTAATGGAGTTTGTCAGTTTTATTACGTCCATGCAACCTACACGGCAATAGGTAAAGATAGGTCGTAATCCCACCCGAGTATGTGTAGATCGGGTTCGTTTTCCCATGCTCTACTCCGGATCCGACGCAAAATTTCGGCAGCACCTCCCCGCTATTCTGCTGATACACGTCTCGGCAATAAGCAGAGAGAATGTGTACCCGGAGAACAACAGGGAGGCACTGACGAAATTCTGCATCGGATCCATCGACAACGACCCCCTAACCCGCTCGTCCCCGGGTAAACTAAATAGCAACTACCATCGGTGCAAGTTACATGAGGTGGTCGGCGTTGAACACTAGATCCACATCCCACAAGTGAAGCCGGCGCCCGGCGTCCCGCAACAATAGTTCTGGTGGCCGATGATGGTCGAACACCTTGGCGAATTTGTCTGGCAGCCTCTGCGATGAGGATTAAAGCCAAGTTTTGAAATTTCAAACAACCAAACCGACTTGAGTCAGTTTGGGTGTTTCAAGTTTCAACACTTGCCTTTTAATCGTCATCCCAGAGGCTGCCAGACAAATTCGCAATGGTGTTCGACCGCCATCGACGCTGAGAACTATTGTTGTGGGACGCCGGACGCCGGCGTCACTTGTGGGACGTGGATGTAGTGTTCGACACCGACGGCCACATGTATCTCGCACCGACGATAATTGCTATTTAGGGTTCCATCGACAACGACCCCCTAACCCGCTCGTCCCCAGGTAAACTAAATAGCAACTACCATTGGTGCAAGTTACATGAGGCGGTCGGCGTTGAACACTAGATCCACATCCCACAAGTGAAGCCGGCGCCCGGCGTCCCGCAACAATAGTTCTGGTGGCCGATGACGGTCGAACACCTTGGCGAATTTGTCTGGCAGCCTCTGTGATCTGGATTAAAGCCAAGTTTTGAAATTTCAAACAACCAAACCGACTTGAGTCAGTTTGGGTGTTTCAAGTTTCAACACTTGCCTTTTAATTGTCATCGCAGAGGCTGCCAGACAAATTCGCAATGGTGTTCGACAGCCATCGACGCCGAGAACTGTTGCTGTGGGACGCCGGACACCGGCGTCACTTGTGGGACGTGGATGTAGTGTTCGACACCGACGGCCACATGTCGGGGTCGGGGTGTCGTGCCGGGGTGTCGTGTCGGGGTCGGGGTGTCAGGGTGTCATGGTCGGGGTCGGGGTCGGGGTGTGGGTCGGGGTGTGGTGTTAGGGGGTAGGGAGGTAGGGGTGGAAGGACGAGGGGGAGGGGGGGGTCAGGGCGAGGGGGATTCTTTGTGTCATTTTTTCTTTTATATGATGCTGCGACCAGTCTCGCTGTAGTAGGCGGTCGTATTCGGAGAGAAACGGAGATGGGAGGGAGGAGGCGGGAGAAGGAGGAGGGAGGAGAGGAGGAGGAGGAGGAGGAGGAGGAGGAGGGGGAGGAGAGAGCAGAAGAAAAGAAGAAGGCCTGCGACGGAGGAGGGGAGGGAGGAGGGGAGGAGGAGGAGGAGGAGGGAGGATGTCTGCTTCTTCTTCTTCTTCGTCTTCTTCTTCTCTTCTTCTCCTTTTCCACTTCTTTCTGTCTTCTTTCTTTTCTCCGTCCTCTGTTCCTCCCCCCGTCTCTTCTTCTTCTAAACTAAAACTAAAACTAATCTAAAATAAACTAAAATAAATAAAAACTAAAACTAAAACTAATCTAAAATAAACTAAACTAAATAAACTAAAACTAAAAACTAAATAAAATAAACTAAACAAAACTAAAACAAACTAAAACTATAACTAAAATAGAAACTAAAAAAGAAACAAAAAGAAACTAATTAAACAAAAAAAAAGGGAGGAGCTCACCTGGTGGAGGGGCATGCGGGAGGGGGAGGAGGATGAGAGCGAGGAGCGAGAAGAAAAAAGGGGGAGGGGGAGGAAGGAAGGAAGAGGAGGGAGGGGAGGGGCAAGGAGAAGGGAAGGGGGAAAGAACGAGTAGGTGAGAGATGATAAGAAAGGGAAGGGGGAGGGGAAAAGGTGGAGGGTAGGGGAGGGGTGAGGGGAGGAGGGGTGGACAGGATACGAGGAACAGGGTCTAAGGCAGCGGAGAGGGAAGGGCGGGTGGGGGATGGGCGACGGAGGGGAGGGGGCGGGGGGGGGGGGGGACGTAGGGGAGGTGCGGCGGGGGTGCGGTGGAGGTCGGGGGGCGCAGGGGAGGGGTGTGGGGCGGCGGGGCGGCCGGCTACGGCAGACGGGGTCGGCGGCGGCGGCGCGGGTGTGGGTGGGGAGGAATGAGAGAGTGGAGAGAAGAGAGGGGGGTGGGACGGCCGTTAACGTACACGCCTCTTTGCCGTCAGCCAACGGTCGGCAAAGTTTCTTTGCCGTCCGCTTGCGGACGGCAAAGAGGTGGGGCCGGTGGGCTTGAGTTGGTTAAACAATAACTGGACCCACCCACCACTTTGGCGTCTGCTAGCGGACGGCAAAGATTCTTTGCCGTCAGCCAGCGGACGGCAAAGAATAGGCTGATGGCAAAGACTTTGTTTGCCATCAGCCACAACTTTGCCGTCCGTTTTCTTGTGGCTGACGGCAAATACCTTATTTGCCGTCAGCAAGCGGACGGCAAAGAATTAGCAGACGGCAAAGAAGTGGATTCCAGTAGTGTAAGCTGCCATGAACGGGTCTTTAGAGTCCCACTTGCCTGAAACTTGCTGAGCCACTATGTCTGAGTCGCCCAGGCACCTGACCCGGTTTAAATTCATCTCTTTGGCCACACAAAGCCCATGGAGCTTCATACTCAGCAGCATTGTTAGTACAAGGAGACATGAGCCTTAAAACATAACAGAATTTATCACCTCATGGGGAAGTCAAAATAACTCCAGCCCCTGAGCCTTCGAATTGCCTAGACCCATCAAAGTGGATTATCCTGTACATGTTGTCAGGCTTATCATCAGGTGTTTGGAACTCTGTCCAATCATTTATGAAGTCAACCAAAGCTTGAGACTTGATGGCTGTTCTGGGCACATACTTTAGATTATGAGGCCCAAGCTTGATTGCCCAATTAGCAACTCGGCCAGTGGCTTCTCTTTTTTGAATAATATCCCCCAAAGGGGCAGAGCTGACCACTGTAATAGGATGCCCAAGAAAAAATGTTTCAGCTTGCGACTCGCCATGAACACCCCAAACACGAGCTTCTACCAATGTGGATATCTTTGCTTAGGCGTAGTTAAGACTTCACTGACATAATAAGCTGGCCGTTGGACTAGGTACTCTTTACCTGCCTCCTTCCGCTCCACGACAACTGCTACACTGACAGCCTTATTATTAGCCGCCACGTACAGGAGCAAAGGCTCTTTGTCTATGGGAGCAGCCAAGATGGGCGGCTCAGCCAACTGTTTTTTGAGCGCCTCAAATGCCTCATTAGCCAAATCACTCCAAACAAAATGATCCATCTTCTTCATCATCTGTTATAAACGGATTGCATTATCTCCCAGGCGAGTTATGAACCGGCTTAAGGCCGGAATACGACCTGCCAAGCATTGGACGTCATTGACACACACCGGCTTAGAAAGTGAAGTGATGGCTTTATCTTCTCCGGGTTAGCTTCAATGCCCCATTCTGAGACCAGAAATCCTAGCAATTTACCCGTTAGGCACACCAAAAACACACTTGGCCCGGTTAAGCATCATCATTTAGACCCGCAGATTGTCAAAAGTTTCCTTCAAATCAGTAAGCAGAGTCTCTTTCTTCCTAGACATGTCCACAATATCATCCACGTAAGCATGCATGTTGCACCTAATTTGATCATGAAAATAGTTCTGAACACAGCGTTGGTAAGTCGCCTGGGCACTCTTGAGCCCAAAAGGCATGGAAACATAGCAGAAAGCACCAAAAGGTGTGATGAAGGATGTCTTCTCTTGGTCTTTAACTGCCATCTTGATCTGATGATAACCAGAATAAGCATCCAGGAATCATAAGCTCTCACAACCCGCCATTGCATCAATAATCTGGTCGATACGAGGGAGAGCAAACGGATCAGCTGGACAAGCCTTGTTAAGATCTGTGTAATCTACACACGTACTCCATGTGCCATTTTTCTTAAGTACCAGCACAGGGTTAGCGAACCACTGAGGGTGAAAAACTTCCACGATGAACCCAGCTGTCAAGAGCCGGGCCACCTCTTCTCCAATAGCTTTACGTCGTTCTTCATTGAAACAACGAAGGAATTGTTTGACCGGCTTAAACTTAGGATCCACATTAAGGTTGTGCTCAGCGAATTCCATCGGTACACCCGGCATGTCAGAAGGTTTCCATGCAAAGATGTCCCAATTCTCACTGATGAACTCGATGTGCATGCTTTCCTATTTGGGATCCATATTAGCTCCCACAGTGAACTGCTGAGATGAGTCGCCAGGAACAAAATCCACTTGCTTGGTATCATCAGCTGACTTAAACTTCAACAGAGGGTCCTGTTCAGTAGTGGGGTTCTTCAGAGGGGTCATGTCAGCCAGGTCAACATTGTCCTTATAAAATTTGAGCTCCTTAGTAGCACAAGCTGATTCTACATGAGCTGCATCTCCTTCCTCGCACTCCAGGGTGATTTTCCGATCACCATGTACCGTAATTTTCCCGTTTGGCCCTGCCATCTTAAGCTGCGGGTAAATATAACAAGGGCGAGCCATAAACCGAGCATAAGCCAGCCGTCCAAACAGAGCATGATATGGACTCTTAATCTTGACCACCTCAAACCACAAGGTCTCTGTTCTGTAATTACTGTCATCACCAAAAGCCACTTCCAGTGATATCTTCCCGACAGGATAAGCCGACTTACCAGGCACCATGCCATGAAAAACTATAGAGGACGACTTGAGATCCTTGTCAGTCAGATTCATCCGGCGAAAGGTATCGTAGTACAGGATGTTGATGCTACTACCACCGTCCATGAGTACCTTAGTGAATTTATAGCCGCCCACTTGAGGGGCTACCACCAATGCTAGATGACCCGGGTTATCAACCCGGAGTGGGCGATCCTCCTGACTCCATGTGATTGGATGCTCTAACCATCGTAGATATTGGGGTACTACCGGCTCAATGGCATTGACTGCTCGCTTGTGGACATTTTTGTCAGGCTTACACGTGTTCGTAGTGAAGATGTGATACTGACCCCCATTAAGCTGCTTTCACTACTAGGAAAAGGCCTGCTAGTGGCACACCAGTTTTGCCTACTAATGGCGCACTACTGGTGCGCCACTAGCACCACGCCATTAGAATTAAATACTAATGGCGCACCCCTAGTGCGCCATTAGTATCTGGTATAATAATGGCGCACCACGTAGTGCGCCATTAGTATAGCCCACCGTGCGCCATTAGTATGCCTCCGAGGGGGCCATATGTACCCATGTGCTTTGGCATACTAATGGCGCACTAGTGGGTGATGCGCCATTAGTGTCATTTTTGCAGTGCGCCATTAGTGTGCTGACTGGTGCGCCACTAGTATGAATATTAGGGATTATTTTTTTTCTTTTCTGATATTTTCACAGGTTACAAAATATATTATTGGACAGAATATAGACAGCACCACACAGCAACAGCAGATTCATCGAATACAATAGAAGATTAGTCTCTGAATACAATTCATCATATTAGTCTCCGAATTCAAAAGACTGAACAAAGATAGAACATTACAAGTCTCGAGACCGCGAGTAGCGAGTTTGTCTTCACATTACAAGTCGATATCGATCATCTGAACTACCATCACATAGAAGAGAGCTGCGGTCATCACGATGAGCATAATCGCGATGAAACTGGTCTTCATCCGGTTCCTCCAACGCTCCCTCCTCTCTCCCGCTAGATAGCGCGCGTATCTAGATTCCGCCTCCGCCCTAGTGGTGTACCCTTTGTAACTGTTACCGCTGAAATGGTGAACCTGTCTCCGACACTCCTCCCAGTCGTCGTAGACTCCGGGAACCTTACCCTTGTACACGACATACGATGGCATCTCTATGCACTAGCCAAACAAAACGTTAGTAGCAATTCACAGACAATACATAAGCAATATATAAGTATGCAACAAAAGGATCGGAAGAGAAAAGCAAGACATTAATAGCATCGATTACATCTAAGTTGAACGACTGTCCAAACCAAAGAGACATACAAGTTCATTAAAGTTTAATTACAACATGAGCCAATCGATGTTTCAGAACTACACATAGCATCACTACTTTCGACTCGACTCAAGGGACCGGAGCATGGATGAAGCCGCCGTCTCTCGTGATGGTCATGAAATCACGGGCGTTGTCAGCCTGCATTTGTAGCATTGTATCTATCTCATTGTTGGACGGTTGATTTCTGAGGTTGAACTGCCCCGAGGTACGAAGGACATCTTGATGGATGATTTCCGCAAACTCCGACTGGATGCGAAAGAATTCTTGTCTGATGTCCGCGTCCTGGATTGCCGACAAGCTCGCGGCCCAATCTTTGAGATTATTTTGTAGCAGAAGGTGATTATGGTCCCGTACGATCGCCCGCATGTGATGGAGGGCGTAGTAGGCATCCTTCTGACCGCCAGGCGGCTGCTTGATGCAGCAGAACGTCGTATTGTGGGCGAACACGTGCTTGCCGTACTTACGAAGTGGCCTGGTGAAGGTGCCTCCAGATTTGGCGTAGCCGGGGAGAACATCATCAAGAACTTTCTTGATATTTGTGTAGTCTTTCTTCGACTGACGGTCCGAGTCGAAATACGTGGCTTAAGAGGATGAGTGTGCAATGTGTGTCACTGCACAAAACACGGAATGTTAAAAAAAACGATCAAAATCTAAGAAATCATATGTTACGGGGTGGTTGAGGGGACGACTTACTCGGGAAAGTAAGGCACGAGGAAGTTATCCTTATCTGGGTTTGCCAGAATGACGCCTTCGAGGTAAGAACTCGCGACTTGCCGGTCCCCAGCGCTGCCCAAGATCTTAGCACGCATGTAGAAGGGGTCGACTATCACGATGTCCGGGGTCTTGTCTCTAATGATCCGCATCTCCATAGTCAGCGAAAATAGCCGAACGAAGGTGTAGTGCAGCAGATGAAGGTTAAACATAGTGAAGATGTCATCAAACCGCAGGACGATCGTAACGCCGATGGCGCTATCCACAAAGCCCTTGCCCTCTGGCACCTTGGCCATGAAAACCGGGTATGCCACATCATTCTCTCTGAGACGCCGCTTCTCCAAAGAAAGAACACTGTCATGCAGACTCCACATAGCACCGGTTGCATCATTGAGCATATTAGTCGGTAGCATCGGCCTACCCGCCACATGCACCCTCCTCGAGATATCCTTAGGTGAAGGTGGCCCGTCCTGAGCACGGATCGTACTCGGTGCCGGCTGGCTCGCACCCTTGTTACTCTTTCTTTTCCATCCCTTCTTCTTCTGCTGTAATGGGACCGAGTTCTGCTCACAGACCGCCTTCTTGAGTGTGTTGGGGCTGATAATATTTTGCACCTCAGCTATCTGAGGCTCGGTGAAGTCGGCAGCTGGAGGCGTCTCCTGAGAACTGAACGCCAGACGACGCCTGTTGCAATTGGGTTTCTCCGCGGTACCAGCTAGATCGCGATCGTCTTTTGTAGGGTTGGGTTCTTGAGAAGGAGGCCCCAAGAATTCGTCATCGTACCCATGTTCGGCAAAGTACTTATCGACGTTGGTAAATGTACCGTCGTCGTTGTCGTCGTCGTCCGGATCCTGTGCCATATGCAAGTTCGGATCCTGTGCCATAGGGATGTCCAGCATGTCCGGTAGCATTGCGGCGGTCTTGCCATGGCTTGGCGCCGGCACGACTGGCGGTGTTGTCTTTGGGGTGGTGTCCCCCGCCCCCAAACGAATCTGGCTCTTCAGCCAAAGCAGGGGCCAGCTTAGGCAGGCGCTGAGGGTCATCACATCATCTTCGTCGGCCTCGGCGGGTCGAATCGGAGGTAACAACTCGTCGCAGCCTGGCAGCACCCGAACCAGTTGAACCCTATACACGATGGGTGGCATCGGATTACCGTGGAACACGGGGTTGCCCGGTTGAATGATTCTGCCCTTGGCGACATCGACCAACTCGTCATTCACGAAGTGCAGGAGAGTGCACGGAACGTCGGCGGCGCCCTGCGAAAACATGTAGGGCGTCAGGGATGCCCAGTCAAAGGCAAGGAGATGAAGTCCTCGGCCGAGAGGCTTAATTAGTTACCGTGATGATGGCGTCGAGCTCGGCTAATGTCGAGGCACCGCCAACGGCGGGCGTGCAATTGACAGAGGGGCCGCTTGCTGCCGAGGTGCCGGCCGGTGTACACCCGGGTGCATTAAGCTCCAATGCCTGTGCCGGCGTCGGAGACACCAATACCGCCTCCGCCGGAGATACCAATGGCGCCGCCTGCGCGTTGTGCGAGTTGCTGGCCGTGAAGCTGGGAATCGGGGGTGGCCCCTGTTGGCCGCCCGCAATCCACATCGTCAGCCCATGAATCAAGGTAGGCATAATGCCGGTGAGCGTCGATCCCAGTTGTTGTTGCACTTGCTCTTGGACAATCTCTGGAATCCACGCCACTTGTGCCTTGAGTTCTTGAACCTCGCGCGACTGGCTTTCCGAGCTGGTCTTTCTCTCCTTTCGCCCACCAGCGTTATAGTATGACGACCATTTTGTGGACAAGCCTTTGCCGGCCACACGACCAGCTGACGACGGCTTACTGAGCTTATCCTTGTTTTTCATTACGTTCAACGCCCTATTTAGAGTGCTGTCCCAAGGGGTGCTCTGAGCCGACCCCGCGCTACTGCTTTCAGTCTCCTGCGGAAGGAATGTGAACCATTTAGAAATTTGGCTTCATTAATTAGAATGCAACCATATGGCGCTAATTACGCGGGGGTGTATTCCTTACCAGAACAAGCTCAAGCGCCCTGGTCTTCGGATCCGTGGTAAGCTCCTTTGTTACCGGGTCCTCCTTGTACCGGGCCCTGACATAGTTCCTGGTCTGCTTGTCACGGTATTTCTCGAAGCGGGGCGGTAGGCCTTGCTCGGCACGCTCCGTGTCCTCCTTGTCCCATATAGGCTCCGCCACTCTGTAACCGCCGGGACCGAGTTTGTGTTCCCCTAAGCTCAACTCCCGCATTTCTTTCCCTCACAGACTTGATTCGGAGGTTGCGCTGCTCTCGCACTTGATCTTGAACTCCTTGTAGTCATCTTCGCTGATCGAAGGATTTTTCGCCTTGATCTTCGCATAACTATCACCTTTGTCAATCATTCTCTTCACCGCACTTCTCCAAGTAGACAGGGCCGTGCTCATCCTCGTGAGGGCGGTACTGTTCACTTTATTCCCTGAGAGGCGTGTGTTTTCAAATTCAGCGGGGAACTTGTATCGTTCGTGCAGCTTCGTGAAGAGGAGGGAGCGCAAATTCCCTCGGTCCTTATGCCTTAGGTTCTCGGTGTTGATCGAGATGGTGCTCCGGAGAATGCACCCGAGCTGAACTGAGTACCCCTTGACTATTTGTTTGGGCGCCGTTGGATGCCCAGTTCACTTCAGTAAATTCCTCCTTGACGGTGCGGAGCACGTTCGGGCGCCGGTCCTTCTGTTGCCTCTTCGGTTGGCTGCCATCTATGCGTGCGCTGCCATCATCAGTGGTGGCATCCTCGGCGGCACCATCAATGGTGGCATCCTCGGTGGCACCATCAGTGGTGTCATCCCCGACACCACTAGGGGTTGTGTAGTCAGTATCGGTGTCTTCCGTGGCGTCCTCATAGCGGTGAGGTTCTTCCTCTATCTCCTGGGACAGCTCCCAGAATGCCTTGCCGCCCGAACCGCCGGCCTCATCATTGTGGGCCATGTTTCCCTCTAAATAGGAAAAAAGTTTGGTCAAAAAGTTGGTTATTGTCAAGGAACAAGATCTCATCATTTAGGGTTTGTGAGGAATTATCATGGTCTCATCATTTAGGGTTTGTCGACACCGAGGCATCCTAAAAGCTAAGGTTTTATCATTTAGGGTTTGTCAACGCCGAGGCACCCTAAAAGCCTAAGCTTTCATCATTTAGGTTCTTATCGACACCGAGGCACCCTAAAAGCCAAGGTTTTATCATTTAGGGCCTAATCACTTGGCTCTATTGCCACCTATGGCAGTTGCTTTTTCGTCTGTCCACACATGAATTCATCATATGTGTTTAATGCAGCAAGAATAAAGGGGCAGTTGATCCTACTTCATTAAGTACTAAGATACCCCGGCCCATGCATTAGTCGCAAGTACCCCATATGTCCTATTTTTAGCAAAGCCATGCTAAAATTCACGGAAAATTTCAGCATGACCTTTGCTGAAAATAGGACATATGGAGTACCCGAATTTGCCGGAACGGAAGTTAATCGACATTCCGGCAAACTCAAGGGCCTCTCGGGGTACCTACAAAATCAATATCCCCGCGTAATGAAGTCGCCAATGGGTCATTTCAGAAGATCACAAGTAGCATCATCACAAGTACAACATCATCACAAGTACAGCAGCAGCAGTGAATACAGGCATAACAGCAGCAGTAGTAGGTTTATTCTTCTTCTTCATAAACACTAATTGTCTAATTGAGCAATACAGCGACAGTGTGAACAAATAAAAACACAAACTACACCTACATATTTGGGTACCTCTATGGTAGTAACATGCCATGCTCTGCCTAGAGCTACTGCAGCACGATGAACCCCTCAAACGGTATACTATGAGAACCTCAACAATGTATAGCTGGAGCTTTTAAGAAAAAGTTGCAGAAGCTTGTAAAACTATACTTTGAAGTTGAAGCTTTTAAGAAGAAGAAAATCCAGCCGGATAACTGTAAGGTAATGATGTTCAGAAGATGGCAGATAATGATTTCCTCCTTAAATCACTACACTGTTGACTGTTCATTCACCAAATTTACCATACAAAATTGACTCTACTCCATGCTGGAAAACAGTTAGTGCCAAATTCCTGCTCCACTTTTCTGTCTTGTTTTTTCACTGAAAACTGATATGGGAAAAGTAGTAAATAATTAGCACTAGTTGGCTGGTGATGTGGAGATTTATATACTAGATGGAGTATGCACACAGAATGTGGGGAACCTTATCATTAAAGCTATTCACAAGGAAGAACACACTGCATCTCATACACTTGCTGTTGTGTCCATCAAAACTGCATTCAAATAAATTTGCAAACTACTGGATGCAAACTGAAATTGAACCGAACATGTACAGAGAACAAATCTGTGTCAGTTTACTAATGTTGGAGCATAAATTCAGATGCACATGCTAATGTTGGGTTATATTCAGAACATATGTAGTGATGAAGCTCTTCAACTATTCTCCAAAATCCAGCACAGTGGATTGCGTGCAAACCGTGTTACCTTTGCAAGAATTTTGTGTGAACCAGAAACGAAGGAGGGGGTGAGGGAGAGAGGAGGAAGGAGTGGTGGCTACCTGCCTATGGAGTGGTCGCCGGCGTTGCTCCTGGGATGGGGGTCCTGGACCGGCGGTGGAGACGGGCTCTACTGCAGAGGAGGGGGCACACGGTGAGAGAGAGAGAGGGAGGGAGAGAGAGAGAGGGAGGGAGGGAGCGGGAGGCTTACCGGAGCGGAGGGGGTCGCCGGAGACGAGCAGGTAGGGGGCGGCGCGGCGGGCGGTCGCGGGAGAGGCGCTCGATTTGCTGCAGAGGAGGGGCACGCACGATGAGAGAGAGAGAGAGAGGGAGGGAGAGAGAGAGGGGGAGGGAGGGAGAGGGAGGCCACCGGAGCGGAGGGGGTCACCGGAGGGCGACGCGGCGGGGCGGTCGCGGGAGAGGTGGGGATGGGAGTGCGGCGGCGGCGGCGGTGGTTTTGCGCGAGAGGAGCGAGATGTGTGTGCAGTGGTGGGGTTACGTAGGCCGCGGCGATAGCAATGGCGCACTTTTGAGGATGTGCGCCGTAAACATCTGGATAGCAATGGCGCACTTTTGAGGATGTGCGCCATAAACATCTGGATAACATCTAGATAACATCTAGCGTGTGTGGTTATGGACATAAGCACTTACATGGCCTAGTGGTTGGTCCCTTGATATATTAAGCCAGCCAGCCTGGTTCGAATCCTGGCGGCCCCATTTTTTATTTTCATTTTTAATTTATTTTTTTTGCAGGAAATTTTTAACCTTGTAATAAATATCCAAATACACTAAAATAAATAAGCACAAATAATTATAACTAATAAAACAATATAATATCTAAAAGATCTCCAAAATATATAGTATATGACTATTAAAAGATCCCCATTTTTTTCTTTTCATTTTAAATTTATTTTAACCTTGTAATAAATATCCAAATACTCTAAAATAAATAAGAACAAATAATTAATAAAATGTGTAGATTAACAATATGCCATATCCATCTCCATAGAAAAATGATACATAATATAATATGCCCACATACACACGCGGCCGACATGTCGTGATTCGATCTTAGCTATCTTTTCACAATCTTCTTGCCCTTCTTTTTCGCCAATGGAGTTCTTCTGTTGAATGGACGTCCTTTAGGTAGGCTGGTCCTGCTTCTTCTTGTGGTGTATGGCACTTCATCGTCGTCGTCATGTTCCATCTTCGGGTCGCCGTACTTGTCGAAGTCTTGCTCATTGGCGACTCCATCCATTCCGATGATCTTCCTTTTGCCTCTCCTCACGACAACACGACTGGGCTTTGACGGGTCGGTAATGAAGAAGCATTGGTCCACTTGGGAAGCCAGTACCCATGGCTCATTTTTCGCGGTGACATTTGCGCCCGCGGTCTTGGATTTGGCTTCGGGTATAACCATGGTGGTGAAATACCGGTCTTCTTTTAGGACGCTCTTGGCCCATCTGACATGGAACATCGGGACCTTCTCTCCAGCGTAGCTCAGCTCCCAGATCTCCTCGATCCTTCCGTAGTATCTGTCCTTGTCGTTACCGGTGTAGGATTCCATCGTTACCCCGGAGTTCTGATAACCATCGCTCTTCATGTCCTTGTCCTCGGTGTAGAATGTGTAGCCGTTGATATCGTACGCCTCATAGGTCATCAGGTTGTGCTCGGCGCCCTGTGACAAGGCGAATATGAGTTGTTCTTCCGTGGAAGAATCCTCATGTAAAGGGTACGACAGAAGCTTCTGCTTGAACCAACACATGAAACATGAGTTGTGCTCTTTGATTATATCTCCGTCCGTCCTCTGTTGGCCTCGGTCATTGTACATCTTCTCAATAAAGGTTTTGTGCTCTACCACCCAAGGATCGACCACGTCTATGTGTTGTAGCGCGACTAGGTTTGCTCTTTCAAAGTCGGCGAGTCGACCCTCGAAGTCGACATGCATTTCGCGGCGACCCTCGCGGTGACCCCATCCAGCGAGCCTGCCGAGGTGCCTGTTGACGGGCAGACCAACGGGGTTCTCGATGCCTAGATAATTCATGCAGTAGGAGATGCACTCTTCGGTCAGAAAGCCCCTGGCTATGCTTCCCTCTGGACGTGACATGTTGCGAACGTATCCTTTGATGACACCATTCATCCTTTCGAACGGCATCATGTTGTGCAGGAACGTCGGCCCGAGTTGGATGATATCCTCCACGATATGGACCAGAAGATGCACCATAACGTCCAAGAATGCGGGCGGGAAGTACATCTCAAGCTCGCATAGTATCACCACGATCTCTTCCTGTAGCCTTCTGAGTTGCCTCACGCCAACCGACTTCCGAGAGATGACGTCGAAAAAGTTGCATAGGCCAAATAGCATTTCACGGACGTGCGCGTCCATGATCCCACGGATTGCAACTAGAAGTATCTGCGTCATCAGCACGTGACAGTCGTGAGACTTCATCCCGCTGAACTTCTGCTTCGCTGGGTCTTGGTATCTGCTTATCTTCCCCGCGTAACCGTAAGGAAGTTTTACTCCTACGAGGCAGGTGAAAAACTGCTCGATCTCCTCCTGACTTAGAGTGAAGCACGCGGGAGGGTAGTCATTTCCGGTCTTCTTGGCCTTTTTGCCTTTGCGACGACTTTCTGTGTCCTGCTTTGCCTCATCATCATCATCATTAGCGTGAAGCTCCTCCCTGATGCCCATTGATTTCAAGTCTGCCCTTGTTTTCGGCCCATCTTTGGTCCTCTCTGGCATGTTGAGCAGGGTACCAAGTAGACTCTCGCACACGTTCTTTGTGATATGCATGACATCAGGGCTGTGAGGCACACAGTGGATCTTCCAGTATGGCAAGTCCCAGAAAACAGACCTCGTTTTCCATACCTTCAGCAGTGGCTCTCGCGCCTTTCACTTCTTTCTCGGCTCTGGCGCCTTTTGCTTCTTTCCCGGCAGTGGGCAATCTTTCCAATTTTTCAACAGCTCGTCTATTTCCTCGCCGCTCCACGTACGCGGGCGTCTTCGGGGTTCGGTTTCACCATCGAACAGGTCGTTGCGTTTTCTCCATGGGTCATCGTCGCGAAGCCACCTTCGATGTCCCATGAACATGGTTTTTGAAGACCCGGGATCTCTATCTAGCTGGCGATACGTTGTGTCATCCATGCACCTGACGCATCCAGAAAATCCATGGACCACCTGCCCCGCGAGATATCCGTAACCGAGATAGTCGTGCACCGTCGTGAGCAGTGCGGCTCTCATAGGGAAATATTCTTTCTCTGCGGCGTCCCACGTATTGTCTGGCGTTTTCCACAGCGTGTCTAGCTCCTCTTTCAGCAGCCCCAGATACAGTTTGATGTCGTTCCCTGGTTGTTTCGGCCCTTCAATTAGCATACTCATGTGAATGTACTTCCTCTTCATGCACAACCAGGGGGGAAGGTTGTACATCCACACAAACACAGGCCAGGTGCTATGTGTGCTTCTCTGGCTGCCAAACGGATTGACTCCATCGGTGCTCGCGCCCAGCACGATGTTCCTTGGATCGTTCCCAAATTCTGGGTCTTCAAAGTTCAACGCTTGCCACTAGCTCGCATCCTTAGGGTGACTCATCATCTTGTCTTTTTTATTTATCTCCGGATCATTTCCGTCATCTTCTCGCTTCTTCTCCTCCCTATCCGCGTGCCAACGCAGGAGCTTTGCTACCTTAGGGTCTGCGAAATACCGCTGCAGACAAGGAGTGATCGGAAAGTACCACACCACTTTTCGAGGAGCTTTCTTCCTCTTCTTGTATCGAGTGACGCCGCGCACCGGACATATGGTAGACTCCGCGTGCTCGTCCCGATAAATGATGCAATTGTTCATGCACACATGGTATTTCACGTGCGGTAAATCCAGAGGACACATGATTTTCTTCGCCTCCTCGAAACTGGTCGGGCACTTGTTCCCCTTGGGAAGACGTTCGTGCCAGAATGACATGTTCTCGTCAAAGCATGCGTCGGTCATTTTGTGTTTTACCTTCATCTCCAGAGCCATGAGCGTTACTTTCAGGCGGGTATCCTCGGGCCTGCATCCTTCATACAATGGAGTAACCGCGTCTATCTCCAGTTGATCCAGCTTGGCTCTCTCTCGGGTGGCAGTTCTTGTGTTATCCGTCTGCTTGAGAAGCAGCTCTTGAATATGAGGGTCCTGCACCCAGCCTCCATCGTCGTCTGCTCCGGCATCTTCATCTTCATGATCATGCCCTTCGTCTTGATCTTCCTCATCATCATGTCCGGCATCTTGTACATGATGACTGTGTACAGCATCACCGTCGTGATCATGTCCTAGAGATTCTTCGTCTTCTCACCCGCCCTCGCCGCGGTAGTTGTCTTGCTGCCCTTCCTCATTTCTTGCCCGGCCCCCATGGACGACTTCGTAGTCATCTTCATCACCTTGCCACCGATAGCCATCCATGAAACCATGCAAGAGCAGGTGGTCCCGCACCTGCCCGGAATCCGGGTCCGCAATAAGGCTCTTCAGCTTGCATCTTCGACACGGACATCTTATCTCCGTCTCGTTCTTTTGAAGCATCTCGGCCTTCGCGGAGCTCAAAAACCTATTCACGATGCCTTCGGTCATCGTGCGGACCATGGTCGCCTGCGGGGTAGAGCAAAACGATATTTTAGAACCAAGAAATTTTTTTGCATGACTTTCCCTAAAAATAGGACCAAAAAGAATGCATAGTGCCAAAATTCTCGCCGAAACGGAAATGAATCAACATTCCGGAAAAATATTGGCAACTATCGCATTTCAAATACCGGTACCTAGATCTAGCAACACCACAAACACAAACATATATGCAACACCACAAACATACATAGATCTAGCTAGGCCATAAAAAGTGCATGTGCACGTTGTTGGAGGGAGAAAAAAGTAGACCTAGCTACAACATAAAGATAGCTTTCCCCTTACTTACCTATCAAAAAAGGTAATTTAACCACTTAATTTTGATGAATCTATGGTGCAAATGAGGTGAGGAGGAGGAGGCAGCTGACACAAGCTTCGAGGAGGAGATGGAGAGAATGAAGTGGGGAAAGTGAGTGTGTAGGTGTGGCTGTCCAAAATATTTAGCTGGTCCCAGGTTACTAATGGCGCACCACCTACAAATGCGCCATTAGTAACCCTGGTTACTAATGGCGCACCAGCTGGTGGTGCGCCATTAGTAGTTTTGCAAAAAAATAATTAAAAAAAATATAGTAGTGGCGCACTGTGTGGCTGGTGCGCCATTACTAGTTAAAACTAGTAATGGCGCACTCTGCCCTGGTGCGCCATTAGTATTTTTGGAAAAATAATAATAAAAAAAATATGTTACTAGTGGCGCACTTTGTGGCTGGTGCGCCATTACTAGTTAAAACTAGTAATGGCGCACTCTGGCATGGTGCGCCATTAGTATTTTTGGAAAAATTAAAAAAAAATTATTACTAGTGGCGCACCATGGGTCTGGTGCGCCATTAGTGTCTTTCACACTAATGGCGCACCAACACATGGTGCGCCACTGCTATATAGTAGTGGCGCACCACATGTCTGGTGCGCCATTAGTGGCCATATCATCTATAGCCCTTTTCCTAGTAGTGGGCTATAGATGAACACCTTCACGGTGAGCGTGGCATTGCCGTCGTACCTGAGGACAAGGAAGTACCCGTGCCGCAGGTCGTAGGCACGGATGAACTGCTCCCAGCCATGACACAGGTACATGTGGTCATACCTGAACACCACCTCCACGTCCCACAGCCTGCGAAGCCCGCTGCCAGCCTGTCGCAGCTTCACATTCTTTGGCCGATGGACGTCCAACATCTTCATAAAAGTGTCAGGCAGCCTCTGCAGCATGGGTCAAGCAGTGATGTAGCAAACAGCAGAGGTATGATAAAGAGATGGGTGAAGGGGAGATCTCTCCTTTTATATACCTGCCTCCTAGAGGAATTCTCAAGTATGATCGTGAAGAACTCAAAACCTTCCAAGTCGCACTCCGGTGTGGCAGAGCGCAGCCTGCGGTGGCGGCCTCCCCCCATCTCTGATAAGCAGCAGAAGAGACCAATTACTACCCTTACAACATTATCATACAACATTACAGCAGCAAAAGTTTTGAGGAGAATATAATCAACTACACCAAGTTATCATTTCACATTCAAAAAGCAATGCACTTGTGGACATTTATGATGGCAACAGCTAGAATCATATCTACTATAAATGGACCATATCTATAAACACAGCTAGAACTATATTTGATAAATGGACCATTTGCATATCTATAGAAACTTGGCCCTAATCCAACTTGGCTCTAATTCAACTCTATCATATTTGATAAATGGACATAGTTGGAACAGAGCCAAGTTTTTAGACATGAAAGAAAACTGAGAAAAAAAAAGCAATGCACTTGTGCTCAACAACATCAACAACACTTAATTAATTTGGTAGGTTAGTTCGCAATGGCAATTGGCACCCTTCAAAACTAGGGATTTCTTTAGACATGAAGAAAACTGAAAATGTAAACCAAATTGATAGTGATACCAATAAGAAAACATTACCACTACCAACGATATTGATGGTGGTATTCAAAGATAACACAATCACTCATATTGACTTCCTACTGGACACACAGGAAATATATACATAATTAAGCAAACCATATCCATCAGTTAATGGAGTTTGTCAGTTTTATTACGTCCATGCAACCTACACGCCAATAGGTAAAGATAGGTCCTAATCCCACCCGAGTATGTGTAGATCGGGTTCGTTTTCCCATACTCTGCTCCGGATCCGACGTAAAATTTCGGCAGCACCTCCCCGCTGTTCTCCTGATACATGTCTCGGCAATAAGCAGAGAGAATGTGTACCCGGAGAACAACAGGGAGGCACTGACGAAATTCTGCATCGGATCCATCGACAACGACCCCCTAACCCTCTCGTCCCCGGGTAAACTAAATAGCAACTACCATCGGTGCAAGTTACATGAGGTGGTCGCCGTTGAACACTAGATCCACATCCCACAAGTGAAGCCGGCGCCCGGCGTCCCGCAACAATAGTTCTGGTTGCCGATGATGGTCGAACACCTTGGCGAATTTGTCTGGCAGCCTCTGTGATGAGGATTAAAGCCAAGTTTTGAAATTTCAAACAACCAAACCGACTTGAGTCAGTTTGGGTGTTTCAAGTTTCAACACTTGCCTTTTAATCGTCATCGCAGAGGCTGCCAGACAAATTCGCAATGGTGTTCGACCGCCATCGACAACGAGAACTATTGTTGTGGGACGCCGGACGCCGGCGTCACTTGTGGGACATGGATGTAGTGTTCGACACCGACGGCCACATGTATCTCGCACCGACGATACTTGCTATTTAGGGTTCCATCGACAATGACCCCCTAATCCGCTCGTCCCCGGGTAAACTAAATAGCAACTAACATTGGTGCAAGTTACATGAGGCGGTCGGCGTTGAACACTAGATCCACATCCCATAAGTGAAGCCGGCGCCCGGCGTCCCGCAACAATAGTTCTGGTGGCCGATGACGGTCGAACACCTTGGCAAATTTGTCTGGCAGCCTCTGCGATGAGGATTAAAGCCAAGTTTTGAAATTTCAAAAAACCAAACCGACTTGAGTCAGTTTGGGTGTTTCAAGTTTCAACACTTGCCTTTTAATCGTCATCGCAGAGGCTGCCAGACAAATTCACAATGGTGTTCGACCGCCATCGACGCCGAGAACTGTTGCTGTGGGACGCCGCACGCCGGCGTCACTTGTGGGACGTGGATGTAGTGTTCGACACCGACGGCCACATGTCGGGGGAGGTCGGGGGAGGGAAGGGGGGGAGGGAGGGGTGAAATGGAGGGGTAGGGTGGTTGGAAGGGGGGGAGTGGTGAAGTAGGGGTAGGGGGGAAGGGGTGTGGGTGCAGGGGTGTGTTGTAGGGGTTGTGGGGTGGGGGTTAGGGGTCTTGTGGGTAGGGGTGGTAGGGGGTTGTCAGTGCCAGTTTTTTGTCGGGGTGTGAGGGTCAGGGTCGGGGTATATTTTTTACTTTATCTCTTCTTTTCTTCGGATAGGCTGACGCTAAAGGGGAGGAGGAGCAAGAGAGGGAGGAGAGTAGGGAGGCGGACGGAGGGAGGCGGAGGAAGAGGAGGGGGAGGAGAGAGGAGGAGGAGGCGGAGGAGGAGGAGGAGAGGAGGACGAGGCGGAGGAGGAGGAGGATTACTCCCCGCCCCCCCTCCTCCTCTTCTTCGCTCTTTCTTCTCTTTTCTTCTTTGCTCATTTTGCCTATCTTCTTCTTTTCTTCTTTCTTCTTTCCTCCTCCTGTTCTCCCTCCTCCTTCTACTTCTTTTCTAAACTAAAACTAAAACTAATCTAAAATAAACTAAAATAAAATAAACTAAAACTAAAACTAATCTAAAATAAACTAAAAAAAAACTAATCTAAAAATAAACTAAACTAAAACTAAAACTAAACTAAAACTATAACTAAACAGAAAAATAAACTAAAAGAAACAAAAAGAAACATTAAACAAAAAAAAGGGGAGGAGCTCACCTGGTGGAGGGGGCGGCCGGACGGCTGCGGGCGCCGCTGGAGGAGGCGACGACCGGTGGAGGGGAGGCCGGACGGCGCGGCGGGACGGGGCGGGGACGGCGCGGCGCGGGTGCCCGACGTGAAGAGGCGGTGGGGCCGCGGTGGAGGGTCGGGGAGGGGTGCGGGCGGCGGGGGTGAAGGTAAGAGGAAGGGGGAAGGTGCGGCGGAGCGGAAGGGGGTGGGTGGGGGATGGGAGAAGAGGGGAGGGGGAGGGGGGGGGGAGGGGAGAAGGGAAGGGGCGGCGGGGGTGCGGTGGACGTCGGGGGGCGCAGGGGAGGGGTGCGGGGCGGCGGGGCGGCCGGCTACGGCAGACGGGGTCGGCAGCGGCGGCGCGGGTGTGGGTGGGGAGGAATGAGAGAGTGGAGAGAAGAGAGGGGGGCGGGACGGCCGTTAACGTACACACCTCTTTGCCGTCAGCCAACGGTCGGCAAAGTTTCTTTGCCGTCTGCTAGCGGACGGCAAAGAGGTGGGGCCGGTGGGCTTGAGTTGGTTAAACAATAACTGGACCCACCCACCTCTTGGCCGTCTGCTAGCGGACGACAAAGATTCTTTGCCGTCAGCCAACGGACGGCAAAGAATAGGCTGATGGCAAAGACTTTGTTTGCCATCAGACACATCTTTGCCGTCCGTTTTCTTGTGGCTGACGGCAAATACCTTATTTGCCGTCAGCAAGCGGACGGCAAAGAATTAGCAGACGGCAAAGAAGTGGATTCCAATAGTGTAAGCTGCCATGAACGGGTCTTTAGAGTCCCACTTGCCTGAAACTTGCTGAGCCACTATGTCTGAGTCGCCCAGGCACCTGACCCGGTTTAAATTCTTCTCTTTGGCCACACGAAGCCCATGGAGCTTCATACTCAGCAGCATTGTTAGTACAAGGAGACATGAGCCTTAAAACATAACAGAATTTATCACCTCATGGGGAAGTCAAAATAACTCCAGCCCCTGAGCCTTCGAATTGCCTAGACCCATCAAAGTGGATTATCCTGTACATGTTGTCAGGCTTATCATCAGGTGTTTGGAACTCTGTCCAATCATTTATGAAGTCAACCAAAGCTTGAGACTTGATGGCTGTTCTGGGCACATACTTTAGATTATGAGGCCCAAGCTTGATTGCCCAATTAGCAACTCGGCCAGTGGCTTCTCTTTTTTGAATAATATCCCCCAAAGGGGCAGAGCTGACCACTGTAATAGGATGCCCAAGAAAAAATGTTTTAGCTTGCGACTCGCCATGAACACCCCAAACACGAGCTTCTACCAATGTGGATATCTTTGCTTAGGCGTAGTTAAGACTTCACTGACATAATAAGCTGGCCGTTGGACTAGGTACTCTTTACCTGCCTCCTTGCGCTGCACGACAACTGCTACACTGACAGCCTTATTATTAGCCGCCACGTACAGGAGCAAAGGCTCTTTGTCTATGGGAGCAACCAAGATGGGCGGCTCAGCCAACTGTTTTTTGAGCGCCTCAAATGCCTCATTAGCCAAATCACTCCAAACAAAATGATCCATCTTCTTCATCATCTGTTATAAACGGATTGCATTATCTCCCAGGCGAGTTATGAACCGACTTAAGGCCGCAATACGACCTGCCAAGCGTTGGACGTCATTGACACACGCCGGCTTAGAAAGTGAAGTGATGGCTTTATCTTCTCCGGGTTAGCTTCAATGCCCCATTCTGAGACCAGAAATCCTAGCAATTTACCCGTTAGGCACACCAAAAACACTCTTGGCCGGGTTAAGCATCATCATTTAGACCCGCAGATTGTCAAAAGTTTCCTTCAAATCAGTAAGTAGAGTCTCTTTCTTCCTAGACATGTCCACAATATCATCCACGTAAGCATGCATGTTGCACCTAATTTGATCATGAAAACAGTTCTGAACACAGCGTTGGTAAGTCGCCTGGGCACTCTTGAGCCCAAAAGGCATGGAAACATAGCAGAAAGCGCCAAAAGGTGTGATGAAGGATGTCTTCTCTTGGTCTTTAACTGCCATCTTGATCTGATGATAACCAGAATAAGCATCCAGGAATCATAAGCTCTCACAACCCGCCATTGCATCAATAATCTGGTCGATACGAGGGAGAGCAAACGGATCAGCTGGACAAGCCTTGTTAAGATCTGTGTAATCTACACACGTACTCCATGTGCCATTTTTCTGAAGTACCAGCACAGGGTTAGCGAACCACTGAGGGTGAAAAACTTCCACGATGAACCCAGCTGCCAAGAGCCGGGCCACCTCTTCTCCAATAGCTTTACGTCGTTCTTCATTGAAACAACAAAGGAATTGTTTGACCGGCTTAAACTTAGGATCCACATTAAGGTTGTGCTCAGTGAATTCTCTCGGTACACCCGGCAAGTCAGAAGGTTTCCATGCAAAGATGTCCCAATTCTCACTGATGAACTCGATGAGCATGCTTTCCTATTTGGGATCCATATTAGCTCCCACAGTGAATTGCTGAGATGAGTCGCCAGGAACAAAATCCACTTGCTTGGTATCATCAGCTGACTTAAACTTCAATAGAGTGTCCTATTCAGTAGTGGGGTTCTTCAGAGGGGTCATGTCAGCCATGTCAACATTGTCCTTATAAAATTTGAGCTCCTCAGTAGCACAAGCTGATTCTGCATGAGCTGCATCTCCTTCCTCGCACTCCAGGGCGATTTTCCGATCACCATGTACCGTAATTTTCCCATTTGGCCCTGGCATCTTAAGCTGCGGGTAAATATAACAAGGGCGAGCCATAAACCGAGCATAAGCCAGCCGTCCAAACAGAGCATGATATGGACTCTTAATCTTGACCACCTCAAACCACAAGGTCTTTGTTCTGTAATTACTGTCATCACCAAAAGCAACTTCCAGTGATATCTTCCCGACAGGATAAGCCGACTTACCAGGCACCACGCCATGAAAAACTATAGAGGACGACTTGAGATCCTTGTCAGTCAGATTCATCCGGCGAAAGGTATCGTAGTACAGGATGTTGATGCTACTACCACCGTCCATGAGTACCTTAGTGAATTTATAGCCGCCCACTTGAGGGGCTACCACCAGTGCTAGATGACCCGGGTTATCAACCCGGAGTGGGCGATCCTCCCGACTCCATGTGATTGGATGCTCTAACCATCGTAGATATTGGGGTACTACCGGCTCAATGGCATTGACTACTCGCTTGTCGACATTTTTGTCAGGCTTACACGTGTTCGTAGTGAAGACGTGATACTGACCCCCATTAAGCTGCTTTGGAGTACTCTGATACCCTGACTGATTATTGTGCTGCTGGTTACCCTGACCAGACTGCTGATTATGACCACCATGGTTGCCTTGACCCCGATAACCAGAATTTGGGCCGCCACCACCAAAGCCGGAGCCCTAAGAGCCGGCTCCTGACCCGCCAAGCGGCCCGTTGCCGTTACCATGATGTTGGTGAAGACTATGATTCCTGAACTCCCGCATAATGTAACAATCCTTCCAGGCATGAGTAGACGGCCTGTTGGGAAGACTATGCTTCGGGCAAGGGTCATTAAGCATTGCCTCAAGATTGAAAGGCTTTGCTCCGGCAAAAGGCGGCTTACCATTACCGTTGCGGCGCTGGTTTTTGTGCCCAGTGTTGGTGTTAGCGACTAGATCTGACCCGCCATCATGGTGTCTCCGCTTACCACCATTACCCTGGTTGTTGCCATTATTCCCTATTACATTCTGCTGCTGACCCTTACCGTTTCCATTCTTCTTGCCCTTGTTGGATTTATCATCATCAGAACCAGGATCCTTCGTGTTATCAGAGTCTGCATACTTAGTGAGAGCCGCCATGAGTTCTCCCATGTCCTGGCAAGTGTGTTTGAGCCGCCCAAGCTTCTTCTTAAGGGGGACGAAGTGACAATTCTTCTCTAAAATCAGAACCACCTGACCCGCCGCGATACTGTCAGATGAGTGAATAATGGCGGAGACCCGCCGGACCCAATGATGGGCCGACTCATCCTGACACTGCACGCAGTGATCCAGATCAACAATCGTTAGAGGCTGCTTGCATGTTCCTTCAATTTTTTATGAAACCAGCTTTCAACTCCGCCCATGAATTGATGGAATTGGGAGGTAAGCCTTTCAACCATGTACGAGCCGGTCCTTCCAACATCATAGTAAAGTATTTGGCACAAAAAGCATCATTGACATCCAACATTTCCATGGCTAACTCACAACTCTCAATCCAAGCCTTAGGATGGAGATCAGCTGTATAATTGGGCACCTTGCGAGGGCCCTTAAAATCCTTGGGCAAACACTCGTTACGCAAAGCCGGTACTAAACACGGCACTCCGATAGACCTGGAAATTGCACCGGCTCCCACCGAGGCCGAAGGGGTCACCGGAGGCTACTCATAAGCCTCCTGGTGAGCCGCCTGAACATCAGTCCTCGGATTAAGGGGCAGGTTAAGATCAAGGGGCGGGTTACGTCGCCGCTCACTACTAGAGACTGCAGGCGACTCAATACGCCGACTGTAACTACGGCTCGGGAGGGGAGTTGAATGCACCCGATCATGACTGTATGATTAAGCCGCTTGCTGTGCAATGGCTGTCTGTAAGAGCTCAACTGCATTCCAAGTTTCAACCATGGCGGGTGACTCGCCAGTGATTGGAATCGCCGCTAGCCGGGTTGCTGCTGCTAACATGTTATCCCCTGAGTTAGTAAAGTGCCCGGGTGGCGTCAGGACACATGGAGGCGGTGTCTGATTGGGGGGCGGGTTAGGCGCCCGCTCCTCCCTCCGAGGTGGTTCAGGCTGGCGAGGTTGAGCCGCCGCCCGATTCCCTTGCACTTCAGGGTTTAACTGAGGATTGACTCTTGCATCTGGAGTGCTTGGACCTACCCCAGGAGTTTCAAACAAATGCCTTGGGTCATATATCGAAGGTAGGCGACTCTAATACCTTCTCTAGAACACTGCATTAGACGCGTTCTGCTCCAAACTTAAGCGCCAAGCATCCGCCTTGACACATTCTGCCTCTGCGTCAATCTGAGCCTTCAGTGGAGCTGTTTGATTGCTTTCAGCCACGATATCCTCTTGGACCTTTGTTATTTCTTCACGAACCTTTGCAATCTCTGCGTTGCGCTCTGCTTGGTTGCCATAGTGTCCTCTGTTGCCAACAAAGCTGTCAAGGTACCCATGAGATCCAGTAACACTTGAGTCGGCGGCCTGTCTGACCCGTATCCACCAACCCTCACTAGTAGAAAACAGGGCATCAGTCCCAGTTCCAGAGGGCCTTTAGTCCCGGTTCTACAACCGGGACAAAACTATTGGGACTAATGCCCATTACTTTTAGTCCTGGTTGGCTTATGAACCGGGACTAAAGGAGCTCCACGTGGCCGCTGTGGGGTGCCCAGGTAGGAGGACCTTTAGTCCCTATCGGTAACACCGACCGGGACTAAAATGCAGCCACGCGTCAGTAGCTCCCAGGCGCTGGGTTTTTTGTTTTTTTTGAAAGGGGGGTATAGGGGTTTCATATTGTGTTAGCTAGCTACTACATATAGAGAGAAGTGACCTCTCTTTCTCCGTGCTTGGTCAACGCTAGCTACTACATATAGAGAGAACTCGACGCTAGCTAGTAAGCAAATGAAGGAACCATTAATAATTACACAAGATCGTCATGAACATATATAGAGAGAAGTGACCTCTCTTTCTCCGTGCTTGCATGGTCAAACAACAAGTTTTCGTATATCTATCCGACGCTACTACATATATACAATCTAACATCTCTTACGATCCCTGACATCATCTAGCACCAAAATCCCATTGAATTTCTATATGGTATTCTCCCTTTTCATGTATGACGTGGTCAAGAAAGAATCCCGCCAATTCCTCTTGAATTGCTCGTATGCGATCATGTGGTAGGAGTTGATCCCGCATCTCCCACATCTAATTTAAAGAAGGGGGTTGAGGGAGTCATGGACTAAGGGGTCCTCGAGGTGACGGCCCATTGTATATGGGCCAGACTGGTGGATCCATGTGGTGACAGGAGACCCGTGAAGCCATGGTGTGCCCTCCAAGTCAAGGGTGGACGAGATCTCTTTCCCTCTTGTTGTAATCTATCTTCGGTAACCCTAACCCTATCGGTGTCTATATAAACCGAGGGTTGTAGTCATTAGGGGAAGAGCTATCTTCATCCCCCCATAGCCTAGGGTTTAGCTTATACTTATCTCGAGGTAGATCTACTCTGTAAACCACGTTATACAATCAAGCAGGACGTAGGGTATTACCTATTCAAGAGGGTCCAAACCTGGGTAAACTCTGTGTTCATCATTCCTTGTTACCCATCGATCCTAGATCCACAGCTCGGGACCCCCTACCCCGAGGTCTGCCGGTTTTGACACGACATTGGTGCTTTCATTGAGAGTTCCGCTGTGCAATCACCGAGATGGTCGATGGCTCAACCGGTCGATGGAGACCGCACCCGTACCGAGGGCTTTACCGCCCCTGGTCACCTCCTCGTCTTCGGCGGCATATTAGTGCGTGCCAACCCCACCGGTCGCCTCGACCAGATCGAAGGCCTCACCCCCATTGAAGGATCCGTCAGTCAAGGGGCATCGACCCCAGGACTAGGAAACTCACGAAAGTCCGGTATCTTTCAAGGTCTGACCGCGAAGCCCAACTCTGACGGACCGCCCGCATGGCCTCCCGTCGATTCACCGGAGCATTCGGCACCCCTATGTGCCCAGCCGGCAGATCAGTTGGCAGATCTATTCCGTGCAATAGGAATTTCTGTTATCAGGCCTACAGCCTACGACCGGTGTAACACCCTGGATTTTGCCCATTTTCTTTTTCTTTTGATTTTGGTCTGGATTTGCTTTTCAGTGGCTTAGTGGTCTTGAAACCTGGAGAGATCACCTTTGATTCCTCTCCCCAGTGGCTTGCCAACCTCAAAATCATCTCAAGACAATGCCATTTTCATCTTGGGCCCAATCCAATATTCTTTTCTCTGGGAATGTTCCTTTTTCTATTAAAGTTATATCCCTGTCTGCCCTGGGTTGTGAAGCAACCCACACTTCCATCATTCCAAAGATTCCCAAATAATTCCCATAAACTGTTTGGGTCAAATATTCCTCAGATATGTCAAAATCCTTCCTTGCCATTACCAAAAATATTTCACCAATATTCCTTTTCTGATTCTGCCCTAGCTGGCAGTTTGTGAAGCAAGTACCCATTATCTTTGCTTGCTTGCTCTCAAACTTTTTGTGCTTTCTTTCCCATCCATATAATTTTCTCATGCCAAATTTTAACTTCATTTTCCTAGTGAATATTCCTGAGCAATTTTTCAAAGTTTCTGTTCAAACAGAGGCCTTGTGAAGGAAGTGCAAGCTAGGCATATCCAAATGAGTTGAAATTTTGCAAGCATCTTTGTATGCTCAAATTAACACTGTCCACAAGATTTTAGCATCATCCCATCATCTATGATCACAGCATCAAATCTTTGCTACTGGTCATATTTTCCTGTTGTGAAGCAACTATATTTTATATTGCTTCATAATTGCTGAAAAGTTACCAGAGCATTCCCCTACCCATATAACACCTCTCCAACAAATTTGGGCTCATTTCATCTAGCCATTTATCCTCAGTTATTTTTCTAAAATTCTGTCCAGTAGGATGCTGTGTGAGGGAAGTACCATTTTGATTTATCCAAATGGTGTGAAATTTATACAGTGTCTTCATATGCCTAAATAACTAGCCTCCTCCAAATCTCAGCTCAATCCAAGCCAGTGTGTGAGTGCCACTTCAAGATTTGTAATTCTGGTCAGTGAAGCCATTTAAACAGCAAGTGCTAGTTTAACTCCTCCGTTTGATCTCAAACTTGGCAACAATGATCAACTTAGCATGTGATCACTCCCAGCCAAAGCCCAAAGTTTGCCTCCTGTTCAATATCTCTTAGCTCACATCAAACAGTATGCTGTTAAAACCTTCTTCTTCAAGTCTCTTCCACCCCAGAGCCACCAAGCTACTTCCAGCCACATCTCTTATCTTCTTGAGCAGTGAAGGAGCTGTTTGACAAGAATTGACAGGCAGGAGAGTGCCAGAGCAAGCCATGCATGTGGTGACCACGCTGTGGCCATGCAGAAACGGCGCTCTGCTCTCTGTGAGCGCCGTCCGGTCATCTCCGTCCGGCCTCTGCTTGTCCGGATGTATCCTACGGCTCCGCGGCGTCCACCTGCCCCCCTCCCGACCCTTCTCCCCTCTGATTACCTCCTCTCGATGCCACGGCGGTCGCCGTCGCGGCCTGTTCGCCCGTGACCCGAGCTGCCACCTCCCTCTTTGGCCCCTTCCTCTCCAAGCCGTCCCGTCGCATTAAATGCTCATCAGGTCGGCCGCTCGCCGACGCCAGGAACCCTCCAGCCACGCCACCCCGCGCTCCAGTGCGCCGATGAGAATGATGCCGTGGCCGTCCTTATCACCCCGCAGTCGCCGCGGCTATAAAAGGCACCCAAGCAACTCCCGACCTCACCACCGGCCTCCCCTCGCTCCCAGCTCCCTCCCCAACCTCTCCTCCGAGCTCCAGGAGCTCTCCTCACCGCCCTCTGGCCGCCATTGCCACCTCGGCCTCCTCCTAAATTGGAGATGATCGAGCCCCCTCTCTCCCTCCTACTCTCACCAAAGCTCTTCCCAGGCCACCGCCCGTCGCCCCGTATCATCGCCGCGTCTCCGGGGAGCTAGTAGCTCCATTCCCCAACTTGGCCGAGAGCCATGTCCGCCGGAGCCCCGGCCAATGTCACTCTGGCCCTCCTCGGCGACCGTGCATAGTCCAGGCGGGTGCACCGCCCTCTCCTGAGTCCTCCGGTGGCCGGACCTCCGCCGGAGATGGCCTGTGCCGTCGGGAGGCCTCGCCGGCGCGTGCCTCCTCTATTCTGCAGGCAACCGGCAGGAGGGAGAAGGAGACCTGCCCATGGGCCCAGCTCGCCAGGGACCCAGCCCCACCCCTCGTTTTTTTAAAGAGGTGGCAGCTATTGGGCCGGCCCAAGTGGAGCAGTAGCGCCCGCGCTGCACGGCCAGTGCCCAGGCACTGTTCGCTTTCGGCCCAGGATGGCCCAGGAGAACAGTGCGTTTTCTTTTATCCAGTGGAAAAAACTGCTGAGGACCCAGATGTGAATAAAGTATTTACAGAAAGGTCCTTGGCAGAAAAACCACTACATCTCTTCAACCATAACTCCGATCGAGGTGAATCCAAAGCCCACTTCTTCGTCTCGTCGATCCCGTTCTGTTGGTATCATTCTCATACTGTTTTGACAAAGTGAAAATAACCATTTTGCCCTTGCCCGTAAATAGACCTCTCCGGGAGAGAACTGTTTTCGGCAATCGAATCCGCGGATTCTCCGCACTTCTCCTCGATGGTTCTTTCATCCCCTGGCAAGCCACGACAGCCACTTGCATGATGGATTTGCAGTAGCTATGGTTTCCTACTTGAATAATTATTTAATGTGTGCCTGTTAATATGTCTAATAATACTGTATATGCTCATGTTCCATGCTTATCCTTACATTCTGTCCATGTGCATCTTGCTAGTTATCAAGTAGTCGTTGGTAGCATTATGCTCATGGTTAATACTGGCAGTAGTTCAGGCTAAGATGATGACATGTTTGCATGTTTCTTTATCAGTTATTATGGTTCATCCTGTTATCATGACTCAGCACATTATCATTCAAATTTAACCGGATGTTAATCAAACTTGAACACCTGTTGGCTGAGTCATAGTGCGGACCGAATCGAGCTCACCAGTGCAACCACACTTGCTGTGATGGGGCAGCCATAATTCTGTCTATTGTCATGCCTCTCGCCAGTACCTCCAACTAGGGGAGGTTATGAGCGCGTGCTACCCTGGCCCGGTAGGCGGCTATAACCTCGTGAACCCAGTTTTGGTATTGTGCATAGGTCCCTGTTTGGGACAGTTTTGTTTGGCCATGACGATGGCAGGTGTCGGAAGGACACAGGGGTCACCCATGACATAGCCCAAAGGGGAGTTTGTCGGAGTGGCTGGGAGAGTGCCATGCAATAGATTGGGTTTTGTCGGAACATCGTTGGTCCACCCGAATGGGAGCACGAGGCCATGAGTTTCGTAGTGTGGGTACAGTGTACTAACCTCTGCAGAGTGTATAATCTATCGATAGCCGCGTCCTCGGTTATGGGCACAGTTCGTAGTAGGATACACTATGG
Source organism: Thinopyrum elongatum (assembly GCA_011799875.1). Classification (NCBI taxonomy): domain Eukaryota; kingdom Viridiplantae; phylum Streptophyta; class Magnoliopsida; order Poales; family Poaceae; genus Thinopyrum; species Thinopyrum elongatum. The sequence goes on along the minus strand of CM022301.1, from coordinate 534,323,157 downwards.
GTCAACAGTATAATAATCTTGCTTATAACAACCCGGTTCGATGAGAAAGAAGTTGGTTGATCTTTATGTGATCGCGAGAGGATCACCGTGGTATCGAGGATACCGATGTTGGTTGATCGTGATCACGAGAGGATCACCGTGGTATTGAGGATACCGATGTTGGTTGATCGTGATCACGAGAGGATCATCGTGGTTTGGTGTTACGTGGTGATCTCGGTAAAGACCAAGCTCCTGGTGATCATGTTATCACTACGGTATTGTAATACCAAGTTTGGTTGGTCCTGAGGTTATCATGTGGCACACCCGATGGTAAGTCTTACAGATGATGGTTACGGGGTAACCTCACGACAGAGTAAGTTGCAACCTGTTGCATGTAGTATATGCCATGCCATGCTTATATTGTTCTAGCATCATCATGTTTACACCTGCTTAACCTGTAAGTGCCATGCTGTTGCTTGTGTTGACTGCTTTGGTTGCTGTGAGCTTGCGAGTACATTCAAAGTACTCACCTGGTGTGTCATGCCAGTTTGCAGGTCATGCCATGATTGCTTGCTTGTCGAGGATTCCGAGTTTGCGAGCTAGGATACGCGTTCCGGCCAGAGTCCCTGTGAAGTGGAGTTCACCACCGCCGTCGTTGATCCGCTGCCGAGGGTACTCCGCTCCCTCGGGTTGTTTCGCTGTTAGCATAGAGCTACCCTGGGCAGGCATAGTGTCGCCGTGCCGATGTATTCCCTGTACCTTTGTAATCCTTATCCATAGTAATAAAGAGCTGATTTGTTCTATGCGAACAGTGCCGTATTCCAGAAGACTTGTCTCTGGGCTGGAATACGGGGCGTTCCGGTTTCCTCTGAGCCGGGGTGCCACAACCGGATCGGGCTTAAACCCGATGACCGAGAAATAAACACCTCTCCGGTCACGCACCTCATCGCCACAGTCGAAAACGCACAGGAGGGGCCACCGCCATGCAAGCTAAAGACGGTGTACACTCGAATCTCCAGCTCGGAGTTAGACACCAGCCAGGATATACGTCCAGACATAACACCTGACACAAGTCCCGGGCTTGAGCCTATCCGGCCACTCACCAGTTCGGATCCGAGTCCTGTGCGGTCAAGACCAGACATGCCTCAACCTCCCATCAAGGATAGTCCGGATCCGCGGTAGGGGGGAATTCTCGAAATTTTCCCACCCACCCACCACACGGAATACTCTCCGGATTCGAGAAGCCCAGACATATGGGACCTCATGTACATCAAACAGCTGCCAAACGAGACAGTCCAGCATTATTGGGCTAGATTTCTCCTGGTAAAAAACAGGATGGCACCTTGCTGTGACAAAGAAATAATTAAAGCCTTCCAGTTCAACTGCACGGATGAGGGCCTCTTAAACGCCCTCGTGCACCGCCGAATTCAAAGTTTCACTGAACTATCAGACATGGTGCGCAAATATTGCGCCATGGAGAACACATGGAGGGCACAACAGCTGAGCATGGGGCCACAGCCCACCGCGCACCATGGAAAGCCTCGCCTTAAACGAGCCTACACAAATCGATCACTGGAGCGCGATCCCAATGGCAAGAAAGCCAGGCCCAGATCGGTGTTAGATGAGTTGCTGGATAAACCATGCCCAATACATTCGGTCTTGCTAGACACAAACCCAACCCACAGACTTCGAGCCTGCTGGGTGGTAAGACAAGTGGCCAAATATGGCGAAACAATCTTGGGCCTTACACCCCCAGATAAACAGCCTTCAGCCTCACCACAGGACCACAATGTCCTTACGGTATATGAGACGTCACCTCAAACAGCAAAAGGAAAAAGGCTCTTCGGGAGCTCAGCCAGATATATCAAGTGGCGGCCGCATAGCCATGGGCAAATACTCCTATCACCTTCGATGAGAAGGACGAGCCAAGCGCCCGCGTCAGCCATGCACCGGTCGCACTGGTCCTCGACCCCATCACTGATGGCTTCCGGCTGACTAAAGTCCTAATGGACGGAGGCAGCGGCCTCAATCTCATTTACGAGGATACGCTCGAGAAGATGCAGGTCAACAGGTCTCACATCGAACGCAGTAGCACTATATTCCGCGATATAATACCCGGTAGGGAGGCACACTACTCGGGACGCATAACCCTCGATGTTGTGTTCGGCACACCCGATAACTACAGATCTGAACCCTTGCTATTCCACATTGTGCCCTTCCGCATCGGATACCACACCCTTCTAGGGCGAGAGGCATTCTTGAGATTTCAGGCCATACCACATTACGGGTATATGAAACTCAAAATGCCAGGGCCCAATGGGGTAATTTCACTTAAAAGCAACCCATGCAGAGCCTTGAGAGCCGGAAACAAAACGGCATCTCTTGCCCTAGAGGCACTATCCAAAGCCGTCGCGGCCGAAGAATTAACAGCTTTACACACTACTGTCGACAGGGACGACGTGGTTCTCAGTAAAAGACAAAAATCCACGTCATTCAAGCCAGCATATGAAATAGTAAAATTTCAAGTGCACCCAACAGATCCCAACAAAACGGCGTCCATAGGAGCATAGCTGGTCCTCGCAGTTGACGAGGCATTAAGTCCATTCCTGCGTGAAAATTGGGACATATTCGCCTGGCACCCCTCGGACATGCCAGGAATCCCACACAGGAAAGCAGAGCACAGCCTCAACATTCTATGGGCGAAGAACTCACAAAACTGCTGGAGGCCGGATTCATCCGTGAGATCAAGCACCCGAGTTGTTAGCAAACCTGGTAATGGTACCAAAGAAGGATAAGTCCTGGCGGCTCTGTGTCGATTTCAAGGACCTTAACAAGGCCTGCCCTAAGGATCCTTTCCCCCTGCTGAGGATAGAACAGATCATCGACACCACCGCCAGACACGACTCACTATGTTTTCTTGACGCATACTCTGGATACCACCAGATCAAGATGAAAGTGTCCGACCAGGTGGCAACCACATTCATTACCCCTTACGGGCCCTTCTGCTTCAACACCATACCGTTCGGATTGAAAAATGCAGGAGCCACATACCAACGCATGATTCAAGCATGCCTCAAAAATCAAATTGGCAAAACGGTCGAGGCATACGTGGACGATGTGGTTGTCAAAACCAAACACATAGACCAACTGGTAGACGACCTGCGCCAAACCTTCGACAACTTGCGAGCTTATGACATACGGGTCAACCCGGAAAAATGTATCTTCGGGGTCCCCGCCGGAAAGCTGCTCGGATTCATCATTTCCCATAGAGGAATCGAGGCCAATCCGGCCAAAATTAGTGCACTATCTCAGCTCGCAATACCAACAGAGCTCAAACATGTTCATAAGCTGGCAGGATGCGTGGCAGCCTTGAGCTGCTTCATATCCCGCCTCGGAGAAAAAGCATTACCACTCTACAAGGACAAGACGAAGCAACTGCGGTGCTCGAGGAGATTAAAACACTCCTAGCCAGTAACCCTTTCTTAACCGCACCTAGTGTTGGCGAGCCCATGTTGCTATATGTCTCAGCCACCAATCAGGTGGTCAGTGCGGTGCTTGCGGTGGAAAGGGAATCCGAGGGCCATAAATTTCAAGTGCAGAAGCCGGTCTATTATGTGTCTGAAGTGCTAACACCATGTAAAACACGGTACCCGCACTATCAAAAGATAGCATACACAGTCTTCATGGCGTCCCGAAAGCTTCGACACTACTTTCAAGAATGTTCAGTCACAGTGGCATCGTAGGTCCCCTTGAACAATATAATCAATAATAGAGATGCCACGGGCCACATCGCCAAGTGGGCCATCGAGCTCCTCCATAATACAAACCACACCGAGCCATTAAATCTCATGTGCTGGCGGATTTTATTGCCGATTGGACCGAAGCCGAACTACCCCGTGAATACAGTACATATTCACACTGGACAATGTATTTTGATGGCTCAAATATGTTAGCCGGACTGGGGGCTAGGGTCATAACCTCCCCCATAGGCGACACTATTCGGTACGTCTTACAAATAATGTACAAGGACTCCAACAACGCAGCCGAATACGAAGCGCTACTACATGGCCTTCGTATGGCCACAACAATGGGAATGCAGCGCCTCGAGGTAAGGGGAGATTCAAACCTAGCGATCTCTCAAGTCAACGGCAAATTCGATGCCAAGGACCCCAAGATGGCGGCTTAAAGAAATGCAGTCCTCCGGATATCGGCCCGATTCGAGGGCCTAGAATTTCACCATGTTGCTAGAGACAACAATCAAGCAGCCGACGTCCTCGCCCGCATGGGCGCCAAGCGCGACCATGTTCCCAAAAACACCTTCCTCAAGCAGCTCTTTAAGCCCTCCGTTGTGTGGCAGGACGACGTCACCAGCACATCAACACATGAGCCTGCTAACAACGCCTCACCGAACAACGCGCCAGACGACCATATCATCGGCGGCTCCGCACTCGAGGAAACACCCTCTGCCCATGAAGTCATGGCCGTAACCCCAACCTGGACAGAATCCCTGCTAGCCTATCTCACATAAAAGCAGCTTCCAGAGGACCAAACCGAAGCGCGGTGTATAGTTCGGCACTCTAAAGCATACAAGGTCCATGACGGCGAACTCTATAAAAAGAGTACCACAGGAGTTTTACAAAGATGCATCTCCGAGGAGCAGGGGCAGCAGCTCTTGGCAGAGATACATGCAAGCATGGGCGGACACCACGCGGCGGCTCAGGCTTTGGTCAGCAAAGCTTTCTGAGCAGGTTTTTTCTGGCCTACCGCCCGTGAAGATGCCCGGACATTAGTCCAGCACTACGTCGGATGTCAGCTATTCGCAAATCAAAGCCATATGCCTCCCACGGACCTTCAGACGATACCGATAATTTGGCCTTTTGCGGTCTGGGGTCTCGACATGGTCGGGCCACTCAAAGGGGGGACAAACAAAAAGAAGTACCTATTGGTCATGGTCGACAAATTCACCAAGTGGATTGAGGCAAGACCCGTCATTTCGGCAGAATCCGGACCAGTTGTCGACTTCTTATCCGATGTCGTACACCGTTACGGTGTCCCCCACAGGATAATTACTGATAATGGTACCAACTTCACTGCCCAGGAGGTCAAAGACTGGTGCGGCAAAATGGGCATCAAGCTCGATTACGGCTCGGTGTACCACCCACAGACCAATGGGCAGGTCGAACGGGCCAATGGACTCATTATGAGCGGCATTAAGCCTCACCTAGTTTGATCCCTTGAACAATCTGACTACCGTTGGGTCGAGGAACTTGATTCCGTACTATGGGGGCTACGCAACACCCCTAATCGGTCAACCGGATACACACCATTTTTTATGGTATACGGTGCGGAAGCAATTCTCCCATGCGACCTCATCCATGATGCGCCTAGATTGCGCATGTACGAAGAAAAGGAAGCCGAGCTCGATCGGCAAGACGATCTAGACGCACTGGAAGAAGAGCGAGACATAGCTTGGGCTCGGCCCGCGTTCTATCAATAGCAAGCACGACGTTACCACAACCACAAAGTGCGGGCAAAGACATACAACGTGGGAGACCTTGTCCTCCGACTCCCCGAAAAACAGAAGAATAAACTATCACCTAAATGAGAGGGACCATACATCATCGATGAAGCAATGGTAGGAGGAGCGTATCATCTTCACCGCCCGTCTGACAACTGCCTCGAGCTAAACCCATGGAATGCAGCAAGGCTGCGGCGTTTTTAAGCCTGAGTCCGACGTCAATTTTTGTCTTGTCTTTCTTTTTAACCTTTTTCTCTCTTTTATCGTGGTGCTAGTTCGGTTAAATCGAACCTCACCTGGCCCCTACTATATACCATTAAATGTAATACCCAGCTTTGCTTGGGGGCTCCCTTAGACAAGCTGCATAAATGCATACACGACATTCGTTATGATTGCATCCGTCTCATACATGTTTAGCCAACAAATGCACTTGTTTGACTTAAGATCTTTGCCAAGGCAGGTTGCCTGGCTCCTGTGATTACCCCTACGTTCCCGATTGTTCGGCTAGGGAGTAAAGGGACACCTCTACAATTGTTATGACCGGGTCACCCGGGACCATACCTCAGATGGGAGAAGCCGAAAGCTAGCATTCTTACAGAATACAATAAGTCGGCCTAAGGGAAGTGAATATAGCCTCGAGCTTACCACCAAGGTTCTTTTTTAAAGCCATTGGTGTCCGTTGATCTTACGTATCCGGATTATTATTTTACCTGAAGAAAGGAACCCTTGGAGGAACTATTTTCATCAGAAGATGTTTCTTATGTCGAATAGTAATATAACATAGCTCTCCGCACATGTTTTGTCTGTTTAAGCCAGATGGCCGGATTGCCTTGTTCCCGAAGTATTGTTTCGTTTTCACGGCACAAAGTACGAAACACTTCTCGATCTATGATTGGGGAGGTAGAAGCTGATGGCTGGCTAAGACAACATTCTTCTGAAAATAAATAAGAACGCGGATTGAGCATGGTCAACGTAATGTACATGGATATATAGAATTGACAAAATTACTCCTTCTCGACATTGTCTATCAATTGCTCTAAAGCACAGTCCTTCTGAGAATAGCGAGCGGCTTGCATCACCTCATTGTACACCAAGCTCAGCGGTATCTCCTGACCGTCCGGACCCACGGGTCCAACCCGGGCCATATGCATCGGTTCCAGCTTGGTGAAGCGGGTCTTTACCATAGCCCACACCTCGCGCGCTCCTTCTTGATAGGCCGAGATATTCCATAATTCAAACCTTCGCCGAGCCCCTTTAAAGAGACTGGCTAGATCGGACATACTCTCTGGAGGCACATCTGACAACCATAACGCCTTCGCCATGCTCTTGAGGGCTTTCCGGGCCTTCTCGTAGGTCTTCGACAGTTCCTTTAATAGGTTCCCGTCATAAGTGCCTACTTCTTCCTTGGGTCGCCCAGTCAGGAGACCTAACAAACAGGTGTTGCACATCGTCATTAACACATCAATGACACGGACCAATAGCGCGGTGCAACCAGCGCTTACCGTATATGCCACCATTTAGCTTTTGGTTTTCCCCCAAAGCTTGTGCTAGCTGAGTCTTTAAACTCTCAATTTCCTCGGCTTGCCATTTATTCTCCACCTTGAGCTTATTTTTCTCCTCATAACTCCGCGACAACACGCATTTACCAGCCTCAAGCTCTTTACGCAACTCGTTCGCGGCCTCCGTGGCTACATGACGAAAATAGTGTGAACACATAAAATACACCATATACCCTTCCCCGAGTTGGGAAGCGGTTCTTCTCACTTACCGGACTTATCGCTGCTGGCTTCTCGAGCAGCATCCAGTTCGGCCTTGGTGTCGACCAACTGTTTCCGGCTGGCCTCAAGCTCTTCGGCCAGTTTTTTGCTATGCTCTCTTGCGGCCTACAAAATTACATCATTAGAAATCCTTAACTCGGCCGTCCCGCCTGAATTAAGGCTTGGGGGCTAGTTAGTTAGGGAACTTGCTCTCAAGCTCTATACCTGCACCTTGGCGGCAAATAGACCGGCAATCCCATCAAGACCTGTCCGGGCCGCTCCAAAGTACGCGTCTACTGAGTTAAAAGCATAAAACTCCTGTTCAGTAAAGGCGGTCTGGCACAAAGTCTCCCTCCGGCGGTGATGGTTCATTACGCTCTCGACTTCGGAATTAGTGAACGAAACTTCGTCGGAGTTCGCCGGAGGCACGCCAGCCGCCGCGTATCTGGAGGGGGCTCCGGCCCATGCCGAAGAGTGTGGACCAGAATTGCGGTTCGGCGCATCCGGGAAATCTTTGGATTGATGTAGAGACACACGCCTTCTGCAAAGTTGAGTGGGCCTTAATAAAAAAATGACAAAGGTGATCCTCACTGTAATTCTAAAATGTGTTACCTCTGGGCAGAAGGGGCAGGTGCGTCCGCCTCGGCGGAAGCTTTCCGTTTTGATCTCCCGTCAAATGTTGAAGCTAGCGCGGTCCGCGCTCCTCCCGAGGCATTTTTACGCGTAGTACGGTGACCCTTGGGAGCAGAAGTTAGCACGGGGGGGGGGGGGGGGTAGCGCGAGATGAGCGCCCTGTTTGGGAGGGGGTCTTCTTTTCACTTACTGTGGAAGAAGGAAGAACCCCGGGGTGATCGGCTGTCACGGCCACCCTGACGCCGTCAAGGCCCTCCTGATAGAACACCCCGTCTTCAAATTCGATCGACGTCTCTGGGTCGCCATGATACCCCGGATCACCTTCGCGAGAATGATTCTCTGGTTGAGGAGGAGGGCAACTGATGGACGCAACTTGATGCCTCCATCCCTGTTCAAGTGGCGACCAGTGAGAATTCGATGATATGTGGGCTCAAAATAATGGATTGTGGCTTACCCAGTCCGCCAGATTGTATCCGGCGTAGCCTTCCCGAATACTCATGCGAGCGAACTCTGCTTCGTCCCCCTTGAAGAGGTCGGCCAGTATTTTAGCCAAGGCCGCCTTGTTCTCTTGCCCTTGCCGCTGGTGATGTGTCACATCGTTGGTCCCGTTATAGCACCATAAGGGGTGACCCCGCTGTTAGAGGGGTTGCACGCATCGGGTAATGGCAATGGCCATAACCTCGACCATGGTCAACTTGTTGCTGGTCAGCAGTCAAATCTTGGCTGACAGGGCCCGCACTTCTTCGCTGTCATTTTGGGAAGGACCGTTGGGCTGCTAGTTGTACCGCTTTATAGGTGGGTCATTCGAATATTCTGGTAGCCCTTGCCGAATTGGATCGGTAAGAGGAACGTCTTCGATGTAAAACCACTTTGAAATCCATCCTTCGGGATCTTTCTGTGGGGTCCCGATTGGGTACCCCGTCCCAGCTATTCGCCATACCTCAGCACCTCCTACCTCAAATATAGATCCCTCTCGGAGGTGAGGGACGAGACAAAAGTACTTCCTCCACAAGTCAAAGTGGGGCTCGCAGCATAGAAATATCTCGCACAAGGCCACAAAGCCAGAAATGTGCAATATGGACCTTGGGGTGAGGTTGTGGAGCTGGATCCCATAGAACTCTAGTAGACCCCGTAGAAAGGGATGGATAGGGAAACCCAAACCTCTCAGAAGGAAGGGTACGAGACATACTCTCTCCTCCTGCCTTGGGGCGGGGGAGTTCTCGGCAAGGGCGCGGCCATCAATGCAGATGAGACTGGCGCAGACTGGTACCAGATCGGCCAAAGGGAGGAAGCGCTGTGTCTACAAGTGATTTAGCTGGATGCGCGAGACTGAACAACTTGACCAATCGCCTGGGAGCGCGCTCTCTGAAAAGCATGTAAGGTCCTTACCCCGAGGAACGGTAATGAACTTCAGTGGTCCCACCTCAGTTTTGAGATGTATTCGGATCTTAGAATCCTGAGACTGTCTGGGCCTGAGTATATTAGATCGGGTTCTGGATCATGTTCGGTGGAATTTGCACGGCTTAAAATGGAATGGAGGAACTCGTCTCGCAAGCCGGTGATGTGAAAATTCCAGAAGATGATCCTCGGCGTTGGAGGCAAGTTCAGGGGCTACTGAGGGAGTCATGGACTAAGGGGTCCTCGGGGCGATGTCCCATTGTATATGGGTCGGACTGGTGGAGCCGTGTGGTGACCGGAGACCTGTGAAGCCGTGGTGTGTCCTCCAAGTCAAGTGTGGACGAGATCTCTTTCCCTCTTGTTGTAATCTATCTTCGGTAACCCTAACCCTATCGGTGTCTATATAAACTGAGGGTTGTAGTCATTAGGGGCAGAGCTATCTTCATCCCCCCGTAGCCTAGGGTTTAGCTCATACTGATCTCGAGGTAGATCTACTCTATAAACCACGTTATACAATCAATACAATCAAGCAGGACGTAGGGTATTACCTCTTCGAGAGGGCCCGAACCTGTGTAAACACTATGTTCATCGTCCCTTGTTACCCATCGATCCTAGATCCACAGCTCGGGACCCCCTACCCCGAGGTCTGCCGTTTTTTACACCAACAGGGGTCAATACATATATATGAATGAAACTCAACACAATTGATGGTAATAAAATAAAATTATGAATATTGTTTACGTACTTCGAATTGTTGGTCAGAGAAGCCCCGCTCAGAGGTCGAGTCACGCATGAACTCGCAAACATAGTATCCACATAAATTAGTCCTGGGTGGCTGCAACAAGCACTTTACGATAATAGAGCTCAATCAAAATGATAATAAAGCATGATAATGGTATTGTTGAAACTAGAATCAATGAGAGATGCGCGGAACTAGCTAGTACTACTTACTTTGGGGTGTGTAAATCGCAGCTCATTCTTCAGACCGGGAACCATTCCGGTGAACCTTTTCCAAACCCTACCCGGCAAAGAAAATGGTTACTTGATATCAGGAAATGAACGAAAGTTGCCGATATGGTGCGATAATGATTGAACTTACTTCTGGGCCATTTCACTCATGTCCGCATAATCCTTAGGATCTTTACGTCTCGAGTCTAAGACAGTTACTACTCCCCCGTCAAGCTTAATGGATAGCAGAGTAAAAGTGGAACCTGCAGACGCATAACTCATCAATTACAATACTTAACCTCGAGTAAACGAAAACGAATATGCACAAGACAGTAACACTCACTTGAAGTTGTAAGGAAAGAGTATTTCCCTTTTGTTTTGATGTTGAAGGAATGCTTTTAGCAAGTTTTCCTCAGTATCTTTGACTCTGTTATGTACCGTCCATTCATTTACGATATTTGGGCTAATGAACCCAATGTCATAGATTTGTCCTCTTTTACAATTGATGATCTTCAATCTGCATAATATATTGAGGATAATTATACATGCAATGAACGAGCTGAGCTAGAGAGACTTAATTACAGAAATAATACTTACAAACAGTAGCAAGTCATGAGTTGTTTGTCGATGGCGTCTTGATTGAATAACTGAAATAATTCCACAAATTCAACAGGCATCAGGTCGCCTCAAATGAAGTCGTGCTCATATTTAATTCCCAGCATCATACTATAGGTCCCATCCTTGCTGCAGGTTTCCAAGTACCAGTCATGCAATCTTCGCATCATCGTTGGTAGCTGCCGGAGATGATCAGGTTTGACGAGAGGCTTCCCGTGCTCGTATCTAAAGGGCGCTGCTACCTCAGCAATTTCAAACTGTACATCATCGCCCACGTAATCACCAAGAGTGGTACCGGGCACTAGCCCTGGATGATTAGCGATATCGCTAGACACCTTGAGCTGGGGGCACGATTGCTTCTCCTGTTCGCTGAGCTGGGAAATTGTTTTCCCACTTCGTCTTGCAGCACTGGTAGTACTTCCCGACCGCCACACTTCATCATATGTCCTTTCAATACAGCGGTCATAGTTGGATTGCGACGGAGGCGGTGGTCATCCAGAGTGCGCTTCGCTTTCACCGGATCTATTATTTCCTTCGGAGGTGGACGTTTCCGTTCAAAATGGGCCTGCACTTCGGCATCCACGATGTCCTTAGTTTCCTCGTCAGTCCTCTCATATGGTAACTTTGGAGGAGCCCTAAGGCTTGGACCAGCTTTGAATTTCTTCCCGCCTTTTGTACTGCTAGCCGTCGGAGCGGCGGCGGCTCTCTTTCGCTGTTGTTGAGGCGGCAGAGTCCGCTGACGCGCCGGAGGAGGCGGAGTCCGCTGACGCGCCAGAGACAGCTGAGGCGGCGGAGACAGGTCACATGCCGGAGACGACTCAAGCAGCTGAGACGGCTGAGCTGGACTACGAGGAGTCTGCTGAGGGGCCTCATCCGGCTGAGTCTACTGAGGTGGCGTCCAGTTTGGAAGCTGGATGTTCTCCTTTCTCCATAGACATGTTCTCCTTAAGGCATTTTCCAGAAGAATCTCCCCTTCAGCTGTAGGGTACTCAAGCTCCAGCCCCTCAAATCCCTCCATTATTTCATCCACACTAACAATAGCAAAGCCATGTGGAATCAGAAGGTAATGGAAAGTTACCTCAGCTCAAGGAGGTAAGACAGAGCCGACCGCCACCTTCAAGGTCAGGTTATGGCATTTCGCCATTAGCAAACAATGTTCATTCTCCGTGGTACTATCCATGGGGTAGCGAGGAGCCATGATATCAGGCTGAATGAGCTCCGTGGAAGCCAAGCTACTTCTCCACTGAGATGGTGGGGTAGCTTCAGGGGCAGTGTCGAATGAAGGATCTTTGTGCCGCTGAGATGGTTGGCCGGTAGCTCACTGGCTCTCAAGTTCCTCTAGTTTCGCTAATCTTACATTGATCTTTTGCATTTCGCTTGCTTCCTATTTCTTCTTTCTCTCTCGGCTTATATAACCACCACTGTCGGGAAAACCATGCACCCACGGAACGGAGCCTGATGTGCCTCGTGTTCGTCCAGGATTTTCAGGATTCCCGAGGGCCTCTGTCAGCTCGTCCTTCTCTGTGTTGGGATGGATCCTCCCTTCCTGTGATGCCTTGATTGCTGATTCAAGCTTCTTGACGGGTATTTCAAGTTGAGCTTTCATCCAAACACACTTCCCTGATTCTTGGTCCAAAGTTCCCCCAACCCCGAAGAACCAAGTCCTTGACCGATCTGGCCAGTGCAATGTCGCTGGTTGGACCCCTTTAGCAAGCAGGTCTTGCTCAGCTTTATCCCATGTAGGCTGGGCTTTGCTGTAGCCACCTGACCCCGTAACATGGTGATACTGCTTCTTTGCAGCATTTTGCTTGTTTATCAGTGATCTTTGCTTAGCCTTTTCCGTTTTCTTGTAGGCCACAAATGCGGTCCAGTTATCTCTTATCTTCTCATATTGACCGGTGAATTCTGGAGTCTTGTCTTTGTCGACAAAGTTTTTCTTCAAATCTTTCTTCCAGTTCTTGAATAGTTCTGCCATCTTCTTAAGAGCAAACGCCTTAACCTTTGGGAGAATAACTAGATTATTCAGACCCTCCTCTGGCGGTAGGCTGAAATTGGTCATCAGCGAGTTCCAAAGATCATCTTTCTATCTATCTTGGACATAATAAACTTCAGGGGCCTTCTTCTTATTCCATTCTTGGAAGCTGATCGGGATGCTGTCCCTAACAACAACTCTGCACTGATGTACAAATGTGTCCTTGGTCCGCTTGGGAGCAATCGGTTGGCCATCTCGAGCGATTTCTTCGATCATGAACCTTTCATTCGGGCCCAACCTTTTCTTCGGCCCTCGTCTCCTTACTGAAGTTTGGCTTGATCCGGAGGGCTAAAAGAAGAAAGAAGCGTCAATATATGCACATACAAAACAATTAATGCATCTAGTCAGCAGAGGCTTGATTATATACCTCGCAGGACTTTGAAACAGTTAAAGCTCCCTTCTCCGTTGGATCACCGAAGCCGTCATGATCTCCTTCCTCCTCCATTCGATCACCGGAGCCGTCATGATCTCCTTCCTCCTCCATTCGATCACCGGAGCCTTCATCCTCTCTTTCCTCAGCATCGGTGTCGTTGAGAAACGACAATGTGATATCACCTGCGTCGCGGATTATATCCCCCAACAACTCTTCTTTTTCTAAGTCTCTGTCCATAGTTTCTGCAAACATTACAGCATGGCAATATACAAACATGAGAGATGGATTAGTGGCAAACATAGACTTAATCACAACACGGAATCATATGCATATATATGAGCAATGGATTAGTGGCAAACATCATGCAAAGCTCACAAGTTTTATAACAGTCAGTTTCAGACGATCGTCGAGGACTCCTCCCCCTCATGTCTGATGAGTCATCCTATCTTTCGAGAGAGGATACTTTGCGGACCGCCTCTCTCATGGTCGTCGAGGATTTTCGGACCCCTCCCCCCTCATGTCGAAGTTATCAGGTATCTGTTGAATTCCCGAGAGAGTTAGGGGTGTTCTAACAAGGCACTACATGATATAGGTGAAGGGGGATAACATCCGAGAATGTTTTCCCGAAGTCTGCATTTTCGGACAGATGAACCGGAGGGGGACGGTTTCATGTTCGCTATGCTAGCTTTAACAGAGAACATTCATCGAACAAACTTAATATGAGTTTTAGCAAGATCATCATGAACAAATATATTTTAACCAAGTCTATAGAAAAACAATAATATCATCTCCATATATGAGTTTTAGCAAGATCATCATGAACATTCATCGAACAAACTTCATATGAGTTTTAACATAGAACATTCATCGAACAAACTTAATATGAGTTTTAGCAAGATCATCATGAACATTCATCGAACAAACTTAATATGAGTTTTAACATAGAACATTCATCGAACAAACTTAATATGAGTTTTAACAGAGAACATTCATCGAACAAACTTAATATGAGTTTTAGCAAGATCATCATGAACAAAAAATTCACACTAATTATATGAACAAAAAAATTTCCACGCAACATCTCAGCTCATCTCCACAGAACATCTTATACATCTCATCTCATCTCATTTCATCTCATCTGAAAAAATAGAGCACATCTAAAAAAACAGAGCACACTTCATACATCTCATCTCATCTCCACATGAACATCTATCAATCTATTCATCTAAAAAAACCACATTTAGCAACGGCCAGCGGCGACCATGGAGCAGTGGCAGCAAGGGGCTCAGGGGCACACGGCGACGGGGAGCAGGGGACCATGGGAAAGGGGGGCTCACTGGGGGCGCGGCGATGGAGCTGGAGGGCCGGCGACGAGGACCGTGGGGCTCGGGGGCACGCGGCGACGGCGAGGAGGGCATGCGAGGAGGTCCGACGCGTCGGTGAGGGCGTCGGGGCAGGGGTCGGCGAGGGCGTCGGGGCAGGGCTCGGGGAGGCGATGGCGCGGTCCGGCAGCCTGGCTGCGTCGAGGATGGTCATCGGTGTCGTCGGGGGAGAGGAGGGAGATTGAAGAAACTGAATGGAAAACTTCTAAGTGTTGGCTTATATACCCAGAGCATTGGTCCCGGTTGGTGGCTCCAACTGGGACTAAAGGCCCCCTTTCATCCTGGTTGGAGCCACCAACCGGGACTAAATGTTAATTTCAGCAGCCCAAGGGCGGGAAGCACAGACCTTTAGTCCCGGTTGGTGGCTCGAAACGGGACGAAAGGGCACCTTTAGTCCCCGTTGGAGCCACCAACCGGGATGAATGGTGGCCTTCAGTCCCGGTTGGAGCCACCAACCAGGACAAAAGGGCTGGTGCTGCCGCAGCCAAATGTTTAGTCCCACCTCGCTAGTTGAGAGGCGCCTGCACTAGTTTATAAGCCCCGCTGCGACAGAGCTGTCGAGCTCCTCTCTATTGCAGGCAGTACATGCCTAACCTTTGTCACTACCCTGCTGGGCCTGCTAGGCCCGCGGGCCTACATCCTGGCCCATGTACAGATGAGTTTCTAGTTGTATGCAGGCCATGGTGGCCTAGTAGGCGGCATTTTTTTATTTTTTACGTTATTTTAGTTTGCTATTAAAGTTTTTAACAAAAAATACTTTATGAACTTTTTTTTGCTATTAATGTTTTTAACAAAACACACTTTGATAATTTTAGTTGCATAAATTTTATATAATTTTAAGTTAATATTATTTTGATAATAACTAGAGGTTTATAAAAGCTTTTTAGTTGATTCTTTTTGCTTTTGAAGAGTATTATAGTTTTGTTTTAGTTGATCATAAAAATATGTTTTAATTGATTCTATTTAGTTCATGCTTTTTGCTATTAGAGTTTTATAAAAGCTTTTTAGTTCATTCTTTTTGCTATTAGTTTATTCTTTGAGCTAAATGACCCTGAAATTGAAAAGCACTACAAATGAACTATGAAAAGGTTGAAAGTTGGCATGGTATCATCATTTCACCCACATAGCTTGTGCTAAAAAGTTGAGAGGGTTACAGCAAAAACTGGATGCACTTCGTGTACAAAATGGACAATCTCTTTCAAAATATCAGGGGTCGGACGAAAACTCATCTATTACAAAAGGCATTTCATTTTTTAAACTTATTTCAACTCCAGACTTTTTTTGCGTTCAACATGCACCATTCAAAGACACATCATCAATTTTCAACCCTTTCTAACTTCATTTGCTATTTTTCATGCATTTACTGATTTTTTAGCTAAATGACGCTGAAATTGAAAAGCACTACAAATGAACTCTGAAAAGGTTGAAAGTTGGCATGGTATCATCATTTCACCCACATAGCATGTGCTAAAAAGTTGAGAGGGTTACTGTAGGGTAACGCAGCAGAAAACAAAAAATTTCCGCCCTACGCACCAGCCCAGGACCACTATGGAGACTGCATACAAGCTTTGATCATTTTCGTTACCGACTCGTAGCGCAGCGGAAGTAGAGTCGATGACGATCGGCGGTGCAGATCCCCGCAGCTAGGATTTACAACCTCCCAACCGCGAGGATGTATACCCTCGTCTTCCCCTCGGACAGCCCTCCGGGAGGCGGTCGAACAGTCCCCCGGACGATGTCGCGGACAGCCCTTCAGGAGGACCTTCGAAACTCGAACGGTCACTCGGACAGCCCTTCGGGAGGACTCACAGAACTCGGACCGTCACTTGGACAGCCCTTCGGGAGGCACTCTCGAACAGCCCCTCGGGCACTAAGATTGAAACTACGACCTCTCTACAGAGTTGCACACATACGGTGTCACCTATCCGGCAGGGCTTCGCCGTCCAGAACTAGTTCCTGCCGGAACCCAGACAGCCTTTCGGCTCTACGAAACTCTTTTCGTGGGAGGGAGAGAGAAGCCAGATAACATCTTGGCATGTGTATGAGAGCAAGGGATGGGGAGAATGGCAGCCCCTTCTCCTCCTTTTATAGGCCAAGGCAAGGGGTGGGGTGGGATGTTGAAATACCAAAATACCCAAGCTTCATGTCACACATGAAAGGGCATAATGGTAACACAAGGGGGGCACCAAGGGGACACCACCATGGCAGCCCTTGGGCCGGCCCACACCTTGTCTCCCCATGGGGGGGGGGGCCCAACAAGCCACCAACATGTCTCCATGAAACATGCATGCTCCCTAGACAAAAAGCCAACAAACATGCAACCCCCGATTCGTGGGATCTTGTCCCCTCGCGCTGAGACAAGATGTTTTCCGCGAAACTTTTTCTGAAAAATTCCAGAAGGTCCCAGAACATTTCCGGCACCCTCTAAAATTATTCTGGGCATGATCCGAAACATTTTCGGTGCGGTGGTTTTCATCAGCGGAAAGCATTAACAGCGGTTACGGCAGTTTCGGAACATTTCCGGTTTTTCTCTCCGAAAATTCCCAGAAGTTCCCAGACCAATTCTGGCATCCTCTGAAAATTTCCAGGCGGTGCCGAAACCCTTTTTGACCAAATAATATATTCCGAAAAAACTTTTCGGTTTTACCGAAACTCTTTCGGTGTTCTCTCTCTCGGAACTCTTCCGTTGTCTCCAAAACATTTTCGGTGACATTCTCTCAGACTCCCTGTCTAGCGTTCAATAGATAGATGACCCTTAAGCGTGTGACCCTATAGGTTCGGTGAAGTATAGACATGACCGGAACACTTTCCGAACAATGATCAGCATCGGAGCCGTGGACACCCATATTGACCCCTATACCCACACGAATGAATATTCGAGTGAACCTCCAGTTGCCGTGTGCTATTCCTGTTGCTTCGCGATATGTTACAAATACCCGAGGTGAGACATGTTGGCATTCCCGTGGATCAACAACTTGTCCACTATGCTAGTTACCTCGTTACCGGTATTGTTCTCTTTTCTCGTTACCGTGTTCTGGCATCCCCGTGATCAAATCACAAAGTGTCTGGCCAGACGCTGATGGATACCGTAACACCGAGAGGGCCCAGAGATATCTCTCCATCGTCGGAGGAGCAAATCCCAATCTCGAGCTATCAAGTTACTTGACACACTTTTCCATAAACCCGTAAGCCGCCGTAATAGCCATCCAGTTACGGATGACGTTTAACAAACCCCAAAGTTCATGAATCAAGCATGAAGAAACTCGATACTCTCATGGTCTGAGGAATTATGCAAACGTTAACCATCTCTCTGTTATTAACCATTAACTTGTGACGAATGAATCTCATAGCATAACATCAATCGGGTCGATTCAACACAAATGTTCTTCTAACATTGTGCCCTCAAAGTTGCTGGCATAGACATGCCCATGATTGGGAAAACATAATCATCATGCAACACTTGAGCTAGTCTTAGAGGCATGACTAGGAATACATTTTACCGTTTATTATTCCACACGTGCACATGGGTTTTCCCCAGAGCCTTTATGGATATACGGGCTCGGGAACCACAGCAATTATAGCATGGAACATAAACATAATAATGAGCATGGAGATAATAATAACATTTATTATTGCCTCTAGGGCATATCTCCTACAGTTACGGCAAAAACTGGATGCACTTCGTGTACAAAATGGACAATCTCTTTCGAAGTATCAGGGTTTCAGACGAAAACTCATCTGTTAGAAAAGGCATTTCATTTTTTGAACTTATTTCAACTCCAGACTTTTTGTGCGTTCAACATGCACCATCCAAAGACACATCTTCAATTTTCAACCCTTTCTGACTTCATTTGCTATTTTTCATGCATGTACATATTTTTTTAGCTAAATGACCCTGAAATTGAAAAGCACTACAAATGAACTCTAAAAAGGTTGAAAGTTGGCATGTATTATGAATTCACCCACATAGCCTGTGCTAAATAGTTGAGAGGGTTACGGGAAAAACTAGATGCACTTCGTGTACAAAATAGACAATCTCTTTCGAAGTATCAGGGTTTCAGACGAAAACTCGTCTATTACAAAAGGCATTTCATTTCTTGACATGTAACTGCAGTGATATTCTAGATAAAAGCCATCATCAGAATAGTTGTGGAGAGGAAGTCTTCACTTTTTCTTCGCGTGTGTCCCTTGCTTATTGCGCTGTAACCATGGATAACCTTCATCGTTTAACATGATGCTTGGGTCAGCCTTCACTTTGAAGGGAGGAATTTCAAGAAACTTTTCATAATCTTCAGACATGTCTGTCTTGCCCTGCACTCCCACGATGTCTCATTTCCCTGAAAGAACTATGTGGCGCTTTGGCTCATCGTATGATGTATTCGCATCCTTATCATTTCTTTTTCTCGGCTTGGTAGACATGTCCTTCACATAGAAAACCTGCGCCACACCATTGGCTAGGACGAATGGTTCGTCTATGTACCCAAGATTGCTGAGATCCACTGTTGTCATTCCGTACTGCGGGTCTACCTGTACCCCGTCTCCTGACAGATTGACCCATTTGCACTGAAACAAAGGGACCTTAAAATGATGTCCATAGTCAAGTTCCCATATGTCCACTATGTAACCATAATATGTGTCCTTTCCCCTCTTGGTTGCTGCATCAAAGCGGACACCACTGTTTTGGTTGGTGCTCTTTTGATCTTGGGCGATCATGTAACATGTATTCCCACTAATCTCGTACCCTTGGTAAGTCAATACACTCGAAGATGGTGTCCTGGCCAACGAGTACAACTCATCTCCAACAATGTTGTTACCCATGAGATGTGTTTGCAACCAACTGCCGAAAGTTCTGATGTGTTCACATGTAATCCAGTCATCAGACAGCTCCGGGTGTTTGGAGCACAGAATATTCTTGTGTTGATTGACATATGGGGTCGCCAAGGTAGAATTCTGTAGAACTGTGTAGTGTGCTTGAGCCCAACAATGCCCGTCCCTACATATTATTGAATCCGCTCCTAGCGTGCCTTTCTAGTCAGTCTCCCCTCATACCGCGATTGAGGGCGACCAATCGGCTTAAGGTCAGGAATAAAGTCAACACAAAACCCAATGACCTCCTCTATTTGATGGCCCATGGAGATGCTTCCTTCTGGCCTAGCATGGTTATGAACATATTTATTTAAGAATCCCATGAACCTCTCAAAGGGGAACATATTGTGTAGAAATACAGGACCTAGAAAGGCAATCTCGTCGACTAGATGAACTAGGACGTGCGTCATGATATTGAAGAAGGATGGTGGGAACACCAACTCGAAACTGACAAGACATTGCACCAAATCATTCTTTAACCTTGGTAGGGTTTCTGGATCGATTACCTTCTGAGAGATTGCATTGAGGAATGCACATAGCTTCACAATGGCTAATCGAACATTGTCCAGTAGAAGCCCCCTCAATGCACCCGGAAGCAGTTGCATCATAATCACGTGGCAGTCATGAGGCTTTAGGTTCTGGAACTTTTTCTCTGGGATATTTATTATTCCCTTTATATTGGACGAGAAGCCAGACGGGACCTTCATACTGAGCAGGCATTCAAAGAAGATTTCCTTCTCTTCTTTGGTAAGAGCGTAGCTGGCAGGACCTTGATACTGCTTTGGATGCATGTCGTCTTTTTCGTGCACACATTGCTGGTCCTCCGGTGCCTCCGGTGTATCTTTTGTCTTCCCATACATGCCCAAGAAGCCTAGCAGGTTCACGCAAAGATTCTTTGTCACGTGCATCATGTCGATTGCAGAGCGGACCTCTAGGTCTTTTCAATAGGGTAGGTCCCAGAATATAGATTTCTTCTTCCACATGGGTGCGCGTCCCTCAGCATCATTCGGAACAGATTGTCCGCCAGGACCCTTTCCATAGATTACTTGTAAATCCTTGACCATATCAAGTATGGCATCACCAGTACAGAGGACGGGCTTCTTCCGGTGATCTGCCTCACCTTTGAAATGGTTGCCTTTCTTTCTTAAGAGATGGTTGGTCGGAAGAAATCGACGATGTCCCAGTTACACATTCTTCCTACATTTTTCCAAATATATACTTTCGGTATCATCTAAACAGTGCGTGCATGCGTGGTATCCCTAGTTTATCTGTCCTGAAAGGTTACTAAGAGCAGGCCAATCATTGATGGTTACAAACAGCAACGCATGTAGGTCAAATTCCTATTGTTTGTGCTCATCCCACACACGTACACCTTTTCCATTCCACAACTGTAAAAGTTCTTCAACTAATGGCCTTGTGTACACATCAATGTCGTTGCCGGGTTGCTTAGGGCCTTGGATGAGCACTGGCATCAGAATGAACTTCCGCTTCATGCACAAGCAAGAAGGAAGGTCATAGATACATAGAGTCATGGGACAGGTGCTGTGGTTGCTGCTTTGCTCCCCAAAAGGATTAATTCCATATGCACTTAAATCAAACCATATGTTCATTGCGTCACCTGCAAAGTCCCGCCACCTTCTCTCGATTTTTCTCCACTACGACCCGTCAGCGGGTGCTCTCAACTTCCCGTCTTTCTTACGGTCTTCTTTGTGCCATCGCATCAACTTGGCATGCTCTTTGTTTCTGAATAGACGTTTCAACCGTGGTATTATAGGAGCATACCACATCACCTTGGCAGGAACCCTCTTCCTGGGGCGCTCACCCTCAACATCACCAGGGTCATCTCATCTGATCTTATATCGCAATGCACCGCATACCGGGCATGCATTCAAATCCTCGTACTCATCACGGTCGAGGATGCAGTCATTAGGGCATGCATGTATCTTCTGCACCTCCAATCCTAGAGGGCATAGAACCTTCTTTGCTTCGTACGTACTAT
The DNA here is from genome assembly GCA_011799875.1 of Thinopyrum elongatum. NCBI lineage: Eukaryota > Viridiplantae > Streptophyta > Magnoliopsida > Poales > Poaceae > Thinopyrum > Thinopyrum elongatum. Next base: position 534,301,657 of record CM022301.1, on the reverse strand, counting down.
CGGGCAATTTGTTATCCTTTGGACACTTCTTCTTCATGATTTTCAGTAGCTTCCCAAATCCGTTGTCAGATACACCATTGTCTGCCTTCCATTGCAGCAATTCCAATGTCGTATCGAGCTTTGTGTTGTCATCTTTGCAATTTGGGTACAACCCTTTTTTGTGATCCTCTAACATGCAATCAAACTTCAACTTCTCCCTTTCACTTTGGCATTCTCTCTCTGCATCAACAATGACCCGGCGAAGATCATCATCGGGCACATCGTCTGGTTCCTCTTGATCTTCAGCTTCCCCCGTTGCAGTATCACCGTATTCAGGGGGATAGTTGTCATCATCCCCTTCTTCTTCGTTGTCTTCCATCATAACCCCTCTTTCTCCGTGCTTGGTCCAAACATTATATTGTGACATGAAACCCTTCTCAAGCAGGTGGATGTGAAGGGTTTTCAAGTTAGAGTGATCCTTCGTATTCCCACAGGCAGTACATGGACAATACATAAAACCATTCTGCTTGTTTGCCTAAGTCACTTCGAGAAATTTATGCAGGCCCTCAATATACTCGGAGGTGCATCGGTCATCGTACATCCATTGTCGGTTCATCTGCGTGCATTATATAATTAAGTGTATCAAAAACCATGACAGAACATCATGAATAGAGAAGTGACCAAATTAATACAAGTTCATCATCACATTAAAACCGAAGTACAGTAGTGATCAAATGTTATTACTGAAAAAATAAATACATAAAGTTCAACATAGTTCTCATAGAACAACATACAACTCTCTAGAGAATCTAATTAAAACCTACATTGAAACTAACATACAACTATGTAAAACATTTAAATGCAACAACAAATGCGATCATAATCGCAACTAAGGTAACAATTGATCCAACAGCATAATGATAGCAAGCCTCATTATCAATGGCATATTTTTTTTATCTTTCTAATCTTCAAGCGCATTGCATCCATCTTGATCCTGTGATCATCGACGACATCGGCAACTTGCAACTCCAATTTCATCTTCTCCTCCTTAATTCTTTTCAATTTTTCTTTCAAATACTCGTTTTCTTTTTCAACTAAATTTAACCTCTCGACAAGAGGGTCGGTTGGAATTTCTGGTTCACATACCTCCTAGGTAAAAACATCTATGTCACATTGGTCAGCATAATTGTCACCAACACTAAATGAAACAAATAGTTATAAAAGATAATATACCACATCCGAATCATAGACCGGGCGAGTGCCGATGGGGGTGGATACCAAAACCATGGCACTATATAATAACAAACAATAACAAAAGTGAGAAATTTATACAAGTATCTATCTAAATCATACAAGTAAGAATTTTTTCTTTCAAAAATAAGATAAGAACAAGAGGCTCACCATGGTGGTGCCGGCGACGAGATTGGCGCGCGCGATCGACGACGATGAGGACGGGGACGGGACGGGACGGACCGCCAAACCTAGACAAATCTTGGGGAAAATGGAGCTTGGAGAGGAGAAAGCTTAAGCGTGGCTGGGGCATTTCATTGAACACCTCATGTGCATAGGAGGTGAGAGCAAAGCAGCACACTTCTCCCACACGCCGGCCGGCCAAAAAACACAGGAGTGAGCGGGCAGGGGCGAGCATATATATAGGCATCTCTTTAGTCCCGGTTGGTGGCTAGAACCGGGACAGAAGACTGACCTTTAGTCCCGATTCCAGTCACCAACCGGGACTAAAGGGGCTGTGCCAGGAGCGAGGACCTTTAGTCCCAATTCATGTCTGGAACCGGGACTAAAGGGGTCAGACGGACCGGGACTGGTGCCTGCCGAGGCCTGGCCGACGTCCTGGCCTCACGAACCAGGACTGATGCACCCATTAGTCTTGGTTCGTAACACGACCGGGACTAATGCAATTATCTAGCCTGGACCAAATCCCAGTTTTCTACTACTGCCTTGCTGCGGCCGGGTCAGAAGCTGTTGCAGCCGCCGCCGAAGAATTGAGAGCCGGCCCTGTGCCAGCCATGAAGATAGCAGCCCTGCACGACGGCTCTTAGGGGTCTGGAATACTGTTGCCATCGGAATAGCCCCCAAGCCCGCCGTCTTGAAGCAGATAGATTGACTCCATCTCTCCGTTCGAGGACTCATCTCCTGAGTAGATGAGAGTCTCTCCTCCAGATGCAGAATCTTCCGCAAGCTCCTTGCCTTGCGCAAAACCAACAAAAATGCGCTTCCGGCCGGGTTGAACCCTGGCGGGTTACGCGCGCCGAGCTGGCTCGACGGTGTCAGTGCAGATGTCCGGCTCACGCTCTGATCCGCCAATCTATCCGATGAAGACGTGGATTCCGCCGAAAGGGACTCGGTACCCGTACTCGATTGAGTCGGCCTGGGGGCCCCAGCCAGCGTCGTCGATGTAGAGCTTACTGCGGTGACTCTTGGTCATCCTGCCAACGGCGTACCCCTCGATCCCTGCGAAAGAGCCCTTCAAGAACTCGAAACCACCGTGTGCTGGCCACACGGTGGGCACCAACTGTCGTGGTTTTGTCACGGCAGATGTCCTAGTGTGAGGACTTAGTCGTGAGGCCAACACAACTAGGTAGTAGCTTGAACAGGGTTGAGCGGGACGAGAGACGCGAGATTTTACCTAGGTTCCGCCCCTCACGGTGGAGGTAAAAGCCTACATCCTACTTGATTGATATTGAAGATGATGATGATCTTGGTTACAAGGGTGGTGTTTCGCTACCTCTATCTCGAGAGCATCTACTTTGATCTTGTCTAAGACTTATCTGTCTGTCTCAACTTGTCCCTCCTGGGCTTCCCTGTCCCTCCTTATGTAAGTTGAAGGGGCGGCTTACATGACTAGTCCTAGTAGGATTAGGACTACTCTATTACAAGTGGAATCCTAGTCACTACAAAAAAAATACACTTCTGTGATGATACGTGTTTGTGATAGTAGGTCATGTTTTCTGTCATGCATGTACATCCATGACGATTTTATGACAGAATCAAGATAGTCATACCTGTGCTGTCGTAGAAGTGTTCCATGACAATACCAAAATTATCATCACGGAAGTGTTCACTTCCATGACGATAAATGACGCGTCACGGAAGTGCTTTCATCAAGGGTAACCGACACATGGCATCCACCGTAACGGGTCATCGTTTATCTATCGGGTCTGGTTTTGGATCCGATAACCCATTAACAGCAATGACCAATGGCGATTTTCCATGTGTAGAATTCTCATTGGCCGGAGGAAACACGTGTCAGCTCATCATTGGGTCAGATACGCGCCTATGATATGTCAACACGTGCGACGGCCCAACATTGGCGCATTTAGCTTACAAAGGCCGGCCCGTTTGACTTGGTCAAAAGATAGCGGGCTGGCCCATGAAAAGCCTATTAATGATCTGTTCACATATAGCACATTTTACGGCCCGGGAACTCACGGCCCGTTATGGCGTTCCCGAAATCGGCCCAACAGCGTCATGTGGGCCGTCCAGTATAATACCAGCCAGTTTCATTTTCGGCCCATGTATGGCCCATGACGTCTTTCAGCCCATACGAGGGCTTTCGTATCTTTGGGCCCTTTAATGGGCCGCGGTGACTCTGGCCCATAATAAACAGTAAATTTCTTTATGCCCAGTAACGGCCCATGATTCACATGGGCCGTTTCTAGCCCATGTTAGCTTTCGGCCTACTGACGGCCCATACATTCTTGGGCTCCTTTCCGGCCCTCGATTACTTCTGTCCCATTACTGGCCTGTTCCCCTAATGGGCCAAATACAGCTCGTAGTTAGAATCGGCCCGTTTGTGGCCTGTTAACCCGTTGCGCCGTTTCCAGCCCGTCCTATATTCTGGCCCATTAACGACCTGTTATGCCTATGATATAATTAAGCCTTTGCTATCTTCCAGCCTGTTAACGGCCCGTTACCGTGCTGGCCCGATACCAATTATGCCCGTTTACGGCCCATGTGGGCCCATTTATCCGACGGGCCGAGGCCCACTGAATCTACGGGCCGTTGGAGGCCCATTTATCCGACGGCCCGTAGGAGGCCCATGGTTCCTACGACCCATAGCAGGCTCAAGGTTACCATGGTCCGTATATGGCCCATGGTTCTTGCGGCCACTAGGAAACCAAGGAAAAAGAAGACTAGGGAAATAAATAATCCAGAAACTAACGCTAGGCTATTACGGCGATTGCACAGATTACATCCACTGGCCATCAAAGTTTTCCACTAGTGCAAATATAGGGAACACCCTACACTTTACAAAAATGGTTTGCTGTTTTCTTCAACCGGTCGCTGCACGTTAAGAACAAATTTTGTATCGCAACAAAAAAATTACAACCATAAAACAAAAGGAAGGTTGGCATAAAAGTTAACAGTCCGGCAGATAAATGCACCACTAGAAGTTCAGAAGCTCAATTCATTTGACCTGACTGTTATGTTTTCATGCTGTACTGTCCGATGGAGCACCATAACCTTTGCCTTCATTTCTCCTAGGCTCCTGAACAACATAGCAAATGTCTGATAGTCTGGTTTCAAAACCATGCATATCTTGACGACATCGAACAATGGCTGTCCTTGTTTCACAAAGGGTCTCTGTTAGGGAATGGACTTGTGTCTGGAGCGCAGATATAGCATTGTTTTGAGCTTGCATATCTTGATCATGAGGCAGTTTGGACGAGATTGCCTTAACAACCAACCCAGTATTACGCAGGAACGTGCTTTTGGCACTATTAGTGGACATGTACTGACCCACTGCAGCAAGAGGTGACATTGCGGTTATAGTTGCCTCGTCACCTTCAGAAGGTGGCGGTTCCACCATTTGTTCCATAGCTTGCTGAAAAGTTTAGTTTTTTACATTAGTAGTACCAAAACAGAAGATATTAAGGAGGCAGCAAAACCAAACAAAATAGCTTTGGTCTATATACAAAACTTATTCTGGTGAACCCGTGTAAAATATTAGTTGTATTTTACTGCAAAGTACATAATAAAACCAGGTTCCAAACATATGACCATGTACATTGGCTAATGTATTGTCTATTTCTTCACATTGTATTGACGGCTAAGGATAAAGAGACAAAGTTTACAATATGGTAAGCATAGTATGACATCATTCATATCACAAAACAACTGAGAACAGACAAACATGCAATTGTAACATTGTGTAGCCAAGTCCAGCACGGAACTAGATTACAGATCAAGATCAAAGGAACATCACTCCTCTCTTTTAAACTTTGTAAGGTGCAATGATATGCTAAGACAATTGTGTATAAAATTGAAAAGAGTAATAGACATTGGCTGCAAACCGTGCAGTTCAATGCACAAGTCAGAGTAAGTAGTAGTTAAAAGGCATGAGGATTAAGGACTTACAATAGCGGCTTTAACTGGTGTAGTCATGCCCTTCGTCTTGCTGGTGTGACAGTCCTTGAAGATTTCCACAGCATTTGGTTCAGGTACTTTTTGGTCCTCGCGGGCTTTCCCCTGCATTTGGTACAACTCAATATAGATCTGATAATATGGCACAGCGTAAAGAGTGAAACAACAGCTAATTACAAGAGCCTCGCAATGTGCAATATAGCTACGAGATCCTGTCGTCTGTTGGAATTTCACTTTCGTATGGTTGGCCTTGTTCTTTGAATAGTTCACCTACAAGAAGATAGATTTGTGAGGCACATGCGTAAATAGGAGTTCAACATGTGATCTGATCACATATATATATCGTACTTGATACTTTGGACCAGACTAGTTTTTAATGAGGCCTCTCAAGTCTTCATCCGATATATTTTCCACTGGAGATGTTTGGGCAAGTTCACTGTTAGCCTTGCCTTTAAAGTGAGTTTTCCTGAAGTTATACCGATACTGTCGCAGAGCAGACTTGAAAACATGGGTGCATGCTTGTCTGGTTGCATCATCTTGGCTATCCAACTTGAACCTCATCTGTTGAAAATTATGGGAGTCTCATTACCAGCAACCTAGAAAGTATGGGACCGATCAAGACAATATTACTAATTTCCAAACATAACCATACATACAGATGTCGAGGTAGGTGTTGAACTGGGTTTCGTCTTTGTCATTCCTGTACTGAATCCATGTTGGGAGGATACGTGCATGACACCTAACGGCAACCGCTGCCTCTGATACTAACTTGGCTGACTCTGTAGCATCACGTGGCCTTTTTAAACCTGCCTCAAAACAGATCACCATTCTTCCTCCTCTAGATTTAGTTAACCTATCAAGCATTATCCCTGATGTCTGTTTCCTCTTGCGCCTAGGTGCTAGTCCAACAATGAACATAGGAAGTGTTAGTGTACATCAAACTGTGAGACTACATATAAAGAAGCATGCAACTGTAACTTGACTCCAGCAACTACCTTCTTGCTGTTGAAGCTCACAAGGTTCATCTGATCTTGCCAACTCGTCTTGTGTCAAGAGTGCTTCAGAAGTAGTGTCAGGTGGAAAGGGAGCTTGGGAACGTGCTGCTAGCTGAGTTGACAAACAAGTAACTCATGCAGCTGGTGGTACTGTGGAAGGTGTTGCAACAACTAGGACTGTCACTGCTTTTTTGGTGGCAGCTATTATTTTCTGTTTGGATTGTTTTGCAGCTGGTGTAGCACGGGATACCATGTTTGTACAATTTTCCGGTCGACTTTGACCTTCTATTGCACCATCAGTACCAGCAGTATCAACATAATTCTTCCGCTTCCGTTTCCGTGCGTCCTTAGTACTAACACCATCCCTTGCCATTCTGTGTTCCTTCCTCTTTCTCTGTGCCATGTCAAGTCAAGCCGACAAGAAAAAGGAATAAAAATTTAGTTCCTCAGAACAAATTGATGTGTGATACAGACAATCTGAACTTTGATGTTAGACAACCGCATGATAGGAGGATGTAATATGTATGAAAAACAGGATGACATGAGATAATCAGAACTATGATGTGTAAACTAAGCAGAAGTCATTTCAATAAATTAGAAGCAATGCAATGGAAGGTAGACACCATATGAAAGATGCTACAAATATCGCTCTGCCAAGTTAACAGTGTCTCGCCATAACTGACATTTAAACAAATGTGAAGCAGTACAAGAAATAAATCATATGCAAGATGCAAACAACATCACACTACCAAGTTAAAGGTCTCTCGTCATTAGTGCCATTGCATATTCACATCATTGCATATTCACAACTATGATGTGTAAACTAAGCAAAAGTAATTTAATCAAATTACAAGCAATAGAAGCTAGACACCGTATGCAACATGCAAGACAATATCACACTGCCAAGCTAGAGAAAGCACTTGGGACACCGGTTTCGCCGGAAGACCGCCATCAGTCCCTGCCTTAATTTTTTCCTTCCTCTTTCTTGATTTTATTGCCTTGTCAAGTCAAACCCACAAGAAAAATGAATAAAAATTCGCTTTTCAGAACTCATTGATGCAGGATGCTGACGAGCACTACTTTAATGTAAGGCGACCGCATGATAGGATGATTTAATGTGTAAGAGAAAAGGACATCATTGCATATTCACAGCTATGATGTGTAAGCTAAGAAGAAGGCATTTTCACAAATTAGAAGCAATGAAAGCTAGACACCATATGAAAGATGCAACGAATATCACTCTACCAAGTTAAAACTGTCTCGTCATAAGTGCCATTTCAACAAATTAGAAGTAGTACAAGCTAGAAAAGAATGCGATATGTAACCTGTATCACACTCCCAAGGTAAACATGTCTTATGATAAGTGATTGTTGCGGGTTATACAACAGTAGTACTTTGATGTAAGAACATGGTGTGATAGATAGATATTGTATGTTCTAGAAATAGGAACTCGTGTCTTATTCACAAGTATAATATGTAAAGTAAGCAGATGGAATTCAACAAAATTAGAAGCAATACAAGCTAGACATCATACATAACATGCAACCACATATAACAGTGCCAAGTTAGAGGGAGCACCTGTGATGGTGGACTAGGGGAGATGTGCTCATCATCAACACAACTACGTTGAGTGTCTATGCGTGTGTTGTCTTGCAAATCTTCTTGGGGGTGGTGGTCTAGAATCTATAGAGGCCCTCCATTTCAGTTGTTTGGAAGGAGCACCTTTATCCACTGCCTTGCTAATTTCCTTCCGCTTTATTGATTTTGCATTGTCAAGTAAAACCGACAAGAAAAAGCAATAGAATTCACTCTTCAGAAGTCATTCATGCATGATACTGACAATCACTACTTTGATGTAAGGCAAACACATGATACGAGGATGGAATATGTATGAAAAAACAGGACGGGATGGCATATTCACAACTATTTGTGTAAACTAAGCAGAAGCCATTTCAACAAATTAGAAGCAATGCAAGCTAGACACCACATGAAAGATGTAACCAATATGACTGCCAAGTTAAAAGTGTCCCATCATAAATGGCGTTTCAACAAATTAGAAGCAGTGCATGCTATAAATCATATGATAGATGCAACCACTATCACTCTGCATATACTAAAGGTGTCTCGTCATAATTGATTGATGCGGGATACAAAAAAACTGTAGTTTTATGTAAGGACATGCTTAATAGACAGATGTACTATGTACCAAAAACAAGAAGGCATGTCACATTAACAGGTATAATGTATAAACTAAGCAGAATAGCACATCCAATTTAACGAGATTGGAAGAATTACAATGTAGACACTATATGCAACATGCAACCACATATCACGCTGCCAAGTTAGAGCAAGCACCTGCGATGGTGGTGTAGGGGAAATGCGGTCATCAACTACAGAGCTACGTTGACTATCTTCATCTAGCATTGCTGTTTCTTGAGAATCATGTGGGGAGGCTGACACTGCATTCTTTAAAAGAGGATCTTTTCTTACAGCAGTCCACGAGCCTGACTGTCTCATCATAAGTGATTGATGAGGGATACACAAGAACATTAGTTTGATGTAAGAACATGGTTAATAGACAGATGTGGTAATATGTACAAAAAACAGGAAGGCATGTCATATTCAAAGGTATCATGTATAAGCTAAGCAGATGCAATTTAACCAAATTGGAAGCAATACAAGCTAGACACCCGGCTGGAGTGGTGAGCATGATCATCGAGGATTTGAGAGCCTGGTGGGAGGCGGGCTGCTTTGCCCCCACCGTGGCTTTTTAGTTGGCTTGCAGGTGATGCCTGTCTGTGCTGGGCTTGTCACTGGCTCGGCCAGTGCCCTGACTAGCTATTTGGCATCTGGTGCTCCCGGGATGGTGGTTCATGTAAAAAATATCTTTCCTTATCTTAATAAAGACCGACTTCGGCCTTTCGAATACAAGCTAGACACCATATGCAACATGCAACCACATATGACACCGCGAAGTTAAAGCAAGCACCTGGGATGGTGGTTCATGGTGAGCGAGATCATCCACTACGGAGCTACGTTTACCGTCTCCATCTGCTGACACTACACCCTTTATAGCGACCAAACGTGTCTTGCCTAAGCACGAAGAAAGCTGGAGCAACTTATCTCTTTTATTTCGTGCTTCTATCAACCGGTCGGCAGAGGCTGAATTACCCATGCATAAAAAAACAATAGTGAGAGTATGGGTGAAGTGTGTGCAGAACTAGTGCACTGTAAAAGTAGCAGATAGTAGGTGGCTGAAAAATAAATGATAGGAGACATATGATAGCTCTACAGCATTGCATGGCAAACAAAATTAGATTCTACTCCGTATGATTTTGTAATATATGAGCACAGGGATGGCTGGGAAATGCAGGTACTCCTCCAGCACACCACCACATGTGGTCCTATCAAAATAACAGTCGACTGAAAATAAATAGGTCAGTCAATTTTTTTATGAACCGTCTGATCTACAAGGAACGGGCAGATGGCCTTCGTCTACCTCCCACCAGTCACTGTTGACGATCTTTCTCGAACCGCCAGCGACCACTGGCTCCGCCGCCCCGCCCTCCCCTGGACCTCACACCACCGCCATGCTTGGTAGCGCCCCCGGCCATCCCTTTAAGCCCGGCCGACCTCCAGATCGGGCGCCAGCAGCTCCTAGGCCCCACACACCCCTTGTATAAACACCGAGGCGCTGCTTCCCCGGCGTAATAGGCACACTAGCGCCTATTATGCCGGGGAATGTTTCCTTTAATTGGGAATCAACTGACCAGGAATTGAAATCCAGGGGGACGATGGAGCTCTAGCTAAGGTGAAATAGTATATGAGGTGTGCATTGCAAGTTAGAAGGAACATCTAGTATAAGGAAGAAGGTGTGGGAAGAAGCGGTCAACTAGTGTCTTCTGTGGGACGAATACCGTGCAAGCAGACACATAAGATTTGCATGAATAAGGGAAGAGGAGTACCAGATCCGGTTGCCAGTGTTGTGCCCTCCTGATATCACGGCGATGTTCTTCTTTTTACCGGGGGAAGCAATGTTTTGGAGGAGGGTGGAGCCTTGGAAGAACCCACAGCCAAATTGTTGACTGTGTTGCAGTGGCTGTCTGTCGGCAGAGGGGAAGCAGATCCGAGGCGGCGAAGGACGGTGTAGCGGGAACAACTCCGGTGCGGTGGATGGTGGTGACATTGGAGCGGCAGCGGTGAGGCGCAGGACGACGTGGTTGAGCTGGCTTGGGTACGGCGCACGTCGGCGTCCTGGAGGCAGCTCGGCCTTGGCTTCAACTACTAGCCGTGGGGGGCGTTGCAGTTGTGGTTGCGGTGGACGACGATGTCGGGGTATCGGCTCCGGCGTGATGGAGGAGGGTGGTGGTTGATGGGTGGGATGGGGTGGTGGACGGAGGACGCCAGGGTTTTGCGGCTGGTGGAGAGGTAGTTTTGGCGCCCATGGAGTACGAATGGGGAATCAGATGGGGGCGGGGGTGGCGGGGGGAGCTAAGGGGGAACCATGTTTCGGTCTGGGACGCGCTTGTTTTTTTTTTGAACAGATGGGACGCGCTTGTTTGAAATTTGGGGAAAGTACAAACTTTGCCCCCCTCTTAAATTTTGGACCTACTGTGTATCATGGGTAGGACGGTAATCCCAGGTGTCCCAAATACTGGGCGGGAGCGATTTCGGCCGAGCGAATGTGTGTTTAGGCGGCCACAGTGGATGAATGTTTTTCGGAGGCGGTTGTGTGTCGTCTAGATGAAGTTACAAACCTACCCCGGTTTAGACCAATAGACGTCGGTCCGGTAGGCTTCACGGGTCAGAGTTTGAAAAGTAATTTCCTTCTACCTAACATTGGTCTCACGTGGTTTCGGGCGAGTAGAGGCTCTTTTGGCGCTTCGTTCAAAATTTTGAAACAGAAGCATTCAAGTTTAGAGTACTCTTGAACTTTGAGGATTGACCTAAATAGACAACGTTAAATTTGACCTTGTATGTTTGAAAACCGCATTAAATTATGGGCTTCTTTTTGAAATTTTGACACTTGAAAATCCTATAACTACAATTATTTTGGAATGGAGGAGGTAAATTTGAATCTATTTTGTACACGACTATATATACTATTATGTACAAAAGCGGAGCAAAGATTGGTGCCCCCATAATTTAGGTATGATTTACAAATGCCATGATCTCGAATTCAAATAATTGAATGTACTTCATGTTCAATTCAATTTTTTTAAACCACCTTAAGTTGAATTCAAATGTATGCTAGTTCATAGCTAGCTATTTATAATGTTCATTGTGTAACTTTTGTATGTATAATGTGCTTTACACATACAACATGAACTGTACTCATGTTTACATTCTAATTGCTAAAGCGATGCATTGTCTGGAGTTCAAAATACTGACTCTGTGGATCAATTATGTTGAATAATAACATAGACATGCTTAAATTTGATGGAATATAGATGTCTGATGGATCAATAACCGTTCCTTACGCGAATTGCAAATATCATGCTCCCATCCTAATATTTGGATACAATTTATATTTTTAATCAATGTGTACATCAGTCTTTTACATGTAATTTCACTCTCCATAGGCCCCTCCTCACACACGCGCTGACTTTCTCTCTCACACATACGCGCACACGTTGTATATCCATCGGTGGTCTCTCACACATGCTCACACACTCTCTCCCGAGGTGTCTTTCTCGTAGACATGCTCTCGATATCACCCTCCCTCCCTCTCGCAACCAATTATGACTGTTTTCACTAACCTTTATCACAAGCACTCTTCCTCTCACACGCATACACATGCACAATCCCCATCGACCCTTTCTATATACATAGACCTGCCTACGTGTCTCCCGCACGCACATTATCTTTAGGCCTGTCTCGCACACATTGTCTCCACCTCTCTTCCTAATTGACGAGTATGATTCTAGCATAGCATTCTATAGGATGCCCCTTAAAGTTATGTTGGATGAATGGTAATATCAAAGATAAGGGGTTACCTTAGTCCGAGGACCTAGGGTTACAAATCCTAGCCGGCTTTGTTAGTGGACACAGAGTCCTTCACAACTCTGGTATCTTTGTCTTGTACAACTAGTCCTCCATGGGTCTCCCTGAATGCGTCATGGGCCGACCAATGTGGTGCAGGACGGAACCGAACCAAGGGCCTCACCTCGGCCCACTGGACCTCACGCGGTGACATACCCTCTGCCCCTAGGTCTCGTCACTACTGTAGGATGCTGCTAACGCGACACTACGATCAGAGGCCCTTCGACGAAACTGTGTGCGATGCAATAATCGCAAACGGTGGTGTAAAAAAACATCAAAAAAGGTGCAAAATGTTTGCGATGACGGATGCATCAAACACGGTTCCAATTTTGGTTGCATTTGCGATGATGGGCATACGATTCAGTTCAATTAACTATTTGCGATGAGGAGGAACAAAAGAAACGGGCTGCCAGATGAAGGCATGTGCGATGTAGAGCATACGGTTCACTCGGATGAACTGTTTGTGATGAGGCAGAACAACAGAAACGGGCAGCCAGATGAAGGTGTGTGTGATATACGGCATAAAGTTCACTCGGATGAACTTTTTGCGTTGAGCCAAGAGAACAGAAATGGTTCAACTTAACAAGATGTATGTGATACGCGGAAAATAGGTCTGTAATCGGAAATGTGTGGGAAGACCGATAACAACACAGACGATTCCTGTTAACAAGCCGTATGTGTTGTGAGCAAACGATTGCTGGTATACAATTGTCAGTGATTGATGAAATCATCACCAACGGGTTCCATTGTTTAGTGCGTGTGCGATGTGATTTGCTCTGTCTACAGAGCATCAACATATATACTTAAAAAGACAGCATTGCATAACCAAATTAAGCATACAATTACACAAGTGACTACACACATAACATTTCCACACACCAAAGTAAGCAATTACATGCATACTAAACTAGGAGAAACGAGGATCTAATCATCTACTTCTTGTTGCGACGACGCTTGCCATTGCTCTGCTTCCGGCTGGATCCCTGGCCGTTTTGGGGAAGGAGGCACTTCCTCATGTCAACGATCCGCCTGTACATGTCGTATCTCGTGTATGCCTCCTTGGCCGCGTACACGACGTGAGCTTTGTCGAGTTTCTCCATCCAGGCCGAGTGCCAGGCACGCTTGTCCTAGTTGCAGGAATCCTTCATGTCTCTGTAGTAGGGATCGATGATGGCCTCGGCAAGGTGAACCAGTGAGTCCTTCTCATGCTCCTTGCTGCCCCAGATCTTGTATTGGCCCTGGATGTCGACAAGATTCTGGCAGGTGATGCCCGAATTCTTGAGCACCTTGACATCGTTGGTGATGTCCACCGTAGCAAACATGTAGTGGGGGTTGTTGACAAACCTGGCGAAACACTCGCAAGGCCTTGTGGCCAGGCAGTAGTGGTAGACGAGGACGTGGTTATACATGCACATATGGGTGACGACGACCTTGGGACGATACCCGACACAAGCGCGGGTGTACTCGAGGTCGAACCTGACCACCTTGTACTTCTCCTCGGCAAGCAACAGCTCCATGATGTGGATGGAGTGCTCCACCAAGACCGGGTTGTTGGTGTACACCACCAAGAGCTCCGTGAACCTTCGGTGGGTGTCCACCACGGCATGCATGGTGAACTGCTGCTCGTCGTCGGCAGCCGCTCGGAGCGCCATTGGAGCCGCGCAGGATACCCACTAACTTGTCGTGGTGGGTGTGCTTCTTGCAATGGTGGGGCGCGATCGAAAGGTTGAAGAGACACAAGGCTTAAATGGCCGCTGTAACAAATGGGGGCCAGCCGGCCTGTAATCGTCACGTCTTGTCACGGCGTTCATAGCAGAGGATTCCAGTGCACGCTTGACAACACTGCACCGCACGCGTTTCGTTTGACCACGCGTGGGCTCGAAGAGGCGCCAAATGTATCATCGGTGAGCCTATTCCTGCGCTACCGCGCAGTTTACCGTGCAATCTTCCCACCTGGCTAGTTTGGCCACGCGTCGGCTAGAAGAGGGACAAATCATGGGCGTTTATTGGCAAAAAGCTTTGTAAAAACAAAGTGTGTGGAATGACTTCGGTCATAAGTTTACCCGTGGGTGATGAGGTCAAAGTTACACAGAAGGGTGATGATGGACACTCGAGTGCGATAATTAATTCTGCGCTCTACAGGGCACACGGTGGAAGAAACCAATTGTGTGCAATTATGTCGAAGATCGCAGTCGAGTTAGCTACACAGATCGTGTGCTGTGAGATCGACAAGGTAAACAGATTCGAGAATGGTTAATAAAATCTAAGACCATTGCATATTAAGGTCAAAATAGTGCTACCAATATACGAGTCTCATATGATGCCATTTCAACGATTTTACCACAAAATCTCGAAATATTACAAGGTTCAAATTCCAGTTATATGGCTCAAATTCGAAGATTACAAGGTTCAAACTGATATTAGAAATGAAATTCAGCTCATCAGCTACAAACGCTCGCGCTGATCCACTGAACATGGATATCAAAGAGGTTCAAACTAATATTACCACTTCTAAGTCTGGTTTCGAGACCTCACAATTTTTGCAAAGGGGTCAGCCACTGAGAAGTCATGTATGGGGTTGACACGATGACTTCCGATTACTTTGTCATCTGAAGTTCCAAAATGAAATTCAACATTTTTGGAGCCTATTCCATTCTGCCGCAGGTGCCGATCAACAAACCATTCATTTTTGTGAAATAAATGTAGGGCAAACCTCATTACCTTCAGCACCCTTGCTCTGACAACAAAGAACCTGGCGAATATAATCTCCGGTAAGGTCCCTCGGTAGGAGTTCAAAGTAATTTCTGAGAGATGCAGATCTAGGCATTCGACGTGATTGTTATATTGTATCACATTATCCACCACTGGGCCTAATCTTATCTGCAAAAGAAGAAAACGTGTTAGTGCGCACATAAAGTTTTGAACACTACTACAGGCCTATTTGGTTTGCAGGATTTGTAAAATGCACTAACATGCCATCTTTGAACTGACATGATTAACATGGGCATTAACATGCCATCTTCGATCTTCACAAGAGGTTGGAGTGGATGAAAAGTTCCCTAAGAAAACTAGTACAAATTAATCCAAAGGAGAAATGCATATGGATTGTAACCATATGGATCAAGCAACCAATATGGGGGGGGGGGACATGTATGTACTGAAATCCTCCAAAAGAATCCTTCAAAAATCGTAGTACATTGTCATTGTAAACATGGAAAAAGGTGTCACAAATTGAACTCCCTTATGGTTAACATTTAATAGGAAAGGAACATCACCTCGATATATAGCTTCTCCAGGCATGGAAAGCATCTCAGGAAACTGACAACTTGCTCCAGGTTGGGGCCAATAGGTTCTAGTGCCAAGACCTTCACTGTGCGCAGTTTCGGGGTCAAGCTTGTTGGAATCATTTTCTGAATGACAGAGAAACAAACATCTTCAAAATTAGAAATAATGTTAATTTGTAGAAGGAGAGGTAGAAGGCGGCTGTTGTACCTGAACGAGTTTGGATCCAATAACAAGTTCGGAGTATTTGTCAGACGAGTAGCCCACCACTATCAATTTCGGGGCAGAAATGACATTGATTCTTGTTGGACCTTCTTGATCAACTACAAGTAATCTCTCAAGTGCAGGTGTGTCCTCAATGACCATACCGTGGTACACATCTTGTGATGTCTTCCTGCCGCACCAGCAACAGACATAAATAGTCCGGAGAGTCATGGAGGTGATGTGGAAGGTACTCAACCCATTGATCGCCTGAAGACGAAGGTACTCGAGTGCAGTATAGCCACGGAGCAGGCGCTCCATGTCACCGTTTGAGAGGCAGACTGTGACGAGCATGAGGTGCTTCAGTCATGGTAGAATAAGAGCGGGCGCGTCATTAAGGCGGGGGGGGGGGGGGAATGGCAGTTCCTGAACTTGGTGACGCGCAGCGTGGGCGCAAGGCAGAACGCGGACGTTGGCAGCGAGCGCATATGCCCATCATCAAAAGTGAGCTCCTCGAGCTGATCTAGGGTGGGGGATCGGAACCAGTCGTCAAGCTTGGCTCGGTCCTTGCCGTTTGAACGGAACTTGACCATTCTAAGGCCCCTGGTTGGGCCAAGGTGACTGTCGAGGATCTTGGAGAACGCATCCATGCTTTTGCGATAGCCATGGCAGAGCTCGTGGGTGTCAATGAGGTCGAGATGGCTGGAGTTCCATAGGGGGCACCACCGCCGGGAAAGGACGGTTGTCCGCGCCCCATATTTGGTTGGGAGGAGGGAGATGATGACTGTCAACATATCATCGGGGAGGCTGCTGATGAAGTCTAGGCCTGCTGGAGTCACTTGCGGTTCTAGCTCGCCCCGCATCCGCTTGTTGGCAGCCCCGTTCTCCACCTCCGGAGTCTCCTTGTCAGCGGCGCTTTCTGATAGAAATGGGAGTACAGGGAATATTTAGTTACAACAGGGCAATAGAAAAGTGTATTGGTAACTAGAAGTTATTAGGTAGGAATATAGTAAGAAAAGGGAATAACAATTGGTTGCTTAAATACTCCACAATTCATTTGATATTGCTGGGTAAGTCAACATGTAGATAGTTGAAAATAAAACTTACTTCGAACAAAGTCTGGACGGATGATATCGTCGGGAAGTTAGCATATATCTCATGACCAGGCCCTTTTATGTGCAGTGCAATTCTAGTGCCAGCTTTCAGGTCATAAAACTTCGAAATTTCTTTCCAAAATCCAGTGCCAAAATAGGAGTCACCACGTTCATCAAGTCTTACAGTAGTAAGGATTGTAAATCCATGGTTTGTGTGCAGTATGACATCCCTGCAGTCTTGATTTATGTAAAGGGAAAGATTGTGCACTACAGATTATGTTGCATAGCAAGGGACGCGCTGCAGAAAATGGTAGGATTGTTAAAGAAAATATGGTAACATGCAAATATGGGCCCAAATTGAAAGAACTGTACAGCAGTCAAAATCGAAGGACAAATATCTATAATTAAACAGATAGGGTAAACATGATGTCATGAAAATGTGAGAGTAATCGAAAGAACAATATATCATTAATTTGCCAAATATAGAAAGATGTTCAGGAAATAACAGATAGGGTAAACATGATGTCATGGAAATTCCCTTTGACGTATATGGTGCATGTAGCACCTTTTATCCAAATGTAGCAATATTTAGAATATGTTCAGGAAAGTAGGCCATGCCAACCGATTTAGGGTCAGATTGAACATACCGCGCGCATCCTCAAGTCATCTGGTACGGTGAGATGGAATGTCTAGCGGAGACCGCAAAGTCCTGATGTGTCGGCGCACTGTACACTCTATGAATGAAAGAAAACCCTCAAATCAGCTCGAATAAAAATGAATTCACGGTGATTTCGGCCGGGTGATTAAAGGAGGCAGATGAACTGGGATAAGAGATGAGATAATATCTCATTAAATTAGTTACCTTGTTGTCCATGAGAAAGAACCCTCAGTACGGCAGATTCCCCAACCGAGCAGAGCTGGGTTGACCGCGAGCAGCGACGAGAAAGTCGATGGCGATAGGCGACGGCAAGCGGAAGTGGCGAAATGCGGTGGGGTCAGCCGGCAGCCTGGCGGCGGCGGCAGGCGTCGAGCTAAGTGGTTACCGCCGTGATAGGCGGTGCCATGCAGAGATGCGGAGGAGCTTGTGTAGGTGTGAATGGGGACCGGAGGGGGTGGCGGGCGGGGTGAGGGTTTTTGTGACGTGGGGATGGCGAGGGTTTTCTTTTTTCTTTTTTGAATTGGGTGGTGAGGGTTTTCTGTCCCACAAAGAATTTCGGAGGCAACGGTTTGCTAGAGCCAATCGTGTGTGATTGATGCAACAGGCAAAATGAAAGTCATTGCACACGGTTCCAATTTTGGGAACCGTGTGTGATTGATGCAACAGGCAAAATGAAGGTCATTGCACACGGTTCCAATTTTGGGAACCGTGTGTGATTGACGTACTACCTCCGTCCTGGTTTATTGGTCCCCTTTGTAATTTGTACCAAATTTTGACCAAATATTTAACTAAGAAATGTTTATGCATGCCACCAAAAATTATATCATTGAACACTATGTTCAAATACACATCCAACGATATAATTTTTGTTGACCTGCACTAATATTTTGTCAGTTAAATCTTTGGTCAACATTTAACACAAATTATAAAGGGGACCAATAAATGAGGACGGAGGTAGATTCCATCAACCGAACTAATTGCATCCATATCCCACAGTTAGACATAAGTAAACATAGATTAAACATACTCAGACATAGATAATAAGCGTACACGTACACAAGCATAGTTCAACCATAAGTACATAGTTCAACCATCATTAAGCATTGCTCAAGCGTACATAGTTCGATCCCACATCTCATATCACATGCCGGCACGATCCTGAAGCTTCTCTAGGTACTCGGCGTACGCGCCGTGCGCCACCCTGCGAGAATACTTCTGCTTGAAGGAGCCAACGGCCCGTCCTCTTGCATGCGCCAGAACACTTTGATTCGCGTCATGAAGCTTGTGGTAGCAAAATGGGCATTGATAGCCGCCATCCTAGGTCCTAATATGCCTATTATGCATTCCCGCATAAAGCTCCCTCAGGATTTGCCTCTTGTACCTCCTCTGGACATCTTCATCCTCGCTGTCCACATCGTCAGACAGCACCTATACAAATAGTAAAACAAATTTGGCATCAAATCATTGTTTACATGCCGTGAAGTAGGATTAGGAATTTATGACTATTTTTTTATGCATATCCAGATATTATGGTTCGATTTTTAAGCACATTTGTCTATGTATAGACCAATCTTGAAGAAAATAATGGCACAAACATATGTAGGTCATTCAAAATCAATTGTCAAGTCCTGGCTAGGAATTATTAGCACGAACACTAACCCTAGTCGGATTACTAGCAGAAATCATTTCCACAGATGAAACAACTAATCACTTATCACTTGTACCATTCAAACAATCAGTACACTACACGGATCTAACGAAACTTACTCAGATTTCATGGATTGGAAGAACATAACCATAGGATTTCTATTCCAAAAAGTGGGAGGCAAGAGTAACCGGAGAAAGCCTAGGATCTATTTGACACATAAATGGGTATAGATGACTAACCAGTTGTCCGTCGTCGTTGGAGTGGTCGCCGGAGTCGTCGTCGAGGATGTTGCCCGACTCATTACCAGAGTCGGTGTGGAACTCCGCCTCTGGCTAAGGAAGCTCGACGCCGTCGATGACGTCAGGGTGCAGCGATAACTCGCCGGCGGTGACGGCAACCTCTGTCTCCATCTCGACGCCGTGCTCCGGTGCTTTAGCAGCCCCGGCGTCGCCACTCCCTCCGATGGGGCGCTTCGGCGGCATCCTCAAACACTGACGGCTTTGAGGACTGAGAGCGGCGTCGAGGAGGCAAGCGGAGAGAGAGGATTGTGTGTGTGGCGAGGATGGGGGGTGCGGCCGCTCGGGCGCACCATTACTATGGAGTAGTGGGAGTACTGGGAGAGAGGCGGGCGGCAGTCAAACCGATGGCTCGCCTCCCAGTGAGCCTGCGCACCGGACTACTGGCATGCCTACCGGTGTTTCACACAGCTACTTGCACGCCTCCCGATGACACTGCGCAGCGAGCACGCCTCCGTCAATTCACACACCTGCACGCACGCCTCCCGGTCTGCCTGCACGGCGGACTGCTCGCATGCGTCCCGTCAACTCACGCCTGCTCGCACGGCACACGGGTTGCGCGGCGGCACGTATATTGTTTTTCTATTTGGATGATTAATGCTGCTGCTTTTTTGCTTAACCGAAGCATGGCACGTATCCATTGTTGGTCTAACGCTCACGGTTCGAATAAATAATCCGTTTGGGATATTGGTTCCCAATTATTAATAATCTCCCGTTTGTAATTAGATAAAGATTACATCAAAACTGGTCTCAAATTTGACAAAAAAAGAGTACAATGGCACTTTGTATTGGTGTCCATATGACAACACGATAAGTTTCATGAACTTCAAATAAGTTTTGGATGTACTAGAATTTTAAAATCAAGATTCTCAATGTTTGAAATTTGTTGCACGGGGAGTAAACATGCACCCAGTGAGACACATGTATTTTTGCAATCCATTTAGGTGCACTGTCACGTGTGCATGTAGCTCAAATTTGTTTTTTGCACCTTATACCCGTAGAAAATCAACCAATTAATGTACTAAAACGTCTTAATGATCTCTGTTTTTTTTCAAAATTAAAACATCCCTCCTTTGGTAACATATGTTCACCGCGGGATAATTAATTTAACATGCATCGTATTTGCGGTGGATTCGCGGTGTGTTTGTGGGTGTGTGCGTCTGGGGGTTGGCGGGTGGCTCGCAGTACACTACGAGTTGTGAGCCACCATGTGGGTTGGCCGTTTTGTTAGGGAGGCCGGTGCCACATCAGAGTCGTGAATTCGTTATTTAAAACATTACACAACCCTTTCATACATACATGTTTTGGCCGCATGCAGTCAATGGTTGTCCTACACGACACTCGATACTCGCGTGTGACGCTTTCTGTGGGCCCGCGAGGTCGTCATCCATCACTTTGACGAATAACTGGCAGTGAGGTTAATTTGACCAGCAAGGTAGAATCTTTTTTGTTTGTGTTATGGTGGTATATAGTACGCGTCGAAGAGGTGGGAGGGGACTAGAATATATACTGTACATACGTGTCCGTGAATAAGTACATCTCACTCAGTGTCGGGACTTTTCGGTTTCCGAGGCACGTGCCACATCAAAATTGTGAAATTGGCTATTCAAACATCACACAACACCTCTTTGGCCAAATGCATGCAGGCGGTGGTTATCCTAGCTAGGACACTCACGTGTGACGCTTCCATCTGTGGGCCCATGAGGCCATCGTCGATGCATGCATGCATCACTTTGACCTACATCGGGAGAGGTTAATTAATTTCACCATCGATGAGGATTCTTTTTGGGTTGTACGTATTACGGTAGGAGCATATAGTATGCGTCGAAGAGGGGGGAAGGGGACCATCATATGTAGTATGCTTCATGAACCTCGCTCTGTGTGGGTGCATGCCGGGCCCATTTCTGAGAATAAATCCCAGAATAGCCCTAAGTCACAGCAGCCCCAAGATCAACACAACTGGTGGACTTCCTTGATACACATAACCAGTACAAGAGTAGTGGCGGGACCGCCTGTAAACTAGAGAGACACCACGAGAGGTCTTGAAGAGAAATGCCAGTCGGGTGTCAAGTGACACCACGGTCGGACTTGAAGAGAAAATGCCAATCGGGTGTCCACAAGAGTAGTAGCGGGATAAACCGCCTGTTAACTCGAGAGACGCCACGAGAGGTCTTGAAAATAAAGCTGAGTGCCCGGGGTAGTCTAGCCAGCCCCTGAGACACTCAGGAAACTCAAAAATAAGAGAAACAGGTAAGTCCTCAATAATATGCATAACCATATTTAACATGCATAAAATATTCATGGTAGCATCAGGGTGTCAAATATTATCCTGCAAAATATTTCAGGCATATTAAAATTATTTCCTCCAGAGACCGACACCAGGACCGACACTTGACCCACCCAGCTAACACCCTTGACCATGGACAATGGCTATTCGAATAGGTTTAAACTCTGCAGTGGGTGTACTCTTTACCCACAAGTAGAGGATTTCTTTAGTCAGTACCGTGACACTGACTAATTCCCATTACGGTCTTTGGGTTGAAAACACACCTGACCAGCACACACCAGAATAACTTTCCGGATGCCAGGAATCACCCAAAGCATCATTCAAGAAAAAATCTAAGACGGGGAGACCAACGTCCTGCATGGGATCACTATTAATACGCGGGGATTCCAAGGGGTGCCCCCCTCTTGTTTACAACCGGAAACACCCATGCCCCCTGACCAGATGACAGGATTTAGTCCAAGGCCCTGGAAACCCTCATCGTGGCCCTCTGTACGGTGTGTACCTGGACAGGGGTTAACAACTTACTCAGCCGTACCTTCCTGGCGGAAGGACTCGTGGCAGCACGGTATCCAGCTAGGTGTAATGGAACAAGACTCGATCTAGGCCGACTCAGGATGTGTTAATTATCAACACCGGTATGTTCCACATAGTCACGTGACACCACCGTGTCAATAATAATGGCCCGTGCCCACCGGCACGTCCAAGGCAGGAGACACTCTCCTGAATATCTCACAGATATACCAAGTCAGTAAGTTTCCTTGTTTGAGTGAAGTGCAAGATAAGCATAAGAAGTGATATGACCAAACATGCATGCACTTGTGATATATGTGGTGCAACTCCAACCGATGCAAGTACGCAAATGCAATCACCATATCCCAAGTTCAATAATGCTTGCCTTGTCCAAAGTAGTCAGGTGAAAACCCTTCGAAAATCTCGGCAAGGTTTCCCTCTTCTTTTTTTGAAAATATTCAAATTCAACTCAAATTAAAATTTTGGCAACAGTACAAAAAGTTGTCTCAAAACATTTTTAAATAAATATTAAAAAAACTAGAGAGAAAAATAAGAATTTAAAAAAAAAGTTCAACTCAAACAGAGTTGTGGTTTAAAAGTTATTAAACTTTCAAAACCAGGGGTGTTTCTATAAAAATCCAGTCCCTGTGCGTTTATAAAGAAAACGCTTCGGGCACAAATACGCCTTACAGCGTGGGAAGCGTAAAACAGGAAATACGTCTTTGATTTAAACAGAGAAAAAGAAAAAAGAGCGCGCGGGGTGGGGTCCACCTGTCAGGTTCAAATTGAACCCGATCACGCGCGAGACAGAGAGGTGACGGCTGTCGCCGGCGATGATCACCGGGGTTCCAGCAGCTGGCGATGGTGGGGACGTGTCCGGGATGATGTACCGCGTCGGGGGTTGGTGGTGGTGGTCGCCGGAGAGTAGCAGAACGGCGGCGAGGTTGACGGCGGCGGACGGCGGTTCGGTGGTGTTGGGATTTCGCCAGAGAGAGCTCGAGGAATGGAATTGGAGCGCGGGATTGATTGTTTGGTGGATGAGATGGCTACTGGTGAAGTTTGAGCTGTGGTGGTGGCGTAACGGCGTCGAGCCGATCGGGAACAGAGGCGGCGGCTCGGTGACCGGAGAGGAGGAAGAAGACCTCCTCGAGGTCGGGGAAGTGGCGAGGGAGCGATTAGGAGGTGGTGGAGGTGATGGGTGGAACGAGGGGAGCTTGGGGCTTCTATTTATAGGCTGTCGAGGCGGTCTGAATCTTGCGGGTGACGCCGGAGTTTCTCCGGCCGCCGTGGTAGGTTTTGGGCGGTGGTCAGGAACGGTGAGGGATGAATGATGGTGGCGGAGCCTTTTGGAGACACCAGCGCGATCGAGGTCGAGCGCTTCGGCCTCATCCACGGGACGAGTCCCGTACGGTTGCGGCGGCGAGGACCAACTCCGACGAGTGCCAGGAGGGGTCCAGAGGCGTGGGCGGTGCGGCGATGGCGCAGAGAGGGGCGATGCGTGGAGCTGGTAGGTGGAGAGGGCGTTGACGGTAGTGATGGTGGCCGGTGGTCGGGGCGGCTCTGCTCGGCTCGCCGTGGATGAGCTTGGTGGTTGTTACACCGGCCTGCCGACAACTCACCGGCGAGGAGAGGCTGGGGAGCGGGCCAGGGGGTCGAGGCCTTAATGAGCTATGGCGACGCCGTGCAGGAGAAGGAAGATGAGGAGCGCACGGCATCGTTTCCCTCTGCTGCCTGACGAAATTCAGTCAACTGAATTTTATTCAGTTATGAACAGTGCACAGGTACTCATATAATCCTATGGCAGAGAGTGCTAGGGATTTTTAGAATTTTGAGGAATTTTTGTGGTGATGTGTTGATGCATATGAGAGGGCCTGGCAAAGTTTGGGAATTTTTGGAGCATTTAAAAATAAGTTTGGATCAGAAATATTGAATCTGGTCCAAATTTGAACAGAAGAGAATTTGAAATTTTTGAACTGTGGCACCCCATGTTTTTGGAGAAATGGGTTGTGGGTACCATATATTTGCTGAGGTAATTTTGGTGGAGGTGGAATCCTTGTAGAAATGGTGGTTCCTTTGTAAACCATAGGGACAATGAATAATATAAATTCCAACCTTGGAATTTATATAATATTGAAAGAATATTTTTGTGAGGTGGAAAGAAGTTGGATACTGTCCTATGAGATGTGCTTGACTTGTGGGATAAATTTGGAGTGGAAGAAAAAAAATTATTGGAGGACTTTAGAAGGGCTAAAAGGAAGTAAAAAGGTCATTTCCTTTGAAAATTTAATTATTCACAAAAACTTTTCTAAATGAAAATTGTTTGAAAACCTCCAAATTAATTATCCAAATAATTTTAAACCATTCAAATAGAATCATTAAAGAAATTTGAAACCCAATTAAAATTTGAAAAGGTTTTCAAACAGTAGAAAAAAATATTATGATAAAAAAATGATTTTCAAGGCATTAATTTTTAAAGGAATGATTTCAAAAATTCAGAAAATATTTTTGTGGTGTTACAATGCATGGTTTACGGTTTTTGAGGCATGTGGCACATCAAAGATGTGCATTTTGGGTATTCAACATATATATGTTTGGCCCACATGCAAAGCGATGGTGGTTGTCCTCTCGCACCCACTTAAGCGGTTATCAGCGATATCGATGCTTTCCATCTGTGGGCCCGCTTGGTCCATCACTACTTTTTACCTGACAACGAGAGAGGTTAATTTTACTTAGGAGGGGTTATTTTTTTTGCTTGTAATACGGTATATATATATATAGGTCATGCTCTGGGATGACATGCATGATACAGTTTGAGCACACACACATGCATGTGTACGCATGAATCCCTCCCATCGATTCGAAGTGGCTAGTACAATGACACGTCATGAACCGATCTCGCTCTGTGTGGGGAGTGTATGATTTTCGACGCAAGCGCCACATCAATGTTGTGAAATGGTATTCAAACATGCATGCACGCATCACCTCCATACATATGCATGTAGTGGTTGCCTTCAAATGGTACACTCCCTCGCGTGGTTATCGGCGACAAGCCTATATATTCGTGGGCCCGTGTGGACATCCATGATCACCTTGACCGACAACAAGATAGGTTACCATGGCGGATTCTTCATTTGGTTCATGTTATCGTAGTATAGGTCATGGTGAGATTCAGACCTAATTAAGTTTGAGCACATATACTATGCACGCATGCATGCACGAATCCCCTTCGTCGGCTTGAAGTGTGGTGTAACATACATATGCATCGTCAACCTAACCCTCACTTAGTATGGGGATTTCTAGTTCAAAATCACGGTGCCACATCAAAGTTGTTTCATTGTGTACTAAAAAACACACCTCTCCATACATATGTTTGGGCCACACGCATGCAGTGGTTGTCTTCGAGGACTAGCTACTTGCGTGATTATTGGCGAGCTAGCCCATCTCCGGGATCGCATGGACGGCCATCACTTTGAAAAACAACAAGAGAGAGGTTGTACGACCAAGGTGGATTATTCTTGGTCCATTTTACGATCCATCTTGGTGAGATGCCTCTCTGGCCCGCCGACTGAAAGTGTGTGTGTGGGGGGGGGGGGCTGCTACTTTGCACTTTGCTAGGTGAACCTCTGTTGGTTGGGGGGGGGGGCATGCATTCATAGCTTAGGATTCCCTTCGTGCCGACACGAGGGGGGGGGCTGCTAGCTAATTCGTACTTTGCTAGGTGAACCTCGGTTGGGGGGGGCATGCATTCATAGCTTAGGATTCCCTTCGTGCCAACACAAGGGGGGGGGCCTGCTAGCTACTTCGCACTTTGCTAGGTGAACCTCGGTTGGGGGGGAGGGGGCATGCATTCATAGCTTAGGATTCCCTTCGTGCTGACACGAGGGGGGGGCAAGCAATACCGTGTGCTTTGCGAGATAGGTGCCACATCGAAGTTGCATTTGCTATTCAAAAATCAAACCACCCTTTTCATACATAAATTTGGTCCATTTGGAAGTGTGTTCGTGTTCTGACCCTCTCCCGTGTCATTTTTCTCCAAATTTATGAACATTAGACAAGTCGGATGACGCAACAGACACGGTTCATTCAAACTAACCGTGTGCATTGGGCTCCACGAGGCTTCCCCTCTCAAAAATATCTACCCGCCTGCCGCTTTTTTCTGTTTGATAACACACGGTTATTGTGTTTCGACCGTGTGTGATGTTTCTTGTTCCCAATCCCGCCTACATCCCTTGAAAATATCTGCCTGCCCCGAGGGTTTTTCTGTTTCATAACACACAGTTGTTATCTCCGGACCGTGTGCGATGCACCATCATCAAAATTTTCAATAGCCCTGGCATTTCACTCCCGCGTTTGACTCCCGCCCCGCGTAGTAAAATTTTCAGTACCCGCGTCATTTCCTCAAACACACCCCCGCCCCCCCTCCACACACACACACACCCCAAAACCTCCTCGGGCGTGCACACACACACACCCCCCTCCCTCACTCGAAACCCTAGCAAGGTCCCCGCCGCCGCCGCCGCAAGGCCTCCATTGTCAACATCTGTCGGTTTGCCCGTGCAGCTTACCCACCGATCTGCATACCCAGGCCGCCCTGAGTTTCTTAGATGACGCCTGCCAAACGCCCCCTTTCCCATAGATCCCCATCCCCATCCCCATGCCCCACTCCAGAGCGTCGCAGCCTAAGCCCGGCTACGCTTCCTGTGGAGCTCGAGGAGTGACTGGCCCAAAAGAGGTGTATCGCGGTCTCTTCGCCCGACGTCGCTGAGGAAGCTGACGACCATTACTGGCCGCCGACACTCAATCAGCGGGCTAGAGTATGCGGGTATGTCGCGGACGCCGGCTACGACATCGAGGTCATCGACAGTGACGTCCTGAGGCAGGCTATGTCACAGGTTAAGTGGCCCACCCCCAACCCCTCTGGTTCAACCGCCGTCAATCTCATCCATGGCCCCGCTGCTGATCTCCTCTGGCTCGCTATCAAGAATTTGCCATCCTACATCGCCATCGAGCCCCTTTTGTCATTTCTGAAGGACACGTTTTGTGATGCTGGCTTGGGATCGACAGCTTCCAAGTCAGACCTCATCGACGGCGACCACGAGGCGGGCACCCTCTCCGGCTCTTCCAAGGGGAAAGCGCCCGTCTGTGACATCAGGGAGGGCACCCTACAGCCATGCTCTTCCAAGGGGAAGGAGCCCATCTGCGACAACATGGAGCGCATCCAGGGTCCGTGCTCTTCCCACGGGAACGAGCCCATCTGTGACAAGTGAGGAAACCCATGATTTGTTTTGCCGTGCCTCTTCACAGGGGGAAACCCATGATTTGTTTTGTCGAGTCCCTTTTGTAGTGTAGTGAGAATATGTCCAGTTTTAATTGCTATATCTGGTTGTTTGCAGTATGCCTTGTTTATTTCAGTTGTTCACAATGTGATGCTCTATATGTGCAATTTTTTACTGTGCAGTACATTTCATCAATCCAGTTTTAAACATACCGATAGGAATGCATATATTTGCTTGCTGTTAAGCCTGTTATAGCTAGCATATGCCTCTTTTAAAGTTTTTTGATTGTTCAGTTGTTTGTAGTTAGCATATGTCCAGTTTCAAATGCTATCTTTGGTTGTTCGTAGTATGCCTTGTTTATTCTAGTTATTCACAACGTGATGTTCTATATGTGCAAGTATGAACTGTGCAGTTCAATTTCGTCAGTACCAGTTTCAACAATACCACTATGAATGACTACATTTGGTTGCTGCATCTTGTAGTTAACACGCCTTTCCATTTTTACTTAACAATAACCAGTGTACTTAGACCGGCACAATACCAGTTTGAATGACTATGTTTGCTTGTTGTTAAATGTTAGGCCTATTGCAGTTAACACACCTTTCCACTTGTTTTGCTTTACTAGCGTGCTTAAACCTGCACACTGAAGCTATCTTTTGGAGATTATTTTGTCTGCCATGGATAATTTTGGTTGATGTTTAGCCTATTGTGCTTAACATGCTTATTGATGTACCTACACAGGACAATTTTGGGAATGACTGTTGTTTTCCATCGAGGTTAGTTTCATCCCATGGCTTATATATGCTCACTATTCAGGATATCGGTAGCTGGTACCATATAGGCCGGGGGCTGATACGGGACTAATCGGTGAATCGGACTTTTAACTGAATATATCTGATACCCATTTATCATTAGGTTAACTAGGGCCATATGTAATATATCTGAGGCTACATAGCAACATGCACTGTACTTAATGTCTAAATATGCAATCCTCGGCTACATAGCAACAAGGAAGAGTGTTACATTAATGTTCTGATGATGTCTAGATATACGTAGAAGAGCAGCAGCAGCAACAACAACAACAACATAGCCCTGTTTGGATACTCAACTTAGCTAGAGGTTAGAGTTAGTTTCTAGCTCATGACTAACCCTGAACTAACTCCATCCAAAGAGTTGTTTGGATGGCAGGGTTAGATTGACAATAAATGCACTAGGAGAACTAGCTCCAATTAGCACCTCTTGGGTTGGATAGTTTTTTTGGGTGGGTTATAGATGCAACTAGCTCAAACTAGCCCTCATGTTTAGATATACTTTAGGGCTATTTGAGCCCGAACTAGCTCAAACTAACTGTAAAGCATGGATACAGCAGCAGTTAATCAGCCGATAATTTGTAAGAATGCAATAAACTCCTTCCGGCCCATAATATAAGATGTTAATTCTTCTAATATGTGAGTATATTGGATGTTATAAGATATTATAAAAGAGTGTTGTACTACATCATTGTGCAATTGCTGTTTAGCTTCTAATATTAACTTGGTGCTTTTAGGTACATATGCCATTGGTAAAGATCCGCGCTTTGACCCTTTCTGCCTATGGGGCAATGAGATATCGATGAACCAGCATCAAGTGAGGAAGCTGATAAAGATTGTTAGTAAAATGGGTCCAAAGATGGCAATTAAACTATTTGTTTACACTTTATCCAAGACAACAGCAAACTGCAGGATGGTATGTAAGAACTTTGCAGCCTTCTTTTTACTGCCCATAATGAGTTGTGTTAGATGACAATGTCTGAATCTTTTTCCTTTGCAGTGGTTGCCAAAGCAGTTTACTCAAGATTACCTCTCAAACTACATGATTGGTGGGCATGCAAAGGTTAAAGTATTTCTACCAGAACACGATGATTATGTAGATGTTTTCATGAAGACCGTGAAGGATGGGCGGTCGGCCATCACAAGGGGTTGGACTAGAGTTGTGCGTGCCTTCTGCATGGAGGAGGGCACAATATGGGCATTCCGCTTCACCTTGTTCAGCAACCAGAATGTATTTCGCCTCTTTCTTTACCGTCTTTAATAGTACAAGTATACAACTGTGGTTCATCATTCTTTATTTGGTTCTTATGTAATTCTTGAACATATGTACCTATGAATCGAATAATGCGTTGGTTGTTTGAACCTGATGGATATGAATAAAGCTATAACATACATTCAAATTCAAATTCATATCCGGTACAATTTGAAATAGTAGCAATTAAATTACAGTGAAATTACGCTCTCCAGGTCGTTACGGCACACACGGTTTGTAAAACACAAACGTTTGCGATATACACCATAATTCGAGACGGTTCACAGAGAGGAAATGTGTGCAAGCATGAACACAGTTGCCGTTTGCAAAGCATGTGCGATGTCAGACAATATCACAAACGGTGCGGGCAAACTAAACGTTTGTGATAGTTGCCTTATCGTACATGATTTGCAACCATGAACTGTTTCTGATGAAGTATGCATCGTAAATATTGCACCACAGAATAGCGTGTGCGATAGTTGTCGTGTACGACGATGTTACGACGGTCCGACGTTTCGTAATCCTATCCGACACTCGTACGACGATTAGCTAATCTTCTTAAGTAGTTATCACATACGGTTTGGGACAAGCGAATGTGTGTGATTGTATGCTTATCATACACGTTCTATAATAGTGAACCGTTTGTGATGGGTCGCGCATCGTAAACGTAGCACCACAGAATACCGATTGCGATGGCAATGCGGGCAAAAACGAGTAGGAGTATTGTATATGCATCTTGGCTCCCTATCCCCGATGGTTTCTGGGTCACGTGGGAAGGACCCCCCTATCGCCCACACTCACTTGGCGACGGTTCCAAATGCCGTCGCGTAAAGGGGTTAAAAACCGTTTGTATAGCACCGACGCGTACCAGTGCGTTATCTTCTCACACCCACACATACTAACACAGACACCACATAAAATATTTTCTCCTCGTGCCTCTATCCCCTCCCCCCTTGCATATACACACTCAAGGCCATCTCTCGCCGTGACATCCTATTCGTCTCTCTCTCTAGACCTCTCTCATTTCTCGTGCTATCTCTCCCACGTCCCCCCCCCCCCCCGCCGGCCCCTCTATCCATGCCTCTCTCGAATACGTAATACATACACATACCTCTCTATGCTCTGCCAAATACATGAACTACACATTCACACATGTTACATCATGTACCCTATTGATCTAAAAAGCCCTCTTTTCATGTTTATTTCGCATACAACATTCCTTTTGAATAAAACCACACAAAGTGTGGCCAAAAAATTATTTTAGAATTTCTACATATATACAACATTACAAAGTTATATGGAGGAGTATGAACGTTAATTTGCATTGCATGGTGCACCCAATGATATTTATTCCACACTGTGAATTTTTATATTTTTATACTATATATAAAGTTAGTCATAATAAAGAGAAACGAAGAGCATCTCTTTCTCCATCGCATACACCCCCTCTACGCCCCTTTCATGTACGCATGCAAACTATCTCCAGGTCCTCTAAAAGTACGCCCCCAACACATTCACGCATGTTTCATCTTTCTCTCTTGATATATACAGTGACGATCATTGTATTTGAAGTGAAAGCACGATACGTACATTCGACTTCAGAATCCACTCATCACGGTCACCATTTATGTTTTGTGGTTATTATACAGTCATGGGCTCACCGTACAACTCTGTATTTACTCAAGACACAACTAATTGACCAGTTAAATGCTCCACGTGGCACCTCTAGTGTTGCATCACATTATCTCACTATCATTGGGCCCACCAGTAGGCGTGTATAAGAATGAAAACAAACGATAAAAAAATATTGGACGGTGGTTCGAAGTCATGACCGCGGGCACAGCGGACAAGGTGGCATTGTATTGGTATGCTGAGCTGTCTGTTTTAACACACAGGAGCTGATGTGATGATTATACACATACACACGCATGCACATGAACTGCATGCACACAACACTCACACGCACAGTCGCACACACGCACGCATGCATGCACACACCACACGACCAACACACTCTCACGCTCAAGTGCTCAACCTACACGTGCATGTGCACACATGAGGCCCTGACAGACACATACACAATCAGGTGGTTCCCGCGCACGGGTTGGAGTCTTGTCGCGCATGCGTAAATTTGTGTTTATCTTACCTTTTTCCTATGCGAACTAACAGGTGGGACCCAGAAGGAACATGGTCAATTTAACCAGTCAACATAGTGCCACACAGACTATTTGTCCGGTCAACAAAGTGCAATCCGATGCTGAACGGTGACCAAGTGACCGTATAATCACCGCAAAATGTATATAATGACCGTAATGAGCGTATTTTGAAGTCCGGTGACCATATTACGCTTTTCACTTGAAATACACTGACCACCCGTGTATTATCTATTCTCTCGCTCTCTCTGGGGAGCCGAGTAGGCCAACGTGCCAGTGCCTAAATTGGCGCACGCCACCCCATTATTGCTGAACCGGTTTCGTAAGAGCGAACAAGCATTCATGTCTACTGTACAAACTGTAGATATGTGTTACAAATGCTATGAAGACGAATACAAATATATGAATCCACTTTATGCCCAATTTCTCACTGTAGGCCCTCCAAAAGTACATCTCGACACGTTCTCGCATGCTACATCTAACAACTATGCAATACAACACTACTACTACACTCTAACACAATAAATCATATGTGTTTTTAGTTTTACTAGATCTCATATTGTTACTTAATTATTCAGTTTGCATACATTAAAATTGCCTTTGAAATGTATGGCTAGTATCATCTACCGCGCGGGAAAAATCCCGCCCTTGCCTGTTTAATTGGGTTTGTATCGATGGATCGTGCGAAACAGCAAAACTATAGTAGTACTACAGTACAAGTAACAGTTCACTGGGCCACTGTGTCGTGTACTCCTCCGTCGTAAGAGTGGAGCGCTCGCTTTCATAAATGTTCTAGTCCCTTTTGCCGACATGTGGGACATCAATCAACCGGGTCCATGTGCCATACCGAAATAACAGTGCAGAGCAGTAGGGGTGAAGCACCCCAGTCATGGTGCCGACGTAGTAATGAGCAATGAGGCGTCAAATCACAAAGCTGCACTTTTCCCGCAGTTAATTTGGAGGGACGAAGCAACCATCATTTCACTCATTGCTGAATCCGCTTCTCCCTCATCTTCTTCAAGTTAACCACATGTTACTTCTGCCATTGTTCTGCCTCATGTGGGACGCGGATCGGCTTGGTAAAGCACTGACACGTGGGACCGCATGTTAGCAAACCGCCAGGCCAACGTCCTCTAAAAATAAGAAACCTCCCCCGCCTTCCGCGCGGCAAAATCAACTCCTTTTTACTAATCTTAATACTATAAGTTTTTAGATCAATATAATCGAGATTTGTATAGATAGCACACAGGAGCAAAACCAAGTGGTACGGTGTTAAGGGCATCCACAATGTGTAGCCAAATGTGAAAATAGCTTTTGGCATCGATGGGAACCATTGTGGAGGGTGCTGCCAAAGCCAAAAAGATGGAACCGAAGCTCCCTAATTGATTGATTGATGGAATAGAAAAATGCAACCTCTCTCCTCTTTCTCCCGTGCCTGGATGCATGTACAATATAGAGCACAGAATCTACTCCCCTGTCCCTTCTATCACAAATCACAAAGTAGTGAGTTATCAAATCACAAAGCACGGATGAAGCAACCATCATTTCACTATTCATTGACTCCGCTTCTCCATCATCTTCTTCGAGAAACCACCTTACCGCACTAAGCTGGACGGACAACGCTATTGTGTAGTACTAGTACATTCACGCGTCCTTTGGTTCAACGGACTTCCTGGATGCAAAGAAGGCGGTTGTCTCGGCTTGTAGGCAGCACTTGCGAACGACTTACCATGGTCTCCCTCAATGGTGTGCTCCGTCGAATGCACTTCACCAAATCCACAACGTTCGAGATATCATCGACGTCACCGTAATGGGGAAGGAAGTGAAATAGTTACTACCTCCATTTTTTATGTATACAAGGCCATTATCAAAATTACAATTTGCAGAAGGCCACTAACACTAATCGAGGCAAAATTGATGGGGTTTGCCTCGTACTAGCAACCAAGGACATTAATATAGCCTTGCATGCATGCAGAAGTGAGAAGGTTGGTTTGCATGGCGCTGCATTAATCAAGCAATGAGGAGTGAGATGGTTAGCTTTTTGGGCGTTGGAGAAAAAAATACGCATTAATTGACACATCAAACGAGGATTTGTATTGATCAATCTCACGAAGGAAAACCCCACCTTTCTTTTTTAACACAAGTAGTACGTACGTACTTGTATCCTGTTTGGGTCTAGGCCTTGCATTGCCATACTTCGCCACACATTTTTGCCAAGCTTGCCTAAAGTTTTCAAAATGAAAAGGAGGTGCACTTGCGCATGGCTGTCACGTTCGCACCGCACCCTCACACAGTTGCTCCTACACACCGCAAACCCAACCAAGGGAATGCACCCTCACTGACACGTACTACCGCATGTGATCAAACCAAACTCAGCCATCCTACCGCTGACACATAATTTTCGTTCATACAATATGTTTATCCAACCGCATGTTGGGGAAGATCCATATGGCCCGTGCGGTGCTCTGTTGGGGAAGAAGAAGAGGTGAGGAAGAAGAAGGGTTAGGAGACGTAGGATATTCATCCAACCGCCTGAAATGGTCGACTGACCCAAATGATGAAAGTCAGGCGACTTGCATAAATATATGTTTTTACACAGCAAAAGATCCCTAAAAACAACAACATAAAGAAAAACTATCACTGCTCGCGGAACGAGATGGCCTCGTCGTCTTTGGCTGCCGGCGCGAACCAGCCGTAGCTGCCGACGTGTGTCTCCGCACCGTGGTTGTCCTCGGCCTCCAGCTACTTGTTCACGCGGAGCATGCGGGCGCTCTGCACGGACGCGAGCACCGCCCGGTTCACGTCCACGATGTTCGGTTCCGCCTACAGGAGGGCCTCGATGGCAGCGGCATCCGCGCGCTCTGCGTCAAGTTGAGCCTCCGCCGCCCGGTTCAAGTCCAGGACATCCGGTTCCGCATGCAGGAGGGCCTCGATGGCAGGGGCATCCGCGCGTTCCACGTCGATTTGAGCCTCCGCCACCCGGTTCAAGTCCAGGACGTTCGGTTCCGCCTATAATTAATGATGCCCTTTACGCACTAGCAATGGGTCCTGATACTCGGGTAAGACATTATGAATCTTGCGTTGTTGGAGATGTGCGCTACAACACCCTTGCACGCGACGAAGGTAGGAAGACACAAAACAGTGCCATCATGAGCACGGATAAGTACAGTGAAGAGACAACTGAAATGTATGCTAACATAACAGACATTGTTCAGTTGCAGTATATCTCCAGTTTCGAGGTTCATCGGTGTGTGGTTCTGTTGTGCTGTCGTTGGTATAACCTCTTTTCCAGGATCGCAAAACCTAGAGTTGATGATTATTTCAAATCCATCAATGTCAAGGCGGTGTACCAGACCGACGAGCATTTTATTTTGGCAAATCAAGCAACACAGATATTTTTCTTGGAATACACATATGCACGTAGCGATGACTGGAGAGTATTGCAAAGGTTTGAGCAGAGGAATTCGTTTAATGAAGTTGCACAACAAGATGATGCTTACACTGCTCCTGATGTAGAAGATTCCACAGATGTTCCTAATATCTTTGAGAACCATCACGTCAATAATGCTGGCGAAAAGAATGCCTGTCGGGTTATGGACATACGAGAGTTGATCAATAAGACGCCAATGTTCGAGGACATTGAGGATGAAGAAGAAGATGACACTAGGGGAATTACGATTCAGACTGATACATATGGCGAAGATATTGACGCTGCTGTTGCGGATGATGATTAGATTGCTTTTGTCGTATTTGCCTGTCAGAAGACGACTTTTTATCTACTATGTGAAATTGTGTTTGCGATGACAACTGAAACCTGATGAAGTTGTTGTTTAGTATTTTGCTGTGAGAACATCACTTATTATGTATGTTGATTTGTGTTTGGTGATTGTATGACGACTAAAACATGACGACATTATTGTTTAGTTGTACCCATATTTGGCTATGAAACTTGTATTTGATGACATAGTTTGCCATTGGACTGCAATTTGCTCTACGTCTTCGAACGGGAACGAAGCTAACCCGACAGGGCCTCTTCTAATTTATTTATTTATTAGCAAAAGGGCCTCTGCTATTTATTTATTTATGAGCAAAAGGGGATACCCCCCCCCCATTTCAGTTAATAGAAATCATTAGATGTTCACAACACTACGCCCAGCCTGCTAAACAGGTTTCATTCATTACTTGTTTCAGCAAAGTGCTCATGTCATAGCCACTGAATATATCACGAGTGCTACATACACTACAAATAAAGAGACAATCATCCTACAGAGCACATCGATTTTGCCCATTTTCTTCACAAGCTCTTTCATCTCCTCATTACTGTCAAGGCCATCCAGCAGCTGTTGCTGGCCATGATCAGAGGAACTGCATCTTTAACCTTCTGCTCTGCATCTTCCTCTTCTGCCGTTCCTTCAGTTACTTGTCCAACACCCAACCTGCTGGTATTTGGATTCCTCGGCTAACCAAATAATCAGCATAGTTTCATTCCCCCACATCAGCAACTTCCCAGAAATACAAATCACACGAATCTTCCCTTTTCTGCACGAATAAAATTGGAAGATCATCAACCAAACTATTAAAAAATCAGCAACTGAAAGCAGCGGAACAGCACTTAAACATATTATTACCCCATGATTCGGGCATTTGTAGAAGACTCGGCCAGGGTTGAGGATTCTGGTTGAGATGCGACGGATGACTCTGCGTGATTTGCAGCAGTGGCACCACACCAACGGCAGCGGGTTGCGATGAGCAACTGGTTGCGGTGCGTGTGCCGGCGGCGGTGTGATGAGACCCATAGGCGATGGTACGGGTGGCGACTTGGCGCATATCTGGTTTTTGCCTGCTGAAGTGCAGTTGAAAGAGCCGCCAGCGCACATGGTTGCTGCGGCCAGAGCTTCTGATGCTAGGCAGAGTAAGTAGAGAAGAGGAGAAGCGAACGTTGAATATGTCAGTTTCATTACTTGCAGAGTAGCATAGCACCATATATAGTCATAGTCTAGGTTTGGATTCGAACCAGCTACAGGAACACGTCTCTCTTTTTTCTAAAACTCAGCAACGTCTATTTACAGGTACACTAGCTTGTTCTGTACGCCTTCTCAAGTCTTTGATTTTCTTCTTTTTTGTGAGGAAGGAAGGAGGAAAAAATTGAGGGTTCCTGGGACTCGAACCCAAGACCTCTTAGTTGAAAACCAAGGGTGCTAGTCACTTAGGTGGCGAACGGTCCCTGAGAGGAGGATGGCAAACGAACGCATTTTCCTCGCAGTTTTAGTTGCGACGCAAGATCAAACAGTCACAGTTTCGGGAATGTTATTTGGCGAACGAGCCCAGTTTTTCTTTTCTTCCTATATATAAAAAAGTATGCTACTTGGTGTCAGCTTAGTCAACAAACGATTGTGCCAACCTTGACCATTGGATTGACATTCAATGTCTGTCGTGTTTCTTCAGTCTCTTCTTCCTCCAGCCGCCAAAGCCAAACCAGCGCCGGCAGGACTGCTTGCTCCCGCCTCCCACGGCTGGCTGTGCTGCCGCGCACGCATCGTGGCCACATCGCACCATAAAACTCTGCGCATCTTCCCCGGCTCCTGTTTGTTCTTGTCCGAGGCCTCACCATCGTCCTCTGCCTTGGTTCGCTCGCCGCGGCGCCGCCCTCCAGTGTCGTTAACATGGTCAACAACCGAGAGGAATAAGGAGATGACTATACATGCTGAGGATGACAGTAGGGGCCCACCAGGAACATGGCAGTAGGCAAGCAAGTGCCTCCTTTATTACAAGAAAAAAAAGGGTTCCTCCTGATGGTTTCCTGACATCTGGGTCGCACGCCACGGTCAACGTAGTCAATAAGTGAGATAACTGCACAAGGAGCGGCAGACACCGGGGACCCAGCAGCGCGCACATTATTTTCTTTTTTTTGTTTTCAGGATGGAGAAAGGTATCAACTGAGTTGTGCGGGAGCTGTGGCCCGTCTAGCCCAGGCTTTTATTTCATATGTTTACCACATGACTAGCCCAGTTTTTTTCCTTTCTGAAAATGGCTAGCCCAGCTATTTTATTTTTTGCAGAATAACCAACATAGGCCTACTTGCTTTTCTATGACCTGCTGGGCCGGAAATCTTTCAAGACGAGGAGGGATGCATTCGGGCTTGCCCAGAAAATGGGCTATAAGTAATAAGAAATGGGCTATAAGTAATAAGAAATGGGGTGTAAAATGAAAAAATACAGCAAACAGACAATTAGTTCCAAAATACTTTTTTCTTTCAGATTTTGATATTTTAAATTTCATTGTTTTTATGCGGGTAAAATTTCATTGGATTTAAATTAAGGTATGTTTAGTTTTTAATTTAATTTGAACCTGGCTAGAAATTCAGGATGTATGCTGTTTGAGATAGAT
Source organism: Thinopyrum elongatum (assembly GCA_011799875.1). Taxonomy (NCBI): domain Eukaryota; kingdom Viridiplantae; phylum Streptophyta; class Magnoliopsida; order Poales; family Poaceae; genus Thinopyrum; species Thinopyrum elongatum. The sequence goes on along the minus strand of CM022301.1, from coordinate 534,263,406 downwards.
TTGGAGGCTGACTTGTGGGTCTACTAGGTTGACATGTACGAAAGGCTTTGTCAACTTAGTCCACAAACGATTCTAGCAGCAGTGAGCGTTGAATGTTAATCCAACGGCCGTGCAGCTTCTTCAATATTTGATCTTCTTGCTCCAGCCGCCCAAACCAGCGCCGGTGGGAGTGCTTGCTCCCGCCTCCCGTAACCGGCTGTGCTGCCGCACGGGCCGCACTACCCCACCCTACTCCATCGCTGGCCAGGCCTTTCCTCTACTCACCCACACCTTCTGTTATTTTCCGGCGACAGCAGCCGAACCAGTTAACCCTCGTACTCTCCACCGCGTGGGCAACCACTACCGAGTATTCCCCGGCTCCGGGTCGTTCCCTTGCTAGGCCTCGCCGTCGTCCACCGTCCTGGTGCTCTCGGCGTGGCGTGGTCAATGTGGTCAATGAACGACATCCATCGGAAGAGGACTGTACTTGGAGAGGCTGACAGCTGGGTACACGGCCGCACGCCGCAAGGAAGTGCCTCCTTATTACGCGCAAAATAATGATTCCTCCACCTGATAGTAGGGACCCACCGGAAGGGCCTCTGTATTTAGCAAAAAAATGTTCCTCCCACTGACAGCTTGGACCCACCAGCTATATCTTTGCATGCAAGGAAGTGCCTCCTTATTATGCACAAACAAATGAATACTCCCCCTGCTATCTGGGACACACCATAGTTGGAGGCTGACTTGTGGGCCTACTAAGTTGACACGGACGGAGGGCTTTGTCAACTTAGTCAATATGAACGATTCTAGCTCCAGTGACCGTACGATGTCCATCCAATGGTCGTAGTGCTTCTTCAACCTCTGGTCTTCTTGCTCCAGCCGCCCAAACCGGCGCTGGGCGTGCCGCCTGCTCCTGCCTCCCGTGGCCGGCTCTGCTGCTGCGCAAGCCTCACCGCCCCAACCTACTTCCATCGCGGGCCTGGCCATCCCTGTACTCACCCAGACATCCTGTTATTCTCCGGCGACGGCAGCTTCACACTGCAGCCCAACCAGTAAACCCTCTACTCCCCTCCGTGTGGGAAACAACTGCTGAGTCGTCCCCGGCTCCGGGTCATTCCCTTCCTAGGCCTCGCCGTCGTCCACCGCCTTGGTGCTCTCGCCACGGCGTGGTCAACGTGGTCAAGGAACAAATTACATCGGAAGAGGACTGTACGTGGAGAGGCTGACAGCTGGGTCCAGGGCCGCAGCAAGGAAGTGCCTCCTTATTACGCGCAAAATAATGATTCCTCCACCTGATAGCAGGGACCTACCGACAGGGCCTTTGTATTTTGGCTTCGCCATATTTTGTGAAAAAAACGTTTCCCCTGACAGCTAGGACCCACTAGCTATATCTTCGGACACAAGGAAGTGCCTCCATATTAGGCGCAAAAAAAATTGAATCCTCCCCCTGGCAGCACGGACGCACCATCAATAACTTCGCACGCAAGGAAGTGTCTCCGTATCCTCCCTGACAGCCGGGCCCCACCTGGTCAAAGTGTATGTAGCGTTGTCATTCTGGTCGCGAACGTGTACGTACATATTGGTCGATCGGTCTCTCTGCAACGAAGAACCGTGGCCGAGCAAGCAGCGGCACGTGTAGTAGTAGAGCCCCCGACGTAGCAGTTCAGGCAGTCCCTTCTAAACTGTGTACACGTACGTACAGCCCGATCACAAAAAATACGGCCACGTATGTACATACGGGCGGGGTCTCAAATGCCTACTCGCGCATACTACGGCCAGGGCTTGTGTACATGGAGAGGCAGCAGACGGCAGCAATGGCATCGTGTTCATCGGGAGCCAACCGGCTTGGACGGAACAGCTGAAACGAGGTCTGGCTTACCGCAGACAGGGGGAAACGGCCTATCGGAGTAAATGACCACGGGTAGCCTCATCAGTCCCCCATGGTATTTCAAGACATCGGGGCTAGCTGCGCCCCTCACACCGTCCGGGAGCATGACCGCCTTCTTGGGCCGGCTGGTCCAAGAGGTCGGCTGCTATAAGGCGGCAGGACCATGGAAGGCGGCCGCGAGGGAGCCGACTCCTGGCAGACGGCCCCTCGTCCCCTTGAAGTTAGCACCACATCAAAACGACAAGACAAGGCATGGCTGCAGTGTAGCCTGCCACCCCCGAATCCAGGATGGGACGTGTCCACAGAGCTGTGTACTGGGCGGACACCCCCCGCCCAGCACGGCACTATTGCCGCACAGTCTATGACATCATTAGCGCCAGAGGGAGCCACGCTCCCACGACGGGCGGTCGGTACGGCCCGCAGGCGGTGGGCCCTACCTGTCCGCGAGCCACCAGAATCGGCAAACCTCCAGCAGGCGGCAACAAGGGAGGGCCGACTCCTAGCAGGCGGCCCTCCTCCCCCTTGGAGTCTGTGCACCATTAACCAGACAAGACGGGGTATGGCTACAGCGAGTACCCGTTAGGCGGCGGGACTGTATCCACGTCCCCTCGATCAAGCCTTCGTCATCGAGGGCGAGGCTACAGCATAAAGCAGTCAACGTGGCCGACCAGGCGGCGGGCCCCAGCGGTCGGCGGTGAAGCCGGCAGCCAGAGACGCTGACGGCCGGGTCCTACACCCGGCCGGATTACCATTGTACCCCTGGGGGTAGGCCTATATAACCCCCCCAGGCTCACCCATGCAAAGGGTTCGGTTCAGCACCCACGCCATTCACACACTCACACGTAGAGCGAGGTGTAGAGCCAGCCTTGCCCTTCTCCATCCTCTAGCCGAAACAGCTCAAGGAGCAAGCTTGTAGCTACCTTGTTGATCATAGTCATCATGCGGAGACCACGCAGAGCAGGACTAGGGGTGTTATCTCCGAGGAGAGCCCCGAACCTGGGTAAGATTCACAGGCGTATGCGGTCTCGCTCACTCCCGCTTCTAGAGCCCGGCGATGTACTCTTGTCCCCATCCATGATAAGCCACCCCCTGGCATATGTCGCACGATATCCCCGACATTTGGCGCCCACCGTGGGGCAAGGTGCACCGTCGCCCGGAAACACGTTCTGGACGGGAACCCTCTTCCTTCCTGGCGAGCACAGCCAGCCCGGCACGCCCGATGGCGTTTGCGCCGACAAACTGTGTGGCACGGAAGCCGCCTGCGCTGCTAGCTGCCTCGCTGACCTCATCGGCAGTATCCGCCTCTCCGACGAGCCCGCACCCAACGCCGGCGCCGCCAGCTTCGAGAGCTGCCTTGTCGACCCCCTCGGCAAGCTTCACATCACCAGCGAGCCGGCCTCCGACCTGGAGTCTGTTGGCTCCACCGACCCACCCGTCGACATGGTCATCGACGCCGACGCCGCGCCTTCTGTTACCTTCCTCGGTGACGTAGTGATCTTCAATGACCCGCTCCCTGCTGCTGACGGCAGCACCGGCACCAGCACCGTCGCCGAGGTGCTGGTCATCAGCCACGATGGAGCCCCCGGCGAGGCCGACCGGGACCCGTTGCGGGCGGCAATGCGAGACTTGTCCCCACCCGTGGCACCTAGTGCGAGTGCTGAAATGCTGGAGGCGTGCCGCGTCGCACTCCTCGACAGCGCCAACAAGTTGGTAGCCATGAGACGCCTCACCGAGGCCTACCAGCGTGAGATCGACCGCACCGTCTGCGGCACGCCGGCTGCTGGCGAGCCCAGTCGCCCAGGCACGGTTCGGCAGCGCGGCGCGGCCATCGCCAACATGCTGGGGGGCGACCGCCCAGTCTATGCCACGCCAATGGAGAACTTACGTGCCGCCCAGGCGGCAGCAGATGAGCTGGACCGCCTAGAGGGCGACGAGCGTCGCTGCATGACGGAGCCCGTCCAGCAGCTCATCGACGCGGCCGCCGCACAGCAAGAAGCCGGCCGCCGCGTGGTGGAACCCGGCTTGCAGGCCGGGAACCTTCCCCCTCGCCAAGAGCACGGCGCGACCTCTCGGACATCGATAGGCGGCGCCTGCAACCGAGGAGACCAAGAGCCGGCTGTTAGCCGCAGCCGCACACGCATCACCATCGAGCGCGACCAAGACAGCCGCCCACGAGCAGTAGAACGGCGGGACGATCGTCCGCCTCCCCCGCGTAGGGAGAGGCGCGCTTCCCCACCGCCCGTTGAGCATCCGACTCTCGGAGGCCTGCTGGGCCCCCGTGAAGGAGTCGGAGAAAATGACGCCCGCTACCGGATCGATCGCTTGGCTCGATCCCTGGCGTTAGAAGAACATGATGCAATCGGCCCGCCTTGTTTCGGCCCCCGCATTAGTGACGAGCCCTTCCCCAAAGGGTTCTCGCTTCCTCGAGACACTCCCAAGTAAAGCGGTTCCGTGAAGCCGGAGGATTGGCTGGTTGACTACTCCACCGCCGTCAGCATAGCAAACGGCAACAAGCACGTTGCCGTGAAGTACGTTCCGCTCATGCTCCAGGGCACGGCCCGGACATGGCTGAACAGCCTCAAGCCCTACAGCGTCAACAGCTGGCTGGACTTTACCAAAGTTTTCATCCGCAACTTCACTAGCACCTACAAGCGGCCGCCCAAGCCCCGCCAGCTCTCCCTGTGCGTCCAAGGCCCAACCGAGTCCACCCGTGAGTACTTGACACGGTGGGTCGAACTGCGCAACTCGTGCGAAGGGGTGCATGAAGTGCAAGCCATAGAATACTTCACTACTGGGTGCCGAGAGGGCACCTTACTTAAGCACCGACTCCTCTGCGATGAGCCGGCCACGCTCGACAAGCTGCTAATCATAGCGGACAAGTACGCCACCGCTGACTCCTCCATGAAGTCGAAGCTCCGAGTGGACGCGTCTGGAAAGATGCTCCCTCTGGACCCTCAGACGCCTGCTGGTGACTCCAATCGGCGCCAGCAGTCGAACGACAACAAACGCAAGGCCCAGCAGCCGGCTTCCACCAGCCGGCAGGTGGCAGCAGTTGAAGACCAACAGCCGGAGGGCAGCCTGGCCCCAAGCATCAAAAAGGCGGCAAGCCTGCTTGGTTGCCCGCTTTCTCCTTCAAGCAAACCCTTGATGCTCCCTGCAAGTTCCACAGCGGCGCGAAGCCGTCAAACCACACCACCCGGAAGTGCCACTGGCTCACCCGCATTGCCAAAGGCGAAGGACTGGCCCCTCCGCCTGCTGGCCCGCCGGCTCCGCCTCCTCAGCAGCCGGTGGCCCGCCCCATCGGCGCAATTCAAGATGAATTCCCCGAAGAACACGGAGCCTACGTCGTCTTCACCAGTGTGGCCGACGACAGGCACAGCCTGCGTCAGCAGCACCGCGAGGTGAACATGGTCGCTTATGAGGTCCCAGAGTTCATGCACTGGTCCGAGAGGCCCATCAGCTGGAGCCGCGCTGAACACCCGGAGGTGATGCCTTCTCCGGGTTCCTACGCCCTGGTGCTGGATGCCACCTTTTCAACGAAGTGGCGAGCCTGTCGTTTCTCCCGAGTTCTAATAGACAGCGGTAGCCGCATCAACATCCTCTACCGTGACACCCTAGAGAAGCTGTGCGTCAAGGAGAAGCAGCTCCAGCCCAGCCAGACTGTCTTCCATGGCATTGTAGCTGCCCTTTCCTGCTCTCCAATCGGCAAGATCAAGATAGATGTCCTCTTCGGAGACAAAGATCACTTCCGTCGCGAGCCAATCTGGTTCGAGGTGGTGGACCTGGAGAGCCCCTACCATGCGCTCCTTGACTGGCCTGCTCTGGCCAAGTTCATGGCGGTGCCACACTACGCTTACCTCAAGATGAAGATGCCGGGTACCAAGGGCATTATCACCGTAGCCGGCGACTACCAGAAGTCAGCCACGTGTGCTGCTGCCGGCAGTCGGCTGGCCGAGTCCCTTGTCATCACTTCAGAAAGGCGGCTCCTTGACCGGGTAGTGGCCATGGCCAGCAAGCAGCCGGACCTGTCACCGGATCCCAGGGAGTCAGAGGCCCAGGGCTCCTTCCAGCCGGCCAAAGAAACCAAGAAGATTCCCTTGGACCCTGAGCACCCGAAGAGGTTCGCTGTCGTGGGGACCCACCTCGACAGTAAATAGGAAAGCGAGCTCATCGATTTCCTCCGTGAGAATCAGGACATCTTCGCATGGTCTCCCAAGGACATGCCGGGTGTTCCGACGGAGTTTGCCGAGCACAAGCTACATGTTAGATCAGATGCCAAACCAGTCAAGCAACTCCTCCGCCGCTTGTCGGAAGAGAAGAGAAGAATTGTTGGTGAAGAGATCGCCCGGCTTATGGCAGCCAGCTTCATCATGGAAGTGTTCTTTCCAGAATGGCTTGCCAACCCAGTCCTTGTACTGAAGAACAACAAGTGGTGCATGTGCATTGATTACACCAGCCTCAACAAAGCTTGCCCCAAAGATCCGTTTGCTCTGCCTTGGATAGACCAAGTGATTGACTCCACAGCCGGATGCGAGCTGTTGAGTTTTTGGATGCCTACTCTGGCTATCACCAGATCAAGCTGAACCCGGCCGATCGGCTGAAGACCGCCTTCATCACACCATTCGGAGCCTTCTGCTACCTGACCATGACATTCGGCCTGAGAAATGCCGGTGCCACATTTCAGCGATGCATGCAGAAGTGCCTCCTCAAGCAACTTGGCAGAAATGCCCACGTCTATGTAGACGACATTATGTTGAAGACGGAGAACCGTGGCACCGTCCTGGAGGATCTCAAGGAGACCTTCGATAATCTGTGCCGTTTTCAAATCAAGCTAAACCTAGAAAAGTGTGTCTTCGGAGTCCCAGCCGGCCAGCTCCTTGGTTTCCTTGTCTCAGAACGCGACATCGAGTGCAACCCTATGAAGATCAACGCCACTGAGCGGATGGAGAGGCCTACCCGGCTGCGAGACGTCCAGAAGTTCACCGGGTGCTTGGCATCCCTCAGCCGTTTCATCAGTCAGCTGGGCGAGAAGGCTCTTACCCTGTACAAGCTAATGAAGAAAACCACTCACTCTGAGTGGAACGACAAGGCAGACGAGGCCTTCCTCCAGCTCAAGAAAATGCTGACTACGCCGCCTGTCCTGGCGGCTCTGGCTGCTAAGGAGCCCATGTTCCTCTACATCGCCGCCACCAGCCGGGTGGTCAGCACCGTCATTGTGGTCGAGCACCCGGAGGACGGCAAGGCACAGCTGGTCCAGAGGCCCGTCTACTACCTGAGTGAACTGCTGTTGGCCTCCAAGCAGAATTACCCCCACTACCAGAAGATGTGCTATGGTGTGTACTTTGCCGCCACGAAGCTCAAGCAGTACTTTTGGGAGCACTCAATCACGGTTGTCTGCACTGCCCCACTCGCCGAGATCATGGGCAACAGAGATGCATTTGGCCAGGTGGCCAAGTGGGCCATCGAGCTAGCTCCCCACACCATCCTCTACCAGCCCCGCACTGCCATCAAGTCCCAGGCGCTGGCCGACTTCCTAGTCGACTAGGCCGAGACCCAGTACCTGCCGCCGGCGCCGGATTCTACCCATTGGCGGATGAACTTTCATGGCTCAAAGATGCGCACCAGTCTGTGAGCCGGCATCGTCCTCACCTCTCCCAAAGGCAACAAGCTCAAGTACACGTTGCAAATTCACTTTGCCACCTCCAACAACGTGGCCGAGTATGAGGCACTCGTCCACGGGCTCCGACTGGCCAAAGAGATTGGCATCCGTCGGATTCTGTGCTACGGTGACACAGACTTGGTAGTCCATCAGTCGTCTGGCAACTGGGACGCCAAGGATGCAAACATGGCGAGCTACCGCTTCCTCGTCCAGCAGATCAGTGGATACTTCGACGCGTGCGAGTTCCTTCACGTGCCACGAGCCGACAACAAGCAAGCTGATGCCCTGGCACGGATTGGCTCCACCCGCCAAGCGATACCAGTCGGCGTCTCCCTCCAATGCCTCCGCAAGCCGTCTATCAAGCCTTCGCCGGAATCAGAGTCCATCTTCGTGCCGGCTGCACCCGGAGCAGTCGGATCCGACTCGGGGGCTGCAACAGCCGGCAGGAGGACTTCGGCAGGCGGCTCGGGGACTGCTGCAGTCACACCCGGCCCGGGGGCTGTGGCAGTCGGCCCGGGGACGACGGCAGGCGGCTCGGGGACTACAGCAGTCGCACCCGGCCCGGCGACTTCAGAACCCGGCCAGGGGGCTGCAGCAGTCGGCCCGGGGACTTCAACGACACAACAAGCGGCGACCGACTCCAACCCGCCTCCTCCCAACCCAACCGCCCTGGTCCCAGTGGCCGTCAAGACAGTGGTCGAAGCACCATCATGGGCGCAGCCCATCCTGAACTTCCTGGTAAGCGAAGAGCTACCAACCGACGAGACCTTGGCCCGGCAAGTGCAACGCCGGGCAGCAGCATACACGATAGTGAACAGAGAGCTTGTCAGACGCAGCGTGACTGGCATTTTCCAGCACTGCGTTGAGCCAGAAAAAGGCAAGGCAATCCTCAGAGACATCCATCAAGGCAAATGCGGCCACCACGCGGCCTCCAGATCCCTCGTCACCAAAGCTTTCCGCCATGGATTCTTCTGGCCGACTGCTTTGGACGATGCTAAGGACTTGGTCAAGAAGTGCAAAGGGTGTCAGAAATTCGGCTCCAAGCAACACCTGCCGACTTCTGCACTCAAGACCATCCCCCTCACTTGGCCATTTGCCGTCTGGGGGCTGGACATGGTGGGCCTGTTCAAAATAGCACGCGGTGGCATGACTCATCTGCTGGTCGCCGTTGATAAATTCAGCAAGTGGATTGAAGCAAAGCCAATTAAGAAGCTGAACGGTCTGACTACGGTGACCTTCATCACAGATATCACCGTCCGGTATGGCATACCGCACAACATCATCACCAACAATGGCACAAACTTTGCCAAAGGCGCCTTGGCCCATTTCTGCGCGACGCAGGGCATCCGACTGGACTTAGCGTCCGTTGCTCATCCGCAGTCAAACGGCCAAGTCGAGCGAGTAAACGGCCTCATCTTGTCCGGCATCAAGCCCCGACTGGTCGAGCCTCTCGAGCGCTCGGCCGGCTGCTGGATCAAGGAGCTGCCAGCCGTCCTCTGGAGTCTCCGGACCACGCCTAAGAAATCGACCGGCTTCACTCCCTTCTTCCTCGTGTACGGGGCCGAGGCTGTCATCCCAACTGACATCGAGTTTGACTCGCCTCGCTTCACCATGTACACGGAGGCGGAGGCAAGGGAGGCACGAGAAGACGGTGTCGACCTGCTGGAAGAAGGTCGGCTGCTGGCACTCAGCCGGTCCGCCATCTACCAGCAGGCCCTACGCCGCTACCACAGCCGGAAGGTCAAGCCACGATCTTTCCAAGAGGGGGACCTTGTGCTCCGGCTGATGCAGCGAACAGCCGGCCAGCACAAGCTCTCGGCCCCTTGGGAAGGACCCTTCGTCATCAGCAAAGTCTTGGGCAACGACTCCTACTACCTCATCGACGCGCAGAAACCCAGGGCATGCAAGAGGGACGATTCCGGCAAGGAAACGGAGAGCCCATGGAACGCAAATCTCCTCCGAAGATTTTACAGTTAATGCAGTATGTACCATGCTACCTTTCGTATTAAGAGTGAAGGCATCGGGTCCCTCGAGGAGCACTCAGGGGCTACCCTTTTTATCTGTACGATAAGTTTATGCCTGAGAATGTGTTATTTCATTCCTCCGCCTAGCACCGGGTCCGACCAGTCGGTCCGGGGGCTCGCCGCCTTGCCCTACGTTGGTGCCGCCTGCAGTCGGACAAGCAGTGTGCCGACATCTAAGCCCTCTCTCGCCTTAAGCCGCAGCTCGCAGAGCGACTGTCCGGCTGGCAAGAGCTAAAGGCAGGAAACGGTGTCCACATGAAAAATGACTAAGGAAAAAGCATCAACATAGGCCAAGCCGGCTCCTCGCCCCTCCATCCGCTGCTGAGCAGCCGGCCGCCCGGCTTCTCACTTGACTTGCTACGTTCTAAACAGCCAAAGCACTTGTCTTCCTAAACGGCCAAATACCGGACCGAGCCACAAACCGCAGAGCGGCTGTCCGGCTGGCAGGGCGGTAGCCAAAGAAAGGCGGCAAAGGAAAAAGCCTAAAAGAGCAAAAAAGCAAGACAAAGCCAGAACCCGGCAGAGCACAACTTGTGCGAATAAAGTTAATTTACATAGCAAAAGTTCTTAGCCAGCATTCACCAAAGTTTGAATACACCCCCAGCGGGTGGAATTGCGTGAATATAACATTCCTGTTCAAAAGATTACAAGAACAGGAAAAGATAAGATGACATGGCCATCTAGGCCAGGAAGGCAGCAGGCGGGTTCGACGGGTTGGCAGAGGCAGCGGTGCCGGATGGTGGAGTGGCCGACTGAAGGGTCTCGGCCTGATCGCCCCCGGCAGCAGTCGGTGCGGTAGCACGCGGCTCGTTGGTCGAGGCTTGGTCGGGCTGAGGCCAGCTGTCCACTTCGTCGTCCGGTGGGTCATCTTCACCGTCCTCATCCTCTTCGTCCCCGCCCTCGTTGCTGGAGGCGAACTCTTCCGCCGAGTCCCCCGCATCCCCCGGGTTCAGCCCGAACCAGCTGGGCGGCACCTCTGCACCTTCCTCGTCCAGCTCGGGGATGAAAACGGTGGTGTTGGCGTACTCGGCGATCGCCGCCGCATGTTGAGTAAGCGCAGGGCCCACGGCCGCCAGCTCCGGTCCGGCCTCCTGCCGGAAGGTGGCCAGCTGGGCCAGGTCCAGCCCAGGATACCACGCCTTGGCGAACTCCAAGGCCGTCCGCGCACCCGCCCGAGCCGCGGCGCCCTTCCAAGCCTCGAAGCAGCCAACCGCTACCTCCAGCCAGTCGGCAGTTCGACTGGGGCTGCGTGGAATTTGAGCGTTGGGCCAAAAGGCGGCCAACACCTGAGCCCCGGCGCGCTGCACGCGGCGATGCATCCTGTGAGCCGGCTGCAGGCGCGTCTTGACGGCCAGAAGCTACTCGCCGAGATTCCAGGGCGCGTTAGGCGCAATGTCCACACCCTCCTTCCTCCGCACGTCGCGATGCGCCTCGATGGCCTGGCTGACGGCGACGGAGTGACCGGGAAAGTATTCTGCACAAGAAGAAGATCAAAATTAGAAGCCAGGAGCCGACTCCTACAGCAGTCGGTGGCTGTTCAAAAGAAGAAGTAACTTACCATCGATCATGTCCTCGATCTCGCCGTAGCCGTCGGTCAGGAGTCTCTCCTTCTCGGCCCAGTTCGAGCGTCGAGTCTCGAACTCGGCCTTGAGGGAGTCTTCCTCCTCCTTCAGCATCTAGAGCTCCGCCTTGTGCCGCTCCGCCTGGTCCGCCAGCTCCTTGGCCAGGCGGTCGCATTCCTGGGCCGCCTGGCTGCGCTCCTGCTCCTTGGTATGGAGCGCGGACTCGGCCTCGGCCAGGCGCTGCCGCAGATATGCGGCGGCCTCTGCCAAAAATGAAGAAAAAAGAAAACCATCAACACCAATGAAAAGTAGTTGCCGGGAGATCCAGCCCGACTGCTCAGCAGTCGGCCCGAATCTCGGGGACTACACCCAGCGGGTGCGCTGACGCGCCCCTGCAAGGAAGAAGACCAAGTACTTACTTCGGCTCTCCGTCAGATCGGCGCTCCGCTTGGTCAGCTCCTGGAGCTGTGTGTTATAGGCGGCCACACGGATGTTGTGGTAATCCTGCAACAAAGACAATAGAAGAAGGTAACGAGTCAGTACTCGGAGCTCGACCTAAAGTTCCGAGCCGCCTGCTCAGCAGCCGGCCCGGAACTCGGGGGCTACACCCAGTGGGTGCGCTGGCGCGCCCCCATGGAAGATTACAAAGAAACGAATATAAGAAACGTACCCGAACAGCCGCCCGTGTTGCCAGGAACTCCTGCGTGTACTGCTGGAGAGCGGCGCCTTGGGCGTTGAACCGGGCCAGTACTTCCTGCGAGGCCGCGTTCAAAACACCCATACCACCCCCAGACGTCCAATCCGGTGGGGCGGCGCTGGTAGCCTCGGCGTCGGGGGCCGACGAGCTAGCGGCCCCGACCTCCAACGGCCGCGGTGCTGAGGCCGCCCTCCCCGCACGCCGACGCACCGGGATACGGGTTGCAGGAGTCGGACCCACCACCAACTCGCCGCTGGCTGGCGGCACCAGCGACGCATCAGGACGACCGCCCTGGGTGTCGGCATCCAGCATGCGCAGGGGTACCTCCGACTCCGGGATAACAGGGTCCCCTCCCCTCTCTTGGATCGGTTGGTCATTGCCGGCCCCTCTAGTCGGAGCCTGGACCTCCAGCACCACAGGCTCCGCAGATTGCGGACCGGTGGACTCCGGAGCCCGGCTGCGGGACGCCTCCTCCGCCTGCACCTTGGCGGCTGCATCCGCCTGCTCCTTGGCCGCGACATTGGCTTGGGCCTTGGCCGCCGCGTCGGCCTCCGCTTTCTCCCGGGCCTCAGCTTCCCGCTCCTCTCGCGCCTCCCGCGCGTTGTTCTCCGTCGCCTCCTGGAAGGCGGCAAGCGGATCCACACGGCGGGGGCCCGCGACGTCGTCTGCTGCCCCGATCACCGAGCCGGACGGGGCTCGCGACAAGGAAAGTGGGGCGCTGTGTGCCAAGGGAGGAAGAGAATAAAAAGATCGCAAAGATAGAAAAAAGCAAACGCAAAGGAAGATGCAAGAAAGGACAAGGCACTTACGCGGACATCAGCAGGAGCCGCTTTGGGGCTTTCTGGAAGAGGGCCGCCTTCGCGGAAGCCTCTTGCCGCTTGGTCACGGCGGTCGAGGTCCTGGCCTTCTTGGGCCGGCTGCCGAATAACCTCGCGTCGGCCCGGCGCTTCGGCGCACCGGCTGCTGCAGTCGGCTCGGCCGAGGAACTGGCACCCGCCCTGTCAGCGGCATGGGCATGGCGCGTCTCTTCGTCCTCCTCGTCGTCATCTGGCCAATCCCCAAGGCCGCCTGCTCCCTCGCCGCCACCGCCTATGGCATCGTCCTCCTCCTGCGCGGCCGCCCCCAATTCAGGGTCGTCCACGTCACTCACCGACCGGTCTGCCATGTACTGGTGACCTGGGGCCGGCGTGTCAGTGGCTGTCTGGCCCGGGAAGCGCTGCATCAAGGCCGACTGGTCAGGCGGCAAGAAAGAACCCGGACGAACAAAGGAAAAAAGAATAAGGAGATGTACCGGAGGCGGCGGGTTGGCCCGGCTATACGGCGGCTTGCCGAACTTCCACTCCGTCTCCGACAGCTTGTAGTCGGAGAAGAAGTTCACCATGCGGACCACCTCCATGTCCGGCATCACCTTGGTAGACAGCCGGCATGGGTCCCGAATCCCACTCATGTTGCTGATTAGGTGAGGCTAGGCTTGGAGGGGTAGCACTCGGCTCTTCACGAATCCGGCCAGCAGGTCCGAGGCCTTGAGGCCCTCCGACGCCGTCATCTCCTGGAGCCGGAGGAGCGCGGTGGAGCACGCGGCCAACAGGGTCCTCGGCCGGAACTTCCAGTTGGTGCGAGGCTCAATAGGCGGGCCGGCTGCATAGGCCGGCAGGTTGACGTAGTCCCGCGTCGAGTGGATATTCTCGACGTAGAAGTACAACTTCTGCCACAGTTTGGCTGACTGCAGTAGGGTGAGAGCTGGGAAGCGGACCCCGGATCCCGTGCGCCGCACCGCGATGCAGGCTCCGCACTGGGCCGCCTCGTTCTTGGCGGCGGTGCCAAGCTTGAGGTAGAAGAGCTCTCCCCACAGCTCGAGTGTGGGGAGCGTGCTGAGGTAGCCCTCGCACAGGGTGACGAAGGCGGAGAGCAGCACCACCGTATTCGGAGTGAGGAAGGCCGAAGCCATGGAAGAAATGCGACCGGAAGACGATGCGCTCGCCGCCTTCCGGCGCCGGCGAGATCTCCCTTTCTGGGAGGACAAGCGCCTTGACGTTCGATGCATGGGGAAGCCGCCGCGTCTGGCGGAGGAACTCCAAGTGCCCGTCGTGGACATTGGAGCCGTCCCAGTTGCCCGCACGGCCACTGTGAGCCGTTGGCTCCGTGCTCGGTGGCGGCGCAAGGTGGCTGCGGCGTGAGGAGGACCGGCAATGGCGGGCTGCGGTAGCACTCCGGCGAGAGGAGAGGCTGCGGCAACAGCAAGAAGAAGAGGAAGGAGAAAAGCAAAGAGAAGGGAGAGGAGGGCGCGCGTGCGTTCTGCCGCCCCCTCGTCCCCCTACTTATAGCCCTCTGGCAGCGGAGCCGAGGGGGCGAGACGCAGGGGGGCACGAGATTAATTGCGCCCACTCCCCCCACGACCCCGCAGTTACAGCGCCGTAATGGCGTGTATTAATCGCACCTGGGAAGCGCAACCGCCCGCCACGGCCGCAGCGGATCCGCACGCGTGCCGAGGGCCTGTAGTGGCCGGCCCAGGCCTGCGGCGACGTCTCGTCATGCACGCGGGCTGGCAGGCCGGCCTAGCCTGCTGTCGCCGCGTGGCGAGTGAGCAATGGGCAGCAAGCATGTCGTTCGGCTGGCACTCTACCGGGCCTCCGCACGACGATTAAAATCCGCCAGGCGGCCGGCCTGGCCTTGGTCGGCTCCTGGCGACCGGCCTCTCCAGAAGACGGAAGGAGCCCAACTACCAGACCACTCAGAGTAGGAAGCTGCTGAGGCTCCTTGTTTTTCAGCCGTGGTGCCACACCAGCTTCGGGGACTACTGTCGGAGTAAATGACCACGGGTAGCCTCATCAGTCCCCCATGGTATTTCAAGACATCGGGGCTAGCTGCGCCCCTCACACCGTCCGGGAGCACGACCGCCTTCTTGGGCTGGCTGGTCCAAGAGGCTGGCTACTATAAGGCGGAAGGACCATGGAAGGCGGCCGCGAGGGAGCCGACTCCTGGCAGACGGACCCTCGTCCCCTCGAAGTCAGCACCACATCACCAAAACAAGACAAGGCATGGCTGCAGTGCAGCCTGCCACCCCCGAATCTAGGATGGGACGTGGCCACAGAGCTGTGTACTGGGCGGACACCCCCCGCCCAAAGCGGCACTATTGCCGCAAAGTCTGTGACGTCATTAGCGCCAGAGGGAGCCACGCTTCCACGACGGGCGGTCGGTACGGCCCGCAGGCGGCGGGCCCTACCTGTCCACGAGCCACCAGAAGGCGGCAAACCTCCAGCAGGCGGCAACAAGGGAGGGCCGAATCCTAGCAAGCGGCCCTCCTCCCCCTTGGAGTCTGTGCACCATTAACCAGACGAGACGGGGTATGGCTACAACGAGTACCCGTCAGGCGGCGGGACTGTATCCACGTCCCCTCGGTCAAGCCTTCGTCATCGAGGGCGAGGCTACAGCATAAAGCTGTCAACGTGGCCCACCAGGCGGCGGGCCCCAGCGGTCGGCGGTGAAGCCGGCAGCCAGAGACGCTGACGGCCGGGTCCTACACCCGGCCAGATTACCATTGTACCCCTGAGGGGTAGGCCTATATAAACCCCCCAGGCTCACCCATGCAAAGGGTTCGGTTCAGCACCCACGCCATTCACACACACACACACATAGAGCAAGGAGTAGAGCCAGCCTTGCCCTTCTCCCTCCTCTAGCCGAAATAGCTCAAGGAGCAAGCTTATAACTACCTTGTTGATCATAGTCAACATGCGGAGACCCCGCAGAGCAGGACTAGGGGTGTTATCTCCAAGGAGAGCGCCGAACCTGGGTAAGATTCGCAGGCATATCCGATCTAGAGCCCGGTGACGTACTCTTGTCCGCATCCATGATAAGCCACCCCCTGGCATATGTCGCACGATATCCCCGACACGGCCTTTCTCACTAGTGCAGAATCGGGCTATTGTACCGGTTCGTAAGGACCTTTAGTCCCGGTTCTGCAACCGGCACTAAATGGTGGGGACTAAAGGTCCCCCCCTTTTAGTCTCGGTTCAACACGAACCGGGACCAAAGGCCCACCATGTGGCACGAGCCCGCGCCGGGGCCTGGGAGACCTTTAGTCCCGGTTCGTAACACCAACCGGGACTAAAAGGTTTAGGGGTTTATGGGTTTATGATTTATTTTTCGTTTTAGTTTTGTGTTTTGCATTTAATTCTTTTTTATTTCAAACATATTTTATGCTACTACATATTGTACACGTTATGCATATATATAAATAGAATTTCTCGTAGAACCGATCATATATATATCATCGAATTTCTCGCACTACCATTCACATACATATATATATACAATTTGGTATATACAATTTCTCCTACAATTTTCAGATCATTACATGGCAGCATTAGGTCGATCTAGCTAGGTATGGTGTAATGGTATTCTCCTTTGGGATCTATGACCTGGTCGAGCAAAAATCCCGCTATTTCCTCTTGAATCGCTTGTACGCGATTCTCTGGTAGGAGCTTATCCCGCATGTCCATCATCTTTAAAGAAGGAGATCCATATTCATGTATTAGTTACGTGTGTATATATTAGATAATGATGTAAAAATTGTGAATAGTGTTCTGGCAAACGTACCCATTGGTTTCTATCATCTTTGCTCCTTTCGGACGCCATCATGCGAATGTTCTCGCAAACGTAGTATGCACATAAATAAGTCCCCGGTGCCTTCTCCAGGGCCTTTATGATAATAGAATTCAATCAGATAATAATTAATCAAGCATGATAATGCTATTGAAACTAGAATTAAAGAGATGTTAGCTAGCTAGTACTACTTAAGTAATTACCTTGGGTCGCACCCATGTGAGCTATTGTTTCCATTGGCCTTTAACCTTTTTGATGAACTTTTCCCAAGCCCTGCCCGCTGGTAAAGAAAATGAATAAAGGAGTTATTAATTAGTTGATATCAGAAAATGAACTAAAGAGGCCGACATAGTGCGATAATGATTGAAATTACCTGTCGACCATCCCCCTCACGATTGAGTATTCCTTAGCATCTTTAAGTACTGAGTCCAGTACTTGAACTTTTCCCTTGTCAACTTGAATGATTAACAAGATCCAGTGGAAACTGCATGCGCACATGTTTGTATAATTAAGCGGGCTTGTTCATAACTCATCAACTACACTTATTAACATCTAGTAAGCAAAAACAGAATTTGTAGTACAAGACAGTGTCACTCACCTGAAGTTGTAAGGAAGTAGTATTTCTGGTTGGGTATTTAGTCGCACCAAGAACTCTAGCAGGGTTTTCTCTGTGTATGGTCGATCATATTCACATGACCATGTCTCTTCATTAATGGTATTTGGGTCAATGAACCCAATGCCATATCGTCCAGCTTTTTTCATTTCGTAGATCTTCATTCTGCATAATACCACAGAAAAGAATATAGTGAGGATAATTACAGTTAATGAACAAGCACTACAGCTAGCTAGAGACTTAACTTACAGAAAGAAATCACTTACAGACAATAGAAACTGACGATAGATTTGTCGAGTGCGTCTTGATTGAATAACTGAAACATTTCTTGAAACTCAACCCACAGATCTTTTTCATGGAAGTAATGCTCTGCCTTGACTTTCACCATGAGGGACTCTTTATCAGTAGTCTTGGCTTCTCTCATGTACCATTGATGCAATTCATACATTCTCGTTGATAGACGCTTGATCTCCTCAGGCTTGACCATAGGTTCGCCGCGGACATATTTCCGTTTTAGTTCCTCCTCTTTAAACGTTTCCATGGGCTCGATCTCTAGGAGTTGTTCTACAGTGACACCTGCCTCTTCAGCCATCCTTCTATGATCATCGCTTATTACTAGCTGATAGGCGCCAGTACTCACATGTGTTGGTACAATGAGCAGGGGGATCAATTGCACCGCCTGTTCTCCCAGCTGGGGTACAGTTTTCCCGCTTTTATTGGCAGCTGCTTGGCTCGAGCTTGAGCTCGACTCCTTTTTTTGTGCTTGATATGACTTCTTGA
The DNA here is from genome assembly GCA_011799875.1 of Thinopyrum elongatum. Taxonomy (NCBI): domain Eukaryota; kingdom Viridiplantae; phylum Streptophyta; class Magnoliopsida; order Poales; family Poaceae; genus Thinopyrum; species Thinopyrum elongatum. The sequence goes on along the minus strand of CM022301.1, from coordinate 534,245,602 downwards.
TTTGGCGCTCATAGTCTGAGTCAATATGCTTGGGAGCTGGTGGTTGAGCCATACGAATAAAGTGGTCAATGACATGCTCAGGTACTTTCTCCTCTGGCGGCGGGGGCGGTTCCGGTCCAAAATGGGCCTTCATTTGGGCTTGCACTTCGATCTCGTTTTCCTCGTTAGTTAGGTGGTAAGGCAACCTCGAAAGAGGCTTGAGGCTTGGATCAAATCTGTATTTCTTGCCTCCTGTTGTACCGCTAGCCGCCGTAGCTGCGGTGCCTCTCTTTCGTTGTTGCTTAGGCGGCGGAGCCCGATGAGGCGGTGGAGATGGCTGACGCGGTGCCTGACTTGGAGGAGGAGTCGGCTGACGCGGTGCCGGACTTGGAGGAGGAGGAGTCAGCTGATGCGGTGCCGGACATGGAGGAGGAGGAGTGGGCTGACGCGGTGGCAAACTTGGAGGAGGAGGAGTCTACTGACAAGGTGGCAGACTTGGAGGAGCGGGAGTCTGCTGAGGCAGCGGCAGACTTGGAGGAGGAGCCGACTGACGCGATTTCGGTGGCCTTGGAAAGACGATGCTATCCTTTCTCCATAGAATGATACGATGTACGGCCTCTCCCAGTGTGCGCTCATCGTCACCTCTAGGAATGTCAAGCTCTAGCCCCGAATATTGTGCCACCACTTCATCAACCATTACACGAGCATAGCAAGCTGGAATCGGATTGCAATGGAAGGTTGCTTCAGGGGGATTTGTATAAGCAACGCCGTCCGCCACCTTCATGGATATGTTCTTCATTTTAAAGTGTAGCTCACAAGTTGTCGTATCTATGATATCATCCACAGGGTATCTATCCAGCAGTGCATCATCGCCCGGGGCGGAACCCACGCTGCTTCTCGGCATGGATGGGACGGTGCTGTCCAATGCTGGATCCGCTAGCTGCTGCCGCTGCTGAGACCCCCTTTCCTGGCTAAGTGAGTCGATCTGCTGCTGCTGCCACTGGAAAGTGAGTGCCAACTCCACGTGCTTTGATTCTACGATGCGAAGGCGGTCTGCTTCCTGCTTCCTCTCCTCCTCCTCCAGTTTCCTCTTCTGCTCCTCTTGTTGCTTCTTTCTCGCACGACTTCTGTAGTTGGCGTTCCAGTCTGCAAACCCCTCAAACCACGGAACAACGCCTTTATCTCGTGTTCTTCCCGGGTGTTCAGAATACTTCAGGGCGCGCGTAAGCTCGTCGTTCTCTCTATTGGGCTTGAACACCCCCATTCGAGCCTCTTCTATTGCAACAAGTAAACACACATCGGCTCCTTTAAGACTTGCCCGCTCCAAAACCTCGCCTATCTTTGGGTCCAACATCCCCCCATGCACATAGAACCAAGTCCTGGACCTGGGGGACCAGCTCAATGTAACTGGAGTGACCCCTGCATCCATCATCTCTTGCTCAGTGAGATCCCACTTAGGCCGGGCCACCTAGTAGCCACCTGGCCCCAGCTTATGGTGCCACTCCTTTTTTGCGGCATTAATATTGTTTCTTCTCGACCGTTCCTGAGCTACTTCCGATTCCTTGAATTTCAGGAAAGCGTCCCAGTGAGCTCTTGCCTTCTCCAGTGTTCCCTTGAATTCTGGAGTCTTCTTTCCTGCATTGACGTACGCAGCCCATATACTTTTCTTGTGGTTGTTGAATGCTATCGCCATCTTCCAAAGAGCTACGTTCTTGACTTTCTCCACATCTGCATCTGTGAAATGATCTGGTAGGGTGAAATGTGACATGAGAGATTCCCAAAGCCCATCTTTTGCTCTTTGGTTGACAAAAGTAACATCTGGAAGTTCCTTTGCTGGCTTTTTCCATTCTTGAATGGAGATCAGGATTTGGTCCCTGACAATAACTCCGCATTAACAAATGAACTTGTTCGCGTTCTTCATAGATTCGCGCGGTTCGCCATTAGGTTTGATGGCATCGATGTTGTACTTTACGCCATCCTTCAACTTTTTGGCCGGGCCTCGAACTGTCCTACTGCTTGTTGAAGATTTGCTCGATCCGGAGGGCTAAAAGAAGAAAGATCTATTCATTAATATATTGACAAATCAATTAAAACATGTGATGATCACCAGATGCCAGCTTATATAAATATACCTCGCCGGTCTTTGTCATTTGAAGAACAACATTTCCTTCGTCATCGAAGGTCTGGACATCATCTATTCGTTCGTCTTCATCAAACATCATACCCTCACTGATAGCGTTCAGATATTGCGAGCCATCATCTTCTTCATTCCCATCTAGGCTCGGGGAGCGTATGATGTTGAAGAGGGCCTCTTCTCCTTCTCTGCCGGTATTGTCCACAGCTTTTATTTAACTAATCCAGAAGAAAGATAAAACAATTTAGTATTCAAATTAGAATGCATGCATGCAATCAATAAGGAAAAACTGAATCATAGTAGATAATATGCATCTCGAATAATCCAGATAATTGATATGCATCATCAAATATAATCTCGAATACATCATCCCGAATATTATCGAATAATTATAATCTCAAATACATCACTAGCTAATACAGATCGAATACTATCGAATAATCTAGTTCACTCGCGGTGGACACCCAAAGAGAAGGAACCATCAGAGGATCATAGCTCGGGTGAGATCCCTGAAGAACCTGCCAGGTATTGGAGAACCTGACGTCCAACGCAACCATGTTGCGACGGACGTGCTCGTCCTCCTCCCTGACACGGTGACGTACCACCTCCGCGGCGGACGCCAGCCTCCGCACCGAATGTGGCCCATGCGCCCGCCACCAAAGAAGATTCAGGTCGTAGACGGGACCCGGGTTCCTCACCAAGATGCGCGCCCCTGAAGGTAGCACCTCCCAGTGCAGCCCGGTGGAGCCCAGTCCCGGACATGGCGCCTCTGAACAGGACATCGTCGCGAACGGGTCGACGACGAGGATGCAGGCCGGGCATCATTGACATCGAGAACAAATTCTATGCAAATGTAACATTTTTTAAATGTTTGGATTGTGATTTCTTAATATATGAGGAAAACCTTTAGTCCCTGGCTAGGAACAGGATTCAGAATCATAACGTTGTCTATTGTCAAAGGATTCAAGAACACCATGGCTTCATCATTAGCCGGAAGTAACAGGCGCATGATGGTACCAAGCTCTCCAATTTGTTTTGGAACGGAGTCCCGGATAGGATACTTAGCTTTTTGGTACGAAGTTCAGCAAGAGACTTCCGACTATCGCTATTTGGAAGGCCTTTGCTGAAATTTGTTCCAAAAAGCGAATTATCCTATCAGGAACTCCGGTCCAAAACAACTTTGGAGAGCTTCATATCATCATGCGCCTGTTACTTCCGGCTAATGATGAAGCCATGGATTTCTTCAATACTTTGACAGACAACGTGACATATAGAAGAATATATATATAGATGAGATCAGAAAAAAAATGGATCAACTTGTGCACATCCATAATGGGGGCATTCTTGATAAATCCCTTATTAAAGGACTAAGAGAATCTATTGTACTATACATACAAATACTAATTAATTGCAAATACATAACAAACTTTTGCAAATACAACATTAAAATATGCAACTTTTGCAAATACTAATTGCTATACATTGGATCAAATGTCAAAATTTCTAGTTACATTATTGGATGTCAAAAGTCAAACTTCCTCTCAAATGTACATCTATGTCATTCTTGCATCTATGTCAAAATTCAAACTTTGACATATGATCAAATGTTGCATATTTGATCATATTTCACTAGATCAAACTTTGACATATGATCAAACTTTGACATATGATCAAATGTTGCATATGTCAAAATTCAAACTTTGACATATGATCAAACTTTAACATATGTCAAAATTCTTGCATCTAGTTACATTGGATCAAATGTTGCATCGTGAAATATGCAACATTCAAACTTTTTTCAATATACATCTAATAATCTAGTGAAAAAAATGTCAAAATTCATCTAATTAACATTTATATATCGAAAATTCATCTAACATTTCTATAACTAAAAGTATAAAAAACTAAAAAAACATTCATCTAACATTTATATATCTAATTCATCTCACATTTCTATAACTAAAAGTATAAAAAACTAAAAAATAGAAAAACAGAAAATAAGAAAATGTGTGTGTGCGTGTGCGTGTGTGTGTTCATGCATGTGTGTGTGTGTGCGGGCTTGATCGATGGGAGGGCGGCCATGGCGGCAGGGGCTCACAGCGGGGCGATGACCGGCGAGGCGAGGCGACGGGGGCGGCGACGGGGGGCGGCGATGGGGGGTGGCGCGTCGGGGGTGGCGACGGCATGGGCGGCGACGGCATGGGCGATCATGTAGAATGTATTCCCATTTATCTCGTACCCTTTGAAAGTCATTATATTCGAAGGTGGTAACTGGGACAGCAAGTACAGGTCATCTTCAACAGCGTCGTCATGCATGGCACGTGTCTGCAACCAACCGGCGAAAGTTCCCGTTTGTTCACGTGTAATCCAGTCGTCAGACTGCTCCGGGTGTTTGGACCGTAGAATATTCTTGTGTTCCTTGATATATGGAGCCACCAAGGAGGAATTTTGTAGAACTATGTAGTGTGCTTGAGTGAGAGAATGCCCGTCCATACATATTATTGCTTTCGGTCCTAGCGTGCCATTTCCACCCAATCTGCCCTTATGCCACGATTCAGGAACAACAATCGGCTTCAGGTCAGGTATAAAGTCAACACAAAACTCAATGGCCTCCTCCTTTTCATGGCCCATGGAGATGCTTCCTTCTGGCCTAGCACGGTTATGAACATATTTCTTTAAGACTCCCATGAACCTCTCAAAGGGGAACATACTGTGTAGAAATACAGGACCCAGAACGGCAATCTCTTCGCATAGGTGAACTAGGACGTGCGTCATGATATTGAAGAAGGATGGTGGGAACACTAACTCGAAACTGACAAGACATTGCACCAAATCATTCTCTAACCTTGGTATGATTTTTGGATTGATTACCTTCTGAGAGATTGCATTGAGGAATGCACATAGCTTCACAATGGCTAATCAAACAATTTCCGGTAGAAGCCCCCTCAATGCAACTGGAAGTAGTTGCGTCATAATCACGTGGAAGTCATGAGACTTTAGGTTCTGGAACTTTTTCTCTGCCATATTTATTATTCCCTTTATATTCGACGAGAAGCCAGACGGGACCTTCATACTAAGCAGGCATTCAAAGAAGATTTCCTTCTCTTCTTTGGTAAGAGCATAGCTGGCATGACCCTGATGTATGCCGTCTTTTCCGTGCATACGTTGCTGGTCCTCCCGTGCCTCCGGTGTATCTTTTGTCTTCCCATACACGCCCAAGAAGCCAAGCAGGGTCACGCAAAGATTCTTCATCACGTGCATCATGTTGATTGCAGACCAGACCTCTAGGTCTTTCCAATAGGGTATGTCCCAAAATATAGATTTCTTCTTCCACATGGGTGCGCATCCGTCAGCGTCATTTAGAACAGATTGTTCGCCAGGACCCTTTCCAAAGATTGCCTTTAAATCCTTGACCATACCATGTACATCATCACCAGTACGGTGGCGAGGCTTCGTCCGGTGATCTGCCTCACCTTTGAAATGCTTGCCTTTCTTTCTTACGGGATGCCTGCTCGGAAGAAATCGACTATGTCCCAGGTACACATTCTTCTTACAATTATCCAAATATATATTGTCGGTATCATCCAAACAGTGCATGCATGCGCGGTATCCCTTGTTTGTCTGTCCTGAAAGGTTACTGAGAGCAGGCCAATCATTGATGGTCACAAACAGCAATGCATGTAGGTCAAATTCTTCCTGATTGTGCTCATCCCACGCACGTACACCTTTTTCATTCCACAGCTGTAAAAGTTCTTCAACTAATGGCCTTAGGTACACATGAATGTCGTTGCCAGGTTGCTTAGGGCCTTGGATGAGCACTGACATCATAATGTACTTCCGCTTCATGCAAAACCAAGGAGGAAGGTTATACATACATAGAGTCACAGGCTAGGTGCTATGATTGCTGCTCTGCTCCCCAAAAGGATTAATGCCATCTGCGCTTAGACAAAACCATATGTTCCTTGCGTTATCTGCAAAGTCCCTCCACTTCCTCTTGATTTTTCTCCACTGCGACCCGTCAGCGGGTTCTCTCAACTTCCTGTCTTTCTTACGGTCATCTTTGTGCCATCGCATCAACTTGGCATGCTATTTGTTTTGGAACAAACGTTTCAACCGTGGTATTATAGGAGTATACCACATCACCTTGGCAGGAATCTTCTTCCTGGGGTGCTCGCCCTCGACATCACCAGGGTCATCGCGGTTGATCTTATAGCGCAATGCACATCATACCGGGCATGCTTTCAAATCCACGTACTCACCGCGGTAGGGGATGCAGTCATTAGGGCATGCTTGTATCTTCTACACCTCTAATCCTAGAGGGCAGACAACCTTCTTTGCTTCGTACATACTGTCGGGCAATTAGTTGTCCTTTGGAAGCATCTTCTTTAACATTACTAGCAACTTTCCAAATCCCTTGCAGCTACACCATTCTCTGCCTTCCATTGCAGCAATTCCAGTGTGGTGCCCAGCTTTTTCTTGTCAGCTTCGCAATTTGGGTACAACAATTTCTTATGATCCTCTAACATGCGCTGCAAGTTCAGCCTCTCCTTTTCACTTCCGCAATTTCTCTTGGCATCGGCAATGGCCCGACCAAGATCATCAGTGGGCTCATCTGATCCCTCTTCTTCAGCTTCTTCCCGCATTGCCGGCTCAGCTTCTTCCCCCATTGTTGCACCATCGTATTCAGGGAACCCGTCATGGCCAGGATAGCTGTCGTCGTCCTCTTTTTCTTCATTGTCTTCCATCTTAACCCCTCTTTCTCCGTGCTTGGTCCAAACATTATAGTGGGGCATGAAACCGGACTCAAACAGGTGGACATGAATGGTTCTTGACTTAGAGTAATTCCGATCATTCTTACAGCTAGCACATGGACAAGACATAAAACCATCCGCCCGCTTGTTTGCCTCAGTCGCAAGCAGAAAAGTACGCACGCCATTAACGAACTGGGGGGAGCATCGGTTATCGTACATCCATTGCCGGCTCATCTTCATTACACAGCACCAAAAAGACCAAATTAATACAAGTTCATACACACTTATTCTCATAAAACAACATACAAACTCTCTAGCTAAAGCATTTAAATGCAACTACAAATGCGATCAAGATCGCAACTAAGGTTACAATTGATCCAACAGCATAATGATACCAAGCCTCACTATCAATGGCATATTTTCTAATCTTTCTAATCTTCAAGCGCATTTTCTCCATCTTGATCTTGTGATCATCGACGACATCGGCAACATAAAACTCCAGTTTCATCTTCTCTTCTTCAATTCTTTTCAATTTTTTTTTCAAATACTCGTTTTCATTTTCAACTAAATTTAACATCGACAAGAGGGTCGGTTAGAATTTCCGGTTCACATACCTCCTAGATAAAAATATCTATGTCAACTTGATGGGCATAATTTGTCATAAACACGAAATGCAACAAATAGTTATAAAAGAGAATATACCACATCCGAATCATAAACCAGACGAGGGCCGACGGGGACGGATATCAAAACCTTGCCACTATGTATAACAAACAACGTACGGGTAAGAAAATTATTCAAGTAACTATATATCTAAATCACACAAACATGATTTTTTTTATATAAAAAAGATAAGGACAAGAGGCTCACCAAGGTGGTGCCGGCGATGAGACGGTGCGGGCCATCGACGGTGGTCGTTAGGACGGGGACGGGAAGGCACCAAGTAAACCACACCTACATATGCAAACTAAGAGTTAATTTGAGCTCAAATTGCATATAAATCAAATAAACTACCACATATAATTACTCCCAAACTAAAACCCACAAATCACTATACTTATAGAGCATTGCAAGAGCTAATCTAGCAATGAGAGATGAAAGGACAAAGTTGCTAACCTTTGTGATCACTTGGATGGATGGGGGGCCTTCAAATCTTGACAAATTTTGGCAAAAATGAAGGATGAGCTCGAGCAATGGGGAAGAACAGAGGAGAGGAAGGAATGAAAGGGGAAAACAGAGAGAAATGGGCTCGGGCTCGATGAAGGGTTTATATAGAGGCATCTTTAGTCCCGGTTGGTTATACAAACTGGGACTAAAGGTGCATCTCTAGTCCCGGCACCTCTTTAGTCTAGGGTCGTGGCACAAACCAATACTAGAGGTTCAACACGAACCGGGACTAATAAGTGCCGCCCGCCTAGCCGTTGGAACAGGCACTAATGGTCACATTAGTGCCGGTCCGTAATTGAACCAGGACTAATGAGGTGAACATTAGGTCGTTTTTCTACTAGTGTATGTTCGACCGCGTACGGTCGAAATGGGGTCCTGTTCATCGGGAAGGATCTGGCGTACCGCAAAACGGAGGAAACAGACTTCTGTTCGAGTGCCTACGGTCGAAATGGGGTCCTGTTGATTAGGAGGGGTGTGGCGTACCGCAAAACGGAGGAAACAGACTTGTGTTGGAGCGCTACGGTTGAAACGGGGGTCCTGTTCATCGGGAGTGGTGTGGCGTACCGCAAAACGGGACTCCACAGGCTACTGTTCATCCACCGTCGACTTCCTCCTACCTCCACCAGCTACTGTTCATTGACGGGGTCCTGTTCATCCAGCCTCCACCGGCTACTGTTCAACCAGCCCTCCACGGGGTCCTATTCAACCAGCCCTCCACGGAGTCCCTCCACCATCTACTGTTCATCCACCCCCACCTCCTCGATCGGGGTCCTGTTCATCCAGCGGCAACGGCCTCTACTACCACGGGGTCCTGTTCATCCAACCCCCACCGAGAACTCTTCATCCTACCCCCACCAGGGACCGTTCATCAAGAGGCAGCTTCGATCGTCTTCAGTTAGTAGCAGTAGCGAAGGAATCACTCGGGTTCAGTTAATAGCCAAGGGATCGATCGGGGTTCAGTAACATAGCTAGTGCAACCGCTTAGGTTCAGTTAGAGCCCAACGCCTCGCACACACGCGCGTACGTGTACGAGAGAAACGCGCAAACTTCCGTGCATTGCTCGGCCCCGACCACCCACAGTAACCGGGAACTCCCCAAAATTTTCCTCGCCCTCACTTCTACCACGATTTTTTCCGTCATGGACGGCCCAAAGAATGTCATGCAGGTGCGTTCCCGGCCCGCTCAGGACGAAAAGCCCATTTTCTGTCATGATTTTTTGTCATAGAAGTAGGAGCCCACCACATCTATGATGATACTGGGTTTTGTCACAATTATCATCATAGAAGTGTCATAAGCATGACAGAAAAAAAATTTGTTCGGGCCAAAATGTCACGGATGTGTCTTTTTTTTGTAGTGAGTCTTGCTTCCCTTGTAAGGGAAATATTCCTTATGCCTTTCCTCTCAAGCTAGCCCACCATACCATGAGTCAGCCTTCCCATGAGCCGCCTTCTGGGCCGTTGGGTCTTGTTGTTCATCTGACCCGCCTACTGGTTCACCAATGAGTCCCCAGTCTTTGGGTGGGTTACCGATGAAGCGCCAAGTCTCGGCTGGGTCACCAGTAAGTCGCCAAGTTCGAGCGGGTCACCGGTGAGTTGCCAAGTCCGACCGGGTTATTAATGAACACAAAGTCCTAGCCGGGTGATACTTTAGGCCGGGTCATACTTCAGGCCGGGTCATACCGCGGGGTATATCCCCGACAGTTGGGATGATATTGTCTCCAGGGATTCCCTCTTCTGCCACCAAGGTATACCGCGGGCATCCTTGGAAGCCTCGGCATGACCTTCTTCCGTGGCAATCTTAAGCGCCTACGCGGCATCATCCTTCCCTATGTCAGCCACCTCTCCTAAAAGCTCCTTTTCTTCGGATGTGGGGGCTGCGAAGAAGTGGAGGCAGGAAGGAAATGAGTATAAAAAACCAGAGCAAAAAGATTGAGAAAACAGAGAGTTCCTAGCATGGATCCGAAGGGAGCTAGATTACCTGTTGGCGGCCAGCGGGAAGAAATTTCTCCTTCAACGGCAGTATCCGTTGCCGGCAGGCGGTTAGCAGCTCCTTCTTCCATGGGGGTGACTTCGACGCGGGAAGAACCGGCAGAAGGAGCTCTTGCCGGGGATCCCCTTCCATGGGAATCTCTCACAGAAGGCACTGAAATGATTATCGTTGGCTGCTGGGCTTCCCTCTGGAGGCTCCTGCCAGTGTTCTTGATGGGCGGCAGAAGGACTTCAACATGACCTCCAGCAGATGCAGTCTGGCCTATGCCTTCACGCGGAGGGCTGGCCCGGGGGCTGGGAACGGAGTCACCACCGGCATCCCTTGCCGGTCCAACACAGGTCCCAGCTCCTTCGTCGTTTTCGCCCGCTTGGCCCTTTGCGCCAAGGTCTCCTCGTCCCTGTCAAGGCCAACATCACAAGATCAGCCAAAAATCAGAGAAATACTATTGAAGGAACAACAATTGGAAATAAGGGAAGCTGATGATTATCCTCACTCTGGATCATCAAGCATGGCATCCATTTCGTACGTCAGAGGCGGGGGTGATTCCCTGGCCCTCTTGAATGGTGGAGGGGTTCTGCTTGCTGATGGTGCCGGGCTTGACGAAGTCGTGGATCAACTCCTTTCACCGCCCGCTGCCGGGGAGGAGGAGTTGGAGCTGGGACAACGTCTTTCGTGCCGCCCTTGGTGGTGGTCTTCTTCACTTTGGGCCCCGCCCGTGATGAAGACGGCACAACGGGCTCCTTGTACCCCCTCTTGCAGAGCCGGCGCTTCTGCTCTGGAGCCTGGTGGCCCTCTTCGAGTCCTTCCTCCTCCCCAGCCGCGGCAGCCCCCTCTACTCTGGCGGCCTCATTCCTGGCAGCCTAGTTCCCGGCAGCCTCGGTCCCAGCAGCCGTTGCCCCCAGCGCCTCAAGCATGGCAATCTCTTTATCAAAACGCTCTTCCTCTGAAGAGTTCCCCTCATTGTCATTACCAGCTGCCGTGGCAGCCTTAAGCCTTCGAGCTTCCTCAATCCTGCTGCAGATGTACTCCTGCTCCTGCTCAGTGGTGCCCTTGGTGAAATCAGTCTCCTTCCTGGTTGCTCTTTCCACTAAGCTTGAGGCCCAGTTCATCTCATCCTCCAAGCTAGGTAGTTCGCAGTCTGCTTTAACTCCATTGGCAGTACAATCTGGCATCCACATGAGGATTTGGTCCAGCGCAGAATTGATATGCAAAGGAACTATCCTTGCCGGCAAATGGAAACTGTCAGCCTTGTGGAACAGTTGCTCGCACAGCCAGGCATGACTCATGACTGTCAGGTTGTTGGCAATACCGGGGTACAGCCGCATCCAATCCGCGGCATTCTTGTACTCCCAAGCAAAGCGGTCCCGCTGTTGCCACGGGGCGATGCGATGCCAAAGGAAGTCAGCACCTATGTGCTCAATGGTAAGCCCGGCAGCCTTGAGATGGGCAATCCTATTCAGAGCGGTGCGGAGCTTCTCGTCAGTTTCCCTCGGGTTGCTCCAATCCTTGCCGCGTACCAAGCACTTGGTCCGCGGTTGGCAGAATGGAGGGGCTTCCGGGTCCTTGATCCAGCACCAGTCGCCCCTCCACTCCTCCCACTTGCCGTGCAGCTGACCTCCAAGGTAATCCTAGTCCTCTCTCCTCCCCCGCAGAATCCATGATATATTCCCCGAAATGGATTTAGCCTCAATGCGGGGGATGTAGAAGTGGCGGAAACAGATCCACATTGGGGGCGACTCCAATGAAGTTCTCGCAGAAATGAGCAAACACCGCAATGCATGTCATTGCATTTGGCATGAAATCCAGCAAACGGAATCTAAAAGAATACATCATCGCGCTGAAAAAGTTGGAGAAGGGAGGAGAAAGCCCACAGTAGAAGTAAGTGCAGAAGAACGGGTATGAGTCGCTCGGAACCTTGGACCCTTCAGGGAGGATGACTGGCTCTCCATGCCCTTTGGTTTTTCTCCCTCACAAGAAGGCGTACCTCTGAATCAAGGCATTGCCGTCCAAGTTCGATGGCGAGAAAACCACGTTTCTCTTCCGCCGCAAGGCCAGCTCCTCCGCCTCTCACTTCATCTCTTCTGCTTTCTAATCTTCGGGATTGGCCCCCTGTTTTCCCTTCGGGGTGCTCTTCTTTTGCCCATTTCCTCGGGCAAGGAAGAGGGAGAGATCCGATGTGGTGGAGGAAGGGAGTGGTGGCGGCGGATGCAGTTTCTTTCATCACTTGAGGAAGAAGATGAAGCGAAAGGGGTGAAAGATGTGAATGAACCACGCTCCTTCGTGTCTTCTATGTTATATTGGGACCACGCGAAGGGGCAGGCTCAACACTGTTTCCCCCTATAAAACCGCCTTTTCCAAGCACGCTCCCTTAGTAACCACTGCAAAACCACAACCACATGACTCGCGGTAATTGCGCGGAATGGATGTGTGAGCGGCAAGACGGTGAAGTTATTCCACGCGGACAGGAGGTTTCAGCCACGTGTCTGTGGACTACTTGGGGCCCTAACCCAACACACTCGCAGCGTGTTTGGCTTAGGCCTGGGGGTTACTATCGGTGGACGCAAACAGGGGTGTTTGCCTCCCCCTGACCTGTGCACAGACCGGCAAGGCCTTCCGGGCAAACCACCTTTTTTGCCAGGCATATCAAGGAGAGCATTAAGAAGGATAAGACTGCAGAAGGCCACCTGGGGAGGGCCTCCCTTGCTAGGTAGGAGGCCCTGGTTAGGTCATGGCTCCACCCAAAGACAAGCCCAGACTCGCCCCCGCAGGCTTGCCGGGGCCGTCAAGATCAAACCCCTACCAAGCTCTTCCGAAGGATCATCGCCAAGACGCCACAGCTCCACCTCATCGCACCCAAGTCACTTATCAGTGCCGTGTCAAGCCACAAAACAACCAGGTGGATTCTATCAGGCACGTGGCAGCATCAAAGAGAAGGGATTATCTTTATTGACACCCGTCCAGGAGGCATGTCAAGCAGATGAGAAGAGGCGGATAAGCGGCGCAGCAAAGCTTGCCGGGATTCGCCCTCGACACGACACATAGCAAGTGCCATTAATGCACTTTGTCCTAACTGCTAGAGTTATGTATGATAGCACTGTTAGCTATCTAATCACACCCAAATGACTGTTTTACCACTGTGGTCGCCCCTTAACCTATAAAAGGAGGCCTGAGGCAACCTAGCAAGGGATTGGAAGACTTCGACCCCCAACACTTTGTAAGCTCACGTCGTTCTCCCCTATGCACCCTTGCCGGGCCAGAGTGCGTCGAGTCTTCGTCCACCTCCAGATCAATCCACAAAAGTAGGAGTAGGGTTTTATGCTGCAAAGCGGCCCGAACCTGGGTAAAAAGAGAGAGAGTCCATCGCCGTGCCGTCTCCTATTGCTTCTGCTCTTTGTGCAACGTGACCGTCCCCATGCCGAACCACAAAGGGGCGTCCTTTCCCCATAGGTGATCGTGCTTCCATGCCAACAAGGTTGGTCGGGAAAATAATGTCCACCGACAGACAGTCGGTAGGGAAAGACTATTGCCGATCCACCTTGTCTGTGGGGAAAGTGCAAATGAGAAAGCCTTTTCTTGACCGACATATCCTTCCCGACTGACAGTTTGACAGCTATCTTACCCTAGGCCTCTCCCACATATAAACTTGCAATGATGATCAGTTTAATAACTTAGCTGACTACCTAGGGACAATTGCGCACACCTTACCGCCATTATTCCAAACTCGCTATTTATATTATGTGCTAGAATGATGATGATGATGACTTATGTGCTAGAATGATGAGTTGTTATATGAGTATGATGATGATGAGTAGGACTTGTTATTATGATGATGATGATGATGATGATGATGATGATGATGATGAGTTGTTATTATGATGATGATGAGTTGTTATATCATTATGATCATGATGAGTTATTATATCAGTGGGTGAAAGGAACATGGATTTGATTCAAGTGGATGGATCCAAAGTGACCAAAGTTTGGATTTGTGCTCATAATGATATACCAATCTCTAAATTGCTACAATATCAAATCTTGTATAAGAGTGTATAAAACAGTATAAAACAAATGAAACAAAATACGGCCGAATAGTAGTAGCGCAGGGCTAGGGAGCGCTGCTAGTAAGTAGCAGTAGCGCGGGTGAGAATGCACGCTACTGCGAACTGAGTTACCAGTAGCGTGGGCTAGACACACGGTACTGCTAATTGAGTTACTAGTAGCGCGGGAGCAGACATGCGCTACTGCTAAAAGTTGGCTGTAGCGATGTAGCAGTAGCGCGGGCACCGCGCTACTGATAGCCTCTAGACCCGCGCCAGTACTAGAGTTTTCCCTAGTAGTGGTACGCTCCCGCACGGATGCGTGTAGCATTGTGGCGATGGTGAAAACCTGGTTGACTACAGTGGCTGTGACTACACTGGTGACATGGACTCCTGGAAAAGCACCTCACCGTGTTTCTCCTGGGAGTAGTCCCGTTAGCTGGCATTCTATGAGGTGGAAGGTGGTGGCCGCGTCTTTGCGCAAGGCAGAGTACATCGCAATAGCTATTATATCGTGTGAGGGAATCTGGCTGCTCACCTCCTTGGCAAGATGCTGAATCAAAACACCACACTTGTGCTCATGTTCGTCGACAGTAAGTTCGCAACCGTAGCAAGCAGATCAATCTCCACTATCACTTCATACATTACTACGTCGAGAACGGCACGGTGAATGTGGAGTTCACCGGGACTGGTGAGCAGAAGGCCAACATCTTGACAAAGGCTCTTCCATGCTAATTGGGTGGTCCCAGGTGGTGCCCCATGTGTTGACTACATATGGGTTGGTCCGTACCGCACGCCCATGTCAAAAAAATCATGCCATAGGTGGCGAGGTAATGTACTATGTTTTCCAACCACTCTCGTGATATACCAAGCTGTCATAGTCTAGGTTGTTGGTAGAACCTAGATGTAATTTACCTATTGCTTTGTACAACTACATAGATGAATTTTAACGCTCCACTGAGCAATAGAGACATTGAGGCCAGAAACGACTCCTCTTCCTTCTCTCTCGGTCTCTTCCTCGCTTGCTCTCCTCCGGCAACTACTTCTAATTCCCGGGAATGCCGCTCTGGCGGCCGGTAAAGCTCCGTCTTGGCTAACGAGGACCCCCCTCGGGGGTGATAGACTTTCTGGAGCAGTCAGAGTCGTCCAGCAACACCCTGCAACCGCTAGTGGATGGCACCGAGGAGGAGGCCGATGGCACCGAAAGGGCTAGTCGTCTTCCCTCCATCAAAACTAAGATCCATGCTGCAGCTAAGCCGAGGCACCGAATTGAATACCCGCTTTTCATACTGTTAATTAGCTATTGGACAGATCTATCAGGGAAACAAAACCATGTGCGATGAAGATGAATTTTATGTTTAAGATTTCATACCAATTTCTAGTTTGTTTACTCTGGTATTTCTTACTCCGATGTTGTTGCATTCACAGAGATCTCAGAGGAATAAGGAAAAAATGAACGATGATTGATGTTCAAAGACATAATTGCTTCTTTTAATATACATGGTTTGTCTCATCAATTACTTTCTTAAAAGAGTTCAACGGCCGAATTTGTTTTCCATGCATGCAAATGAAATACCAAGTCCCTCCGAGGATGGACTTGGGTTTTTTAATTTGCATGCATGAAATACAAATTAAATATATACATGTGACACGGAACCCCAAAAGCTAATTATAGGAGCACGTGGGCAGTGAAGCAAATTATTTGCAACAATTCTAAAATCACGTTTTTTAGTATAAAAAAACTCCTAAAAACAAGTTTTCATGTTTATATGGATGTATGTTACACAAGTGTATAGTTTGGTGATGAAATAAGTAAACATGTGAGCTCCACAAAAATGGTAAAAATCGTGATTTCTAAATAGTGAGCTTTACATAAAGTATTGATTTTCAGAAAATCTTATTTTGTCAGTTTTATGTAGCTCACATATATGTGAACACCACTATCTTTAGAAATAAAATAAAATGTGAACACCACAAATTATCTCATATGTCCTTTTTACCTCTGAGATTAATACCAACACATCAAGGTCAGAGTAATAAATACCAAATTAAACAAACTAGATACTTGTACTAAATCTTAAACATGATATTCAACTTATAGTCACATGGTTATGTTTTCCCTGAGATCTATCCAAAAATATATATTGCAGGTACACCATTAATGTGCAATGCAATATATATTCCGTAATATTAACATGCATTAATGCACGTACACGATTACTAGTCAATTTGAAGGGTTGCAATTAAAAAACAGATGGAATGAACAATGTTTTGAAAAAACCTATATATTTTTGTACGCTATATGAACTTCAAATTGTAGAGCTATATTGTAAGAATCCCAATTTAGATAATTACCCTGTATCAAGAAGCTGGAATTTTCTGTAAAACATTGAAGTTTTTTTGTTTTGTTGAATTGTAAAGTTTCAAGTTTATAAGTTTATGGTATCATTTTGGGGAAAAAAAGATAAATGATTCGCCCGGAACATAAACACTAAAACTGACGTCCTGCACAAAAAGAGGAAAAAGAAAAGAAAAGAGATTGCTTAGCAAGCACAGCGCATACAAGCCTGGCGCGCGCGAGCGGTGGGTGATCCCTTCACCACTCGACATAGTCAAAACTCGACTGCGTTTCGGCCGTTTCTTTCTCGCCGGGATCTCCATTCCCTCTATCCCGAAGAAAGAGCTCCATTTCCTCCCCTCCTCTCGCTAGCCTGAAGCCCTAGACCTACTGACCTACACAGCTAGCGGCCATGGAGAATGACCAGCCCCTCGGCGGCGGCCAGCCTAACCGGCCGCCACCACCCCATCAGCTTCCCGACGACATGCTCTGAAATATCTTCCATCACCTCCCGTCAGATCCCAGCGCCCTCGCTTTCGTCTCCTCCGCCTACAGTGCCTGGCGGCGTGTCGTCCACGACAGGGAGAACTTCCTGTGCTCCTTCCGCGCGGCACACCATGGCATCCCACCACTCATTGGCTTCTACTCCAACCCCTTCTACGGAGTGCTCCAATTCACCCCGACCGCGCCTCCTACCCCGCCGGTTCCCCCCGCCCCCGCTGGGTTCCAAATCTACGATTGCACGCACGGTCGTCTGCTCCTCGGCTACAGAGCTGTGTTTTGAATTTCAGCAGAAAAAAACAGATTTCGGCCGAAATTCGGCCATCTCGGCCTGTGGCGGAAAATATCTTTCAGCGAAAAAATAGATTTTGATCAAATTTTCGTCAAATTTCGGCCGAAATATTTGAAAATGGTCAAAAATCGGCCATCTCGGCCTGGGGCGAAAAATTTCACAAACCGAAAATCAAAACCTTGCTGCAGAGACGGCCGGCGACCGCGCCCTTCTACTTGTCCGAGATCCTCTGACCGGGTAGGAGCACTCCATCCCGCCGGCGCCTGGCCTTCTCCCCGGGCAGAGCTGCGGCACGGTGTTGATCTGCGACGCCAACCATGCTAAGGGCGAGGACTGCCACTCATCGCCGTTCCGCGTTGTCTTTGCATATAGCGAGGACTATCCACCCGGCGGCTGGCGCCCGCCTATGGCTCTCATCAGCACCTTCGCCTGCGTGTACAGCTCAAAGGCAAGAAGCTGGGGTAGCCACCCGGCGGCGACCATGGGCGTCAAATGCTACTTCGATCCGAAGCCGAGCGCCGTGGTTGGCAAAGGTGCCGCCGTAACCGTGAGCTGGATGACGATGATGGCGAGTGAGGGCAATACAGTGCAAGACTTACTCATAGAATTCCACCTCGACACACGAACTCTACAACTCACACAGATACTAGATGAATTACGCAGCGACCACTTTGTTCTCGCGCCGACCGTGGAGGACGCGCGGGTCGGCATCGCCAGCATGATTGAGAACTGTGTGGTGTTACTTTTCAGGTTGAATGGCTTTGAAGGCTGGATTCTGTGTATCGTCGCTAGAATGGACAATTTCCTGTCCATTGGTCCTGCTGAGAATGGTAGCGTTGGGCTTCTGCGTTTTGAGATGGGGTACGGTGATGAGGAGGAAGATGAACTAGCTGACTGGACTGATCCGCGGGTGAAGGAAGGGGGCACCATTTTCTTTATGAAATCCACTTTCTATATGAGAAACTTTCTATATAAGACACTTTCTCTCATAATAAGTTCACTCAAAGTGATAATCACACAATTTTGTCGCAGCCGATGTGACATGTTTCTTACTAAAAAAGCACGAGTGAAAAGTGTCCCCAAGCAAGCCAGCTCTTGCAACCTCTCCTTCTTTACTCAAATCCACCCGATGGCTTGGAACCAGAACGGCGGTGGACCAAATGGAGGGCTTCCACCACTGCCACCTCCATGCCCATCGGACCACTCCCTTGCTGTCCACATATCATGGCACATCACTCCCCCACAGGTCCCTGCCTGTAGCGTCACGGACCCTAGCTGGGACGGCAAACCCTATAGTGCATCCGTCGGTCGTGCCCCTCCCAACTGCGGCACGAAGACCTGCCGCAGCAGTTCCGGCCGCTGTGCCACCAGCACTTGTGGTGGTTGCAGCTGGGGAGGGCGGCGCCTGTACAGTGCATTGGCTTGCAAACAATCCTGAGTTTTCGAAGGAGTACCGCAAATCCGGAATGGAGGGGATCCCCCGGCGGTGATAGACTTTCTGTGGCAGTCCAAGTCATCCAGCAGCACTGCTCAGCTACTGGTGGAAGGCACCGAAGAAGAGGGCGACGGCTTGGCGAGCACCTTGGACCTGACATTGGCTTGATCCACCGACCTGTATGAGGCCTCGAGAAACCTAGTCATCTTCACTCGAAAAAAAACTAAGCTCCATGCTTTTCATACTGTTATTTAGCTGTTAGACAGATCGATCAGGAAATACAAAACCATGTTCCAATAAGATTAATTTCATTTTTAAGATTTGGTACCAGTTTCTAGTTTGTTTACTCTGGAATTTCTTGGTGTGATGTTGCTGTGTTCGCATAGATCTCAGAGGAATAATAAAACATGAACGATGATTGATGTTCACAGACATAATTGCTTCTTTTAATATATACATGGTTTGTTATCACACGTACGTGCATTGCCTATGATGTGGTGCTGTTTGCTATACATACATGCACATATATATGTATTTTTGTTGGATGGGCTCATGTAGAAACAGAAGTAAACAAAACAATTGAAATGATATTTGCCGAGTACAACACTCGGGAGATGATAATTGCCGAGAGCAGCACCCGGAAAAACTTCCATGTGCCAAGCTTTGGTGAAGTCCCACAGCCTTTTCCGGGCTCTGACGCAAGAATATCCGAAAAAGGAAGCCGCTGGCAGTTGTTGTACCCCATTTGCCGAGTTGGTTACTCGTCGGATTTCCAAGTCGGAGTGGTCGTCAGGGGAGGGCTCGAGCTCGCGCGTCAGCATGGAGAGGAGGTCGGGTGTGAGAGGGATCTTCACCGCGTTGGCGTCCGGGTCGGACCTGGTGGCCACCCGGCTGAGCGCGGCATGGAGCTTGGGGGTGAGCGTGACGGCCGCCGGGGCAGGGGGCGCGGTAATGGGATATGGCGTAGCGTCGGGATCTGGCTTGGGGACGAGCAAGGGAAGGAGCCATCGCCGATGGATTTCCGGTCGAAGTGAAACGGAAGGGGAGAGGGGTTATGTCGCTGCAACAAACATGGGCGTTTGCTGCCCTGAGTTATGCACAGACGAGTTGCGGCTCCTTCGGAAAGCATCAAGTTTCATACAACAACCAGACCAAAGAAGCCGTTCTTCGAGAGATCAAGGAGCCCATTATGGGGACCCAAGCTTGGGACAAGCCACAAGATTCTCAGCAGAAGCAACCAACTCCCGGCAAAAGCGAGCCGGCAGGTTGCGGCCCGGCAAGCCCCTCAGGCACGGACTTGCCGCTAAATGCCAGCACTCTACCTCTTTGGCCAGCTGGTCGCTGATGAGTGAGGTGTCGGGCCCGCAGGTGATTAGGCGGATGCAAGCCATACGTGTCAGCTTGTTGGGCAGGATGATTACCTTTTTTGACACCCATCCTAATGGTGTGTCAAGCTAATAAGAGGTAGGTGGATAAGCGGTGCTCCATCTTTGCCGGGGACCTTCCTCCACGCGACACCTAGCAGTGCATTTAATGCACTTTTGTCCTAACTAGCAGAGTTAGGTACGATATAGATTTACATCAATCTAGTCACCCTGCAATGATTGTTTTGCCACTATGGTTACCCCTTTAGCTATAAAAGGAGGACTGAGGCAACCGTTATAGGGGTTCGAACACTTGCAACCCACACGCATAGATATCCGTGCAGCTGCCCTTTCCTAGCAGCATGCTAGGGAGGAGCGCTCCGTGTAATTTTCTTCCACATCCACCCAATACACCAATGCAGGAGTAGGGTTTTATGCTTCTCAATGGCCCGAACCTGGGTAAAATCATGCCGTCTCCTATTGTGCTTGCTCCTTGCGTCAACTGACTCCCCCTGCTGAACCAGCAAAGGGGCTGCCCTGCCCCATAGATCGCCGGCGGCTCCACGTCGACATCTTTGGCACGCCAGGTAGGGGAGCAGCCGTTGGCGAGAATCAAGGCAGTAGGCGGCGCGTCGATTCCTTCGGAGTTCATCATCGTCATCACCACCCATGGCGCCCAAGAAGAAGGGCTCCATGGCGGCCAAGCCTTCTACATCCCAGCACCCATCATGTTTGTCTGCGGGCGGCGCAAGCGGCGCCGCCGCTGTGGATGGAGCAAATGCCATGGTGGGCACGACCGGTGCAGGCGGCGCAGTCGTCGAGCCCGTGTGGCGGGAGCAGGCGGTGGGGATGTTGGAGGCGGACGCTTACCTCAATGCTCAAGCGAAGACGATGTTCGTGGCACGGGCGCCGCGGGTACTCTACCCCCGCCTCCTTCTCGTGCTCGCGAACGCAGCCACCAGAGTGACCCCAATCGGTCAGGCGCGAACCGCGACCCTCCCGCCGCGGCAGCATCGGTGGCCGCCAGGGGAGCGACCTAGGGGCGCACGCTGCGCCCATCGCAAGCGGTGTTGTTGTGCCTCCACATCAATGTCCGCACGACAAATCGCCCATCGACCAAGCTCAAGACCCACGGGGGTAGCTTCCACAACGCGAACTCGCCGTTGCTCCCACAGCGCGACGACAAGAGTGCAACGACGCTCCTACTGGCTCTACCAAGAGTCGAGCGATGTCGCGCTCTTTGCGTACCAACATGCCTTCAACGGTGACGAAGGCGATGGCGCGAGCACAGATGTTGCTGGATTTTCCTCGAGTAACTCACAAGATGGATGAGTGGAGAGCCACCATCCGGAGTTTGATCGAGTTTGCTGATGCGAACAGGTCCCAGTTGGCGGCCGCCATCGCCTGCTCCTCAAACTGAAGGTCGGGTGGCAGGCGGTGCACCTACGGTGCAATCACCTCCTCAGCAACAATCTCAGCGGTAGCATCAGCACTCTCAGCGGGCCCGGCAAGATGCACAGCCTGACGACGCATCAATGGCTTCCTCCGACCCGCAGACACAGCGAGACCAGAGGCAAGTGTTTCTAGATAGGTGAGAGGAAGAAGCTCGCACCACCATCCAGCGGCACCGGGAGGCGCGCCATCAATCAGACGAGCGCAACAGCCCAGTCGTCGATGAGCCAGCGCCCATTGTTGGCGGGTACTTACCTTACGAGGTTGGGTGCCCCGCGTTCACACGCGAGCTGCGGCAAGTCCACTGGCCGTCCGTCCATGCGTTCGAGCCTGAGGTCCCGGAAAAATATGACGGTAATCAGAACCCAACTGAGTTCTTGAGCATCTATACGATTGCCAAGCAAACTGCTAGAGGAAGGGACGAGAAAATCCTGGCCAACTACTTCCCATTGGTGCTCAAACCCAACGTGAGGTCTTGGCTAATGAACTTGCCGAAAACCTCCATTTCCACGTGGTCAGATCTTTGGAATGATTTTGTTGTTGCTTTTACCGGGGGACAGAAAGGTCCAGGGTTGCCAAGCGACTTACAAGTGATCACGCAGAAGGAAGGAGAGAGCCTGCACAAGTACATCCAAAGTTTCAGCCGCGTGCGTCGCAACATACCGGATGTCCACCACGCCGATGTGGTTGCCGCATTCCACACGAATGTGCGCAACCGAAAAATGCAGGAAAAGATGCATATCCGCCTGCCAAAGACCATCAATGAACTTTATACGTTGATGGACAAGTGTGCGCGCACTAAAGAAGGGAGAAGGCTTGCTGGGGAGGATGATGCCGCCGAAGTCTATTCCGACGATGATAGTGCGACTGCCTCAGGAAAGAAAGGTCGAAGGAGTAACAGGAAGCACAGAAGCAAGTCGGTTATGGCTGTAGAAGGATCCGGCAACTCCAGCCCCGCCAGAAAACCCAAAATAGAAAATACCGGCAAGGAAGCGGCTACATGCGCTGATTGCCTGGTCACTGCGGTAGGAGAAAAAGCTAGCAAATCCGACGGGTCATACTGCAAGATCCAACGTATCAAAGGCCACGACCTCCAGGAGTGCCGCCAAGTCGAGCAACTAGTTGAGAAACAGACGACCAAGTATTAGAAGCGGGACAAGGAGAAGGGCCAAGACAGTACAGGTGGATCTGGCAAGAAGGGATGCGGTGGTCGAGGCGGACATCGCGGCAACGCTGACCAGAAGAAAGAAAAGCCCGCTAGGGGCAGAGAGAAGAAAGAAGAGGACGCGAAAACTGAAGACCAGGACGATGAGTCTAGCGAACAAGAATTCTAGAAGGCAATGGAAGCCATGTGCATTGATGGGGGTGCATCCTTGCACTCCTCTCAACACCAGCTCAAGCAAATAGGCACGCGAAGTTAATGTAGTGGAGCCAGCAGCGGATGCACGAAAGCCTCTCAAGTGGTCCCACACGCCTATCATTTTCGATCTCGAGGACTGATGACCCACAAGTATAGGGAATCAATCGTAGTCCTTTTGATAAGTAAGAGTGCCGAACCCAACGAGGAGCAGAAGGAAATGACAAGTGGTTTTCAGCAAGGTATTTTCTGCAAGCACTGAAATAGTCGGTAACAGGTAGTTTGATAGCAAGATAATTCGAAACGAGCAAGTAACTGTAACGGTAAATAAAGTGCAGCAAGGTAGCCCAATCCCTTTGTGGCAAAGGACAGGCCAAAACGGTCTCTTATGACAAGCAAAGTGATCTTGAGAGTACACGAGAATTTCATCATATCACTTTCATCATGTTGGTTTGATTCGTGTTCGCTACTTTGATAATCTGATATATGGGTGGACCGGTGCTTAGGTGTTGTTCTTACTTGAACAAACCTCCTACTTATGATTAACCCCTCGCAAGCATCCGCAACTACGAGAAAAGTATTAAGATAAAATCTAACCATAGCATTAAACTTTTGGATGCAAATCAGTCCCTTACGAAGTAGCGAATAAACTAGGGTTTAAGCTTCTGTCACTCTAGCAACCCATCATCTAATAACTACTCCACAATGCATTCCCTTAGGCCCAAATATGGTGAAGTGCCATGTAGTCGACATTCACATGACACCACTAAGGGAATGACAACATACATATCATCAAAATATCGAACACATATCAAGTTCGCATGATTACTAGCAACATGACTTCTCCCGTGACCTCAAGAACAAAAGTAACTACTCACAAATAATAATCATGCTCAAGATCAGAGGGGTACTAAATAGCATAATGGATCTAAAAATATAATCTTCTACCAAATAAACCATATAGTAATCAACTACAAGATGTAATCAACACTACTAGTCACCCACAAGTACCAATCTAAGGTTCCGGTACAAAGATTGAACACAAGAGATGAACTAGGGTTTGAGAGGAGATGGTGTTGTTGAAGATGTTGATGGAGATTGCCCTCCCAAAGATGGGAGAGTTGTTGGTGATGACGATGGCGATGATTTCCCCCTCCGGGAGGGAAGTTCCCCCGGCGGAATCACTCCGCTGGAGGGCAAAAGTTCTCCTGCACAAGTTCCGCCTCGAGACGGTGGCGCTTTGTCCTGAAAGCCCTCTCCTCATTTTTTCTATTTCAAAATGACTTATATAACAGAAGATGGGAACCGGAGGTGGGCCAAGGAGGGCACAACCCACCAGGGCGCGCTTGGGATCCCTAGCGCGCCCAAGTGGGTTGTGCCCACCTGGTGGGCCTCCTCCGGTAGTTATTTGCTCCAGTATTTTTCATATATTGCAAAATAAATCTCCGTAAATTTTCAGCTCATTTGGAGATGTGCAGAATAGGTAACTCTGACGTAGCATTTTCAGGTCAAGAATTCCAGCTGCCGGCATTCTCCCTCTTTGTGTAAACCTTGCATATTATGAGAGAAAAGGCATTACAAATACTCCAAAAAGCATTATTATGCATAAAAACATTATAAATAACAGTAGGAAAACATGATGCAAAATGGACGTATCAACTCCCCCAAGCTTAGACCTCGCTTGTCCTCAAGCGAAAAACCGAAATCGAAAAACATACCCACATGCTTAGAGAGAGAGGTGTCGATAAAAACAAAATACGAACATAGAAGCATCATGCATATTATTATAACAGCAAGGAACTTTAATCTAAAACTTTATCAAACAACTTTTATCATATAACTTCTCATGAACAAGTAACAATTCATCACAACATTGAAGTATAAAGCGTAAACCTTATTGAAAACCAACAAACTATGTTCTCAGTCAACTTTGCAACTACAATTCATCATATTTTCAGGAAGGGTCACGTAAGCCTTTAGGCAAGTCCACATACTCAACCATCATTTGATCTTCTATGATTGCTAACACTCACAGCACACCCATTAATAAAAAGTTTCAACCAGACACATAGAAAGATAGGGACTTATAGTTTCGCCTCCCAACGTATTCACCTCAAGGGCGATGTCAACAATAATAACTCATGCCTACTCATATCCAACTGGATATATGTGCCTAGATCTTTCCTCATCACATGATGCTTGCAAAATACAAAATAAAAAGGAATAGGGGAGAATACTCTGAATCTTACATAAAAGTAAATGCATAAAACTAAAAGATAGGCCCTTCGCAGAGGGAAGCAGAGGTTGTCATGCGCTTATTTGTTTGTATGCCAAATCCCTTATTGCAAAAGAATGTCATGTTATATTACCCCTTATGATAGCAACCTTTATTATGCAGTCAGTCGCTTTTATTATTTTGCCATCACAAGTTCGTACAACGCTCAATTTTCTCTTACACTAAATGATCCAACACATTTAGAAGCAATTTTTATTGCCTTATTGCACCGATGACAACTTACTTGAAGGGTCTTACTCAACCCATAGGTAGGTATGGTGGACTCTCAAAACAAGGTTTTGGGTTAAGGGTTTTGGATGCACAGGTAGTATCTCTACTTAGTGTGGAGTTTTTGGCTAGAAAAGATATTGAGCAAGCACCACATGTTGAAGGATCTATGACAATATAACTTCTATGTGAATATGAACAAACATAAATCATTACGTTGTCTTCCTTGTCCAACGTTAACTATTTTGACACAAAATATTTAATGGGGGCTCACAATCATACAAGATGTCCAAGATAGTGTATTTGCATGTGAATATTCTCTTCCCTTATTAATTCTTTCAGGAATTGCATCATTGACCAATGCTATGTTTGTCAATCTCCAATAAATTTTACCACTTATACTTTTCCTTATGTGATGTCATCACTTACCATAAGATTAGCACATGATCTTATTCATTTAATTCCTTTCTTTTATTGGAACAACAGAGTAAAGAAACAAAACTCAAACTACTCTTTATTATATATCTCGCACATGATTACATCGATAGATAGATCACTAAGCAAACACTCACAAAGAAAGGATTGAACTAAACTTTTATTCAACTAAATCATAAGATAACTAAAGATCGAACTAAAATAGATAAAGGCAAAGATAGTGGTAGTGATACAATACTGGGACACCTCCCCAAGCTTGGCACAAGCCAAGGGGAGTGTCCATACCATGACCTCAAGTTTCTTTTGTTGGAGAAGATGATGAAGGTGGTGGTGAACTAGTAGCGGGTAAAATTATCTATCCTCAACTCATCGTTTTCCATCTCAAGCTTTATTATCCTCTTGCATAATGCCTCCTTGCTTTCTTTATTGAAATGAGGAGGAACTGGTTCATCTTTATCTTCCTCATCAGTGAACCATATATAGGGATAGGTGTCATTGAAGATATTTTTATCCAAAGGCTGATAAGAAATTGGGAAATCCTCTTTCGAATCTTGAGGTGACATATTTCAGATCTACCAGAAAACAGCAAGAAAGAAGAACAGAAGATTTCTTCGTGATACGGTGGTCAATAGGTTTGGGGGGTATATAAAGATTTTTTATCTTGGGAAACAAGCAAACAGGAGGAAAACGGAGTCGGGAAGGTTCTCGAGGTGGGCACAACCCATCAGGGCGTGCCAAGGGGCCCAGGCGCGCCCTGTTGTCTTGTGCCCTCCTCGGTTGCCTTCCTGGTTGTTTCTTATTTTCCTAATTTTTGTAATATTCCAAAACTGACAGAAAATATTTTTGCAGATTTTTCGGAGTCCGTGTACTTACCGTATCACGTACCCTCTTTTTTAGTATTCTGGACTGTTCCGGAATGTCTCTTTTATGTGTTCCTCTAGTGCCATGGTTTGAATAATATTACATTCATCATTGATTGGCGTACCTGAGATATAGTGTTTAATTCTTTCACCATTGACCACCTTCGGGTTAATACCTTCGGCATTATTAATCTGATGGCTCCAGAGCGATAAACCTCCTCAATAATATATGGTCCTTCCCATTTAGAGAGAAGTTTTCCTGCAAAGAATCTAAAACCAGAGTTGTACAAAAGAACATATTCTCCAACTTTGAATTCCCGCTTTTCGATTCTTTTGTCATGCCATCTTTTAACTTTTTCTTTAAATAACTAGGCATTTTCACAAGCTTGGGTTCTCCATTCATCTAATGAGCTAATATCAAATAACCTCTTTTCACCGGCAAGTTTGAAATCATAGTTTAGTTCTTTAATTGCCCAATATGCTTTGTGTTCTAACTCTAGAGGCAAATGACAAGCTTTTCTGTAAACCATTTTATAGGGAGACATACCCATAGGATTTTTATATGCTGTTCTGTAGGCCCAAAGTGCATCATCTAATTTCTTAGACCAATTCTTTCGGGACCTATTAACAGTTTTTTGTACTATTAATTTTATTTCTCTATTGCTAAGTTCAACTTGACCACTAGATTGAGGATGATAGGGTGATGCAATTCTATGGTTAACATCATATTTAGCAAGCATTTTACGGAAAGCACCATTAATAAAGTGTGAATCACCATCAGTCATTAAATATCTAGGGACTCCAAACCTCAGGAAAATAAATTCTTTAAGCATTTTTATGGAAGTGTTATGATTAGCACTACTAGTTGGAATAGCTTCTACCCTCTTAGTAACATAATCAACAGCAACCAAAATATGTGTATACCCATTAGAGGAAGAAAAAGGTCCGATATAATCGAAACCCCAAACATCAAATGGTTCAATAGCAAGTGAATAATTCATAGGCATTTCTTGACGCTTACCAATATTACCAATTCATTGACATTCATCACAAGATAAAACAAACTTATCGGCACCCTTGAAGAGAGTAGGCCAATAAAAACCAGATTGCAATACCTTATGAGAAGTTCTATCTCCCGCATGATGCCCTCCATAAGCTTCGGAGTGACTTTTCCGTAGGATTTGTTCCTGTTCATGCTCAGGTACACAACGTCTAACAATACCATCTACTCATTCTTTATAAAGATGTGGGTCATCCCAAAAGTAATGTCTTAAATCATAGAAGAATTTTTTCTTTTGTTGGTATGTGAAACTAGGTGGTATGTATTTAGCAACAATATAATTAGCATAGTCAGCATACCAAGGATTATTATGAGAAACATTTATTGTAGCTAGTTGTTCATCAGGAAAGCTAGGAATATTTTCTAACCTAGACAAGTTATCAGCTACGGGGTTCTCAACTCCTTTTCTATCAGTGATATGTAAATCAAATTATTGTAGCAGGAGAACCCATCTAATGAGTCTAGGTTTAGCATCTTTCTTTTCCAGAAGGTATTTTATAGCAGTATGATCAGTGTGAACAATTACTTTGGAATCAACAATGTAAGATCTGAATTTATCACAAGCAAACACAACTTCTAAAAATTCTTTTTCAGTGGTAGCATAATTTCTTTGGGCACTGTCTAGATTTTTGCTAGCATAATGGATAACATTCATTTTTTTATCAACTCTTTGTCCTAAAACAGCACAAACAGCATAATCACTAGCATCACACATAATTTCAAAACGCAAGTTCCAATCAGGTGGTTGAACAATAGGTGCAGAAATTAAGGCTTTCTTATGTGTTTCAAAGGCTTCTACCCAATCATCATCAAAAACAAATGGAACATCCTTTTGTAAAAGATTTGTAAGAGGCCTAGAAATTTTAGAGAAGTCTTTAATAAACCTCCTATAGAAACCAGCATGACCGAGAAAACTACGAATACCTTTAATATCTTTAGGACATGGCATTTTCTCAATTGCATCAACTTTAGCTTGGTCCACCTCAATACCTCGTTCAGAAATTTTATGCCCCAAACAATACCTTCATTAACCATAAAGTGGCACTTCTCCCAATTCAAGACAAGATTAGTTTGCTCACATCTCTGCAAAACTCGATCAAGGTTGCTCAAGCAATCATCAAAAGAAAGTTACATACACTACTGGAATCATAGAATTTGCCGTCTGTCAGTTCTTTGCTGTCCGCTAGCTGACGGCAAAGAAGGTCTTTGCCGTCAGCTCACAAAAATTAGATGGCAAAGAACTGGCTGATGGCAAAGATGCAGTTTGCCGTCAGCCAATTCTTTGCCGTCCACCGCTAGCAGACGGCAAAGAGGTTGGGTGGGGCCATTTTAGGGCAATGTTGTAACGGCCCACCACCCCTCTTTGTCGTCTGCTAGTGGACGACAAAGATTCTTTGCCGTCCGCTAGCAGACGGCAAAGAGGTTGGCCCATCCAACTAACGGTAACCCCCTTCCTCTCTCTCCCCGGCCCCACCCCTCTTTCTCTCTCCGCCCGCGCTCGCACACCGCCGCCCAGCACAGCCGCCGCCCAACCACCCCGTCACCGCACCACCCCGCCGCCCCGTCGCCCCCGCCGCCCCGTACCACCCCGCCACACCCCGCCGCCCCGTCGCGCCTCACACCACCCCACCAGCCCCGCCCCATCCCACCCGTCACCGCACCACCCCGTCGTCTCGTGGCCCCCGCCGCCCCGTTGCCCCCGCTGCGCCATGCCGCCCCATCGCGCCTCGCAGCACCCCGTCGCACCCCGCACCACCCTGCCGCCCGGCGCCCCGGCGCCCCCCGGCCCTACCACGGCCTCCCCTGGCCGCCCCGCCGCCTCCTCCATCGGCCTCCACCTCCCCCACTCCGGTGAGCCCCCTCCCCCTCTCTTTTTTTCATTTTTTTCTCTGTTAGTGTAGTTAGTTTAGTTAGATTTAGTTTAGTTTTGGGTTTAGGTTTAGATTTAATTTAGTTTAGGTTTAGGTTTAGGTTTTTTTCTGGTTTTTTTGCTTTAGGTTTAGATTTAGTTTATTTTACGTTAAGAAGAAAGAAGAAAGATGAAAAAAAAAAGAAGAAGAAGAGGAAGAAGAGGAAGAAGAAGAAGAAGAAGAAGAAGAAGAAGAAGAAGAGGAAGCAGAAGAAGAAGAGGAAGAAGAAGAAGATGAAAAAAAAAGAAGTAGAAAAAGTAGAAAAAGAAAGAAAAGAAGGAAAAGAAGGTCGAGGGGTCGATGGTCACCGAGGGGTTGAGGATCGCCGAGGGGTCGAGGGTCGCCGAGGGGTCGAGGTGTCGAGGGGTCGAGGACTCTAGGGTCGAGGGGTCGAGGGGTCAAGGGTCGAGGGGTCGAGGGTCAAAGGGTCGAGGAGGATCGAGGGTGGTCGAGGGGTCAAGGGGGAGAGGGTGTTCGAGGGGTCGAGGATCTTCCAGGGGTCAAGGGTCGAGGGTCGTGGGGTCGAGGGGTTGAGGGGTTGAGGGGTCGAGGGGTCAATGGTCGAGGATCGCCGAGGGGTCGAGGGTCGAGGACCATGCGTCGCCACACCCGAGGCCGCCCGAGGACGAGCGGGTTAGGGGGTTCCTCAGCCTCCCGCAGCAATAGTTCTCAGGGCCGATGGCGACCGAACACCTTGGCGAATTTGTCTTGCAGCCTCTTCGATGAGGATTAAAAGCCAAGTGTTGAAACTTGAAACACCCAAACTTACTCATGACAAAAAATCAAAGCGTAGAAAGAGAAACCAAAGATGAAACAATACGTAGTGAGAGGTTGTGCAACTAGGATGATATTCTGTAACAGCTTTTTTAACAAATTTGAGAGGATGATGGTGAAGAACTCGAAAGCCATTGGTGTCTTGTGGTTGTTTCCATACATTCTGCTACAGCACAACAACCCTTCTTCTGACCACCATTGGTGTCTTGCGGTCATAACAAGGGTTGTTGCGCTGTAGTAGAATGTATGGAAATGACCACAAGACACCAATGGCTTTCGAGTTCTTCGCCATCATCCTCTCCAATTCATTAAAAAAGCTGGTACAGAAAATCATCCTAGTTGCACAACCTCTCACTATGTACTGTTTCGTCTTTCGTTTCTCTTTCTACGCCCTGATTTTTTGTCATGAGTCAGTTTGGTTGTTTGAAGTTTCAAAACTTGGCTTGTAATCATCATCGCAGATGCTGCCAGACAAATTCGCCAAGGTGTTCGACCACCATTAGCCCTGAGAAATGTTGTTGCGGGAGGCTGGGCACCGGCGTCGCTTGTGGGACGTGGATGTAGTGTTCGATGCTGAGGATCGAGGAACAAGCAGTGCGAATCGTTTTTTTACAACTTGGCGGTGGCATCCTGTTGTAAATATTTAGTTAGGTTGATGCCAAAAAAAATAATGCTATGTTACTCATCTTTTTCCAACTTGGCGGTGGCAACCTATTATTCATGTCGGTATTAATTTTTTTAATGTTGTACTAATTTCGTTTACTCTTTGTTATGGCAGGTGTTCAAAGATGGTGGGCGCGGGTAAGGAGCGCTCTGAGGCTCCTTCTTCGTCGGCGCGTGATGGGAGTGGTACTTCCATTCCACCCGTACCTCACCGAAGAGCGTTGTATGAGGGTATGGCTTCACCGGTGGGTGCTTCTTCGTCGGCGTCGTTGCCCACTGGGAGAGGAGGTTGGGGAGGACGTGGCCTTGGGAGAGGTAGGCATGCTCCTATGCCTTCCTCGCGACCACCCCCAGCTGATTCACCCGAGCACATGACTGCTACGATGGACACCTCTGAGGAGGAGGCTACGCGAACTCTGGTCCATGAGCCTCGGGTCGACGGGCCTTCGGCCCACGAGACTCCGAACTAGGGTACGTCCCAGGAGACGTCCGGATGGGGTACCTGGATGGATCCACCTGAGGGGCCGAGTGGCCATGCTGATGGTGGCGGGGATCCGGCTGGTAGCGAGGGCGAGGTGGTTGAGGGGGCCACCGTCTACCAGTGTGGTTGTACACGGCTCTTGTCCGTGCCGGCGACCCACGAGCAGAGGTGGTTGATTTTCCCTGATGGGGAGAGGTAAGTGCATTTACTCTTTTTGTACCATTTGCATTCACATTGCTTCAAATATCTAATGCGTAGGCCTTGTCATACTGCAGGGGTTGGCACCACGCTGATGATGTCCGTAGGCCCAACACCGTCGTTGGTGTGCTTTGCCGGCAAAACTTCCCGGGGTTTGTCACGTTACACAGTGAGGGTCAGCTTCCACAGCTAGGATTGAGCTAGGAGCACTACTTGGCTGCCCCGGCCCCACCGGAGGAGATGATCGACGGTGTCTTCTGCCACACGAGGGCAGAGATGGTGATCAGAAAGTTTTGGGTAATTTTTCCTTTATACAATTAAAAATCTTCAAATAGCTAGTTATTGTACTAATCAATGTTGTCTCGTTTGATTGCAGACCTTCTATAGGTGTGAGGAGGGATACAAGGAGGCCTCGGCAAAGGTTATCGATGCAGAGTGCAGGCGCCTACTACAAAACTTACGGCACGAGGCTCGAGTGTAGGCTGTTCGAGACTACTACGCCTCGCGTGGTATTAAGAAGCCCAAGCCGGTGTGCCGTGAAAAGTTTCTGAAGAAGGAGCAGTACATGACGGTAATTACCTATTCTTAAGGCCTTGTACTTAGTTTCCTTGATTTGGTTCGTAGGCGTAGCGCTCAAGTTTTTCTTTACTAACTTAGGTGCCCCTGAGATGGTGTGGGGATCAGATGGATTGTTGGGAGGTGTTGGTGGATGAGTGGTGCATAGACCAATGGCTAGCCGTCCACAACAATGCCAAGGACCGGCGTGCCCAAATGGAAGGTGTGCCACAACATCAAGGCAGTGCCAACTTATTTCAGTTCGGGCAGAACTGGGTATGTGGTTTGCTTCATGATTCATGCAATTCATTCTTCATGCTAGCATGAAACACAATAAGGTGGAGGTGCCAGAGGTGTACGACCTCTATGACATTGCCCATACTGCCTTGTACAAGAAAGTCAAGGCATTCTCTGCGTCTGACCTCGATCATCCAAAGAACTTCACCAACTTCTCCTCCCACAACAAGCTCGTGAGGTACAGAGATGTGGGGAAGGTGATGAAAGGGGAGGACTTTAACCCGAGCTAGCAGTTTGATCTAGAGCTGGTGATGTTATCTGGTGGCGGGAGGTCCCATAGCTCGATAGCCATTGGAGATGGACTTATACGTTGTCCTAGCACTCTCCCAGAGATCAAGGCGTGCCAGTCGAGCTCCACTCCTGAGATGAGGCCTCATCAACGACCAGTCGAGCTCGCCTTCGAGGTTAGTTATACGGACTCAGTTATCTTTCCTCCATTACATTGTGTGTGTGGTCATCGATGATTACAATGCTAATGAGGAGTAGTTTTGCAGGCTGCTCTTCAGAGTGAGAGAGAGGCGCTTCTGGCGGAGAGGGACCGGCAGGCGGAGGAGAAGCAGCGGGAGTTGGAGGAGAAGATGGCAAAGATGTTGGAGGAGGAGAGGGCACGGAATGACATGCAGAACCGGGCCATGTATGAGCTCCTCGTGGTAAGTTTCTTCTGCATATTAGCCAAATCATTCACGTAATGTTCGTTTCATTACTAACTAGTATGACTAACTCGTCAAAACCAAATGTGCAGTCTGTGTGCGAGAAGGCCAGTCAGACCCCTCTGCCGATGCCAGAGATTGCTCCGAGGACCATGGTGAGTTTAATTTGAATGGTCATTAGTTACTAGTCTTAACATTTGAGTGTCATCATGCTAACGAGACATTGCAAATGATCTTTGGTGCAGCGTAACTTCAGACAAGCATCGGACGATCCTTCTCTAGGTGGTACCGACACGAGCGACCCCGGTGCTTCACCTCCGTGATGACGGTAAGTTTTCTATAGTGTTTTGCTTAACAAATGCATAATGACCTAGACTTAGCATACTTAGCTCCAAAATGATCCATTTTACCTAAGTTAGCTCTAAAATGATCTACACATAGCTTTGTTTCCTCCAAAATGACCTAAGGTAGCTCTAATATGCTAAGTTAGCTCTAATATGCTTAGTTACCTAGGTTTGCTCAATAATGATATACACTTAGCTTACTTATGTCAAAAATGGCATAATTAGCTTACTTAGGTCAAAAATTGCAAAACAACCTTGGTAACCTCATAAATGTCATATACTTAGCATATTTTCCTCCAAAATGACATAATAAGCTTAATTAGCTCCAAAATCATCAATTTTACCTAAGTTAGCTGCAAAATGACCTCAGTTAGCTCTAAAATGCTAAGTTAGCTCTAATATGCTTAGTTACCTGGGTTAGCTCAATAAAGACCTATACTTAGCTTACTTATGTCAAAAATGGCATAATATGCTTAGTTAACTCAAAAATGGCATAATTAGCTAGGGTTAGCTCCAGAATGATCCATTTTACCTAGGTTAGCTCCAGAATGATCCATTTTACCTAGCTTAGCTCCAAAATGATCCATTTTACCTAGCTTAGCTCCAAAATGATCCATTTTACCTAGGTTAGCTCCAAAATGATCCATTTTACCTAGGTTAGTTCCAAAATGATCCATTTTACCTAAGTTAGCTCCAAAATGATCCATTTTACCTAGGTTAGTTCCAAAATGATCCATTTTAGCTAATTAGGTCCAAAGTGATCCATTTTAGCTAAGTTAGCTCATAAATGATCCATTTTACCTAAGTTAGCTCATAAATGATCCATTTTACCTAGGTTAGCTCATAAATGTCATTTTTACCTAAGTTAACTCCAAAATGATCCATTTTATCTAAGTTAGCTCCAAAATGATCCATTTTAGCTAAGTTAGCTCATAAATGATCCATTTTACCTAAGTTAGCTCATAAATGTCTTTTTTACCTAAGTTAGCTCATAAATGTCATATACTTCTTATTCTTATTGTTCTTCTTCTTCTAGTCTTCTTCTAACTTTCTTATTTCCCATTTTGCAGATTTCATGCACTTCACGGAAGCTTGCATTGATGGAGTGCTTGTTTTCCCTTCTGTTTTCATATTGGAACAATGTGGAACTTGTAATATGCATGGATGAACTATGTATTGTGAACTTGCTATGTATTGGATATCTCATATGTCTGTGGAACTTGCTATGTATGTGTTGGATATCTCATATGTTTGCTGTGAAATTACCCTGTGATATATATATATATATCATATATTTGCTGTGGAAATGCTTGGATATAAGAAAAAACAGAAAAAAGAGGCAATGCAGGCTCTTTGCCATCTGCCACCAACGGCAAAGGGCACTTTGCCGTCTGCTGCAGACGGCAAAGAGGCCACGTGGCAGCAACCTGTGCAACCTGGGAGCTGACCCATTCGGTCACTTTGCCGTTTGTGGCAGACAGCAAAGGCTTGGGAAGTTTGCCATCTGTGGCAGACGGCAAAGAGCGGGAGGGCATGATGCGTCTGCTTACGTCACAAGGCAGACGGCAAAGGGGAGGGCATGTTTGCCGTCAGCTGGCAGACGACAAAGCCTCCCATTAGCCACCTAATGTGGCTAACGTCTATTCTTTGCCGTCCACGTTCTTTGCCGTCTGCCACCGACGGCAAAGGGCTCTTTGCCGTCCGCTAGCCAAAAGTAGACGGCAAATGAGCTGTTTACCGTAGCTTACTTTGCTGGGCATGTTTGCCATCCGCGGCTGACGACAAAGCCCTTTGCCGTCCACTTTCCTGACCTTTGCCGTCTGCCATGGCAGACGGCAAATCAGCTGATTCCTGTAGTGATATACAGAAAAATCATCCATGAAAACCTCAACAATCTTTTCACAAAAATCAGAGAATATAGCAGTCATACATCTTTGAAAAGTAACAGGGGATTGCATAAACCAAAAGGCATACGTCTATTAGCATAAGTTCCAAAAGGGCAAGTAAAGGTGGTTTTCTCATGATCAGGTTATGAAACAGGTATTTGACAAAAGCCAGAATATCCATCAAGGAAGCAAAAGTGTGTGTGCTTTGATAATCTTTCCAACATTTGATCAATAAAAGGCAAAGGGTAATGATCTTTCCTAGTTGCTTTGTTTAATTTTCTAAAATCAATTACCATTCTATAACCAATAACAATCCTTTGTGGAATAAGTTCATTTTTATCATTAGGAACAACAGTAATACCTCCCTTCTTAGGGACACAATGAACGGGGCTTACCCATCTACTATCAGCTATGGGATAGATTATACCTGCTTCCGGAAGTTTCAATATTTCAGTTCTTACCACTTATTTCATCTTAGGATTCAATCGTCGTTGGTGATCAACAATGGGTTTAGCATCAGGTTCCATATTAATCTTGTGCTGACAAAGAGTGGGACTAATGCCCTTAATATCATCAAGAGTATATCCAATAGCAGCATGGTGCTTCTTCAGAATTTTCAATAGTCTTTCTTCTTCATGTTCTAAAAGGTTAGCACTAATAATAATAGGATATATCTTTTTCTCATCAAGATAAGCATATTTCAAAATGTTAGGCAATTGTTTTAATTCAAACATAGGATCACCTTTAGGTGGAGGAGGACCTCCTAGAGTTTCAATAGGCAAATTGTGTTTTAGCAGAGGTCGTTGTTCAAATAAAATTTTATCCATCTCATTTCTTTCATGCATGTGCATATCATTTTCATGGTCTAGCAAATATTGTTCTTGTGGGTCTATAGGAGGCACGGCAATAGAAGCAAGACCAATTATTTCATCCTTACTAGGTAATTCTTTCTTATGAGGTTGTTTATTAAAACTTGGAAAAATTGAATTCATGAGACTCATCACCAAAGCTAACACTGACAATTTGTTTATGACAATCTATAGTAGCATTGATAGTGTTCAAGAAAGTTCTACCAAAGATAATGGGACAAAAATCATCTTGTGGGGAACCAAGGACTAGAAAATCAGTAGGGTATTTTATTTTCCCACACAAGACTTCAACATCTCTAACAATCCCAAGTAGTGTGATGGCGTCTCTATTAGCAAGTTTAATAGTAACATCTATGTCTTCTATTTCAGCAGATGCTATGTCATTCATAATTTCTTGGTATAAAGTAAAAGGAATAACACTCACGCTAGCACCTAAGTCACATAAACCATGATAACAATGATCTCCTATTTTAACTGAGACAACAGGCATGCCAACAACAGGTCTATGTTTATCCTTTTCATCGGGTTTGGCAATTCAAGCAGCTTCATCACAGAAGTAAATAACATGCCCATCAATATTTTCTACCAGGAGATCTTTAACCATAGCAACGCTAGGTTCTACTTTAATTTGTTCAGCAGGTTTAGGTGCTCTAATATTACTTTTGCGAACCATAGTTGAAACCTTAGCATGTTCCTTTATCCTAACAGGGAAAGGTGGTTTTTCAATATAAGCAGTAGGAACAACTGGGTCAACATTGTAAATAATAGTTTCATCTTTAGCTATGACCGGTTCTTTCGTTTCTTCTTTAATAGGTGGGGTGATATTTGAACCACTTCTCCTTAGGGAGATCAACATGAGTAGCAAATGATTCACAAAAAGAGGCTGCTATCTAAGGATCAAGTCCATATTTAGTGCTAAACTTAATACCTGACTCTTTACCTTAATCGAGTTCCCAATCTTCAGAGTTGCATTTAATTCTTTCTAAAAGATCCCACCTGAATTCAATAGTCTTCGTCATAAAAGAACTAGTACAAGAAGTATCGATCATGGATTGATCATCACGAGAAAGCCGAGCATAAAAATTCTGAATGATAATTTCTCTAGAGATCTCATGATTGGGGCATGAATATAACATTGAATTAAGCCTCCCCCAACCTAGAGCGATACTTTCTCCTTCACGAGGCCAAAAATTATATATATAATTCCGATCACGATGAACTAGATGCATAGGATAAACAATTTGGTGAAATTCCAATTTCATTCGATTCTAGTTCCAAGATCCAATATCATCGCATAGACTATACCATGTCAATGCTTTTCCCTTCAAAGATAAAGGGAAAACCTTCTTCTTAGCTTCATCTCCGGATAAACCTGCAAGCTTAAATAATCCACAAATTTCATCCACATATATCAAGTGCATATCAGGATGTTCGTTTCCATCTCCTGCATAAGGATTCGCTAGCAGTTATTCTATCATACCAGAAGGAATTTCATAACCAATATTTTCAGTAGGTGCAGTAGGTTGAGGGGAAACTAATTGTGGTTCCGTTCAAGGTGAAGATACCTCGAACAAACCCCTCAAAGGATGATTCTCCATAGTGACATGTGACAATAAATTTCAGCACATAGTAATAATTTTTTCTTACCAATTACCACTTACCAAGAGCGCTTCACTCCCCGGCAACGGCGCCAGAAAAGATCCTTGATGACCTAGAAGTATAGGGGATCAATCATAGTCCTTTTGATAAGTAAGAGTGTCGAACCCAACGAGGAGCAGAAGGAAATGACAAGTTGTTTTCAGCAAGGTATTTTCTGCAAGCACTGAAATAGCCGGTAACAGGTAGTTTGATAGCAAGATAATTTGTAACGAGCAAGTAACGTTAACGGTAAATAAAGTGCAGCAAGGTAGCCCAATACCTTTGTGGCAAAGGATAGGCCAAAATGGTCTCTTCTGATAAGCAAAGCGTTCTTGAGGGTACACGGGAATTTCATCATATCACTTTCATCATGTTGGTTTGATTCGTGTTCGCTACTTTGATAATTTGATATGTGGGTGGACGCGTGCTTAGGTGCTGTTATTAGTTGAACAAACCTCCTACTTATGATTAAGCCCCTTGCAAGCATCCGCAACTATGAGAAACGTATTAAGATAAAATGTAACCATAGCATTAAACTTTTGGATCCAAATCAGTCCCTTACGAAGTAGCGCATAAACTAGGGTTTAAGCTTCTGTCACTCTAGCAACCATCATCTAATAACTACTCCACAATGCATTCCCTTAGGTCCAAATATGGTGAAGTTCCATGTAGTCGACGTTCACATGACAGCACTAAGGGAATCACAACATACATATCATCAAAATATCGAACACATATCAAGTTCACATGATTACTTGCAACATGACTTCTCCCGTGACCTCAAGAACAAAAGTAACTAGTCACAAATAATAATCATGCTCAAGATCAGAGGGTTATTAAATAGCATAATGGATCTGAAAATATAATCTTCCACCAAATAAACCATATAGTAATCAACTACAAGATGTAATCAACACTACTAGTCACCCACAAGTACCAATCGAAGGTAATGGTACAAAGATTGAACACAAGAGATAAACTAGGGTTTGAGAGGAGATGGTGCTGTTGAAGATGTTGATGGATATTTCCCTCCCAAAGATGGGAGAGTTGTTCGTGATGACGATGGCGATGATTTCCCCGTCCGGGAGGGAAGTTCCCCCGGCGGAATCGCTCCACCGGAGGGCAAAAGTGCTCCTGCCCAAGTTCCACCTCGAGACGGCCGCGCTTCGTCCCGAAAGTCCTCTCCTCATTTTTTCTAGGTCAAAATGACTTATATATACCAGAAGATGGGCACCGAAGGTGGGCCGAGGAGGGCACAACCCACCAGGACGCGCCTGGGCTCCCTGGCACGCCCAGGTGGGTTGTGCCCACCTAGTGGGACTCCTTCGGTAGTTATTTGCTCCAGTATTTTTCATATATTGCAAAATAATTCTTCATAAATTTTCAGCTCATTTGGAGATGTGCAGAATAGGTAACTCTGACGTAGCTTTTTCAGGTCCAGAATTTCAGCTGCCGGCATTCTTCCTCTTTGTGTAAACCTTGCGTATTATGAGAGAAAAGGCATTAGAAATACTCCAAAAAGCATTATTATGCATAAAAACAATATAAATAATAGTAGGAAAACATGATGCAAAATGGACGTATCAAGGACCACCCTGATTCCACGACTGCTGTCGGGTGTTTGCCATTGTTGGTCTCACCAATGATACGCAACCTCAAGGTAAGAAAATGTTAGTTGACGGTGGGGCTTGCTTGAACTTGATCTCCCCCGAGATGATCGAGAGGCTGCAGATACCTGAGGAAGAGCTCAAGAAAACGGGGACTTTCCCAGGAATCAACATGGGAAGGAGCCAACCTAAGGGAAAGATCACGCTGCCGGTGACATTTGGCGGGGACCTAAACTACCGAACCGAGAAGATCATATTCGACGTGGTTAAGATCCCCTTGCCATTCAATGGAATCCTTGGTCGTCCTACCTTGGCCAAGTTCATGGCGGCATCCCACTATGCCTATAACATATTGAAGATGCCAGGGCCCATGGGTGTTATGTCCATCAACTCAGAACAGAAAGATGCAATCATTTTTATGGACAAATTCTATAGAGCTGCGGTTGCAGCAGAAGTCGATAAGACAACAGCTCCCGCCAAACCGAAGAATAACAAAAAGTCCGGCAAGACATCTAGTTAGGCTTCCGGGAAGCACACCTCCTTGGAGTGTTGCGCACCCATCGAGGACTTGCCGGAAAGCTCTACCGGCAAGAAATACAAGGCCGCTCCACCTGTAACAAAGAAAGTGCTGGCAAGGGAGGATGGTACTGATGGTACTTTCACCATCAGTGCCACCCTAGACAGCCAATAGGAAAGCGCGCTCATTACCTTCCTGCAGGCGAATGTAGATTTGTTTGCATGGCAACCATCTGACATCCCTGGTGTTCCCAGGGAGGTAATTGAACACCACCTTGCTGTCTACCCTCATGCTCGGCCCATCAAGCAGAAGGTCAGAAAGCAAGCATTGGAAGGGCAACAATTCATAGCAGAAGAGATCAAGAAACTCGAGGCAGCAGGCTTGGTTAGAGGAGTGCTACATCCAACCTGGTTGGCAAATCTGGTTGTTGTGCGCAAGGCAAATGGGAAATGGAAACTTTGTATTGATTACACTGACCTCGCATCGACCAGATAGTGGACTCTACTGTCAGTTGTGACTTGCTCTCGTTTCTTGATGCCTACTTTGGATATCACTAGATATTCATGTCCAAGGAAGATGAAGAGAAAACAACATTCATCACTCCATGTGGCACGTACTGCTTTGTGCGAATGACTTTCGGACTGAAGAGTGCGGGTTCCATGTTCGCAAGGGCTGTCCAAATCTGGTTTGAGCCACAGTTACACCAGAACATAGAGGCCTACATGGATGATATTGTGGTCAAGACCAAAGACAAGTCACCCCTGATTCAACATTTGGAGGAAACCTTCTCCAACTTGCGAAAGATCAACATGAAGCTCAAGCCCGAGAAGTGCGTGTTCAGCGTTGCCTCCAGCAAGCTCCTTTGGTGTTTTATATCTCAGTGCGAAATCAAAGCAAATCCCCACAAGATTAAGGCTATTGAGCAGATCGAAGCACCCAAGACTGTCAAGGATGTGAGGCGTCTTGCCGGTTGTGTCGTGGCTCTGCGTAGGTTTATCTCGAGGTCTGCTGAGTACACCCTGTCGTTTTTATGATCTTGAAAAAGGCTGGTCCAGCAAAGTGGACTCCGGAAGCGGAGGCTATGCTACAAGACATGAAAAGGTACCTGTACTCTACGCCAACTTTAGTCGCGCCAAAACCACAAGAACCGTTGCTGCTATATTTGGTGGCGACGAATCAAGTGGTCAATGCTGCACTAGTTGCACAGAGATAAGCTAATGACGAGGAAACAACAGTGGCAGAGCCCTGCTTTGATGAAGTAGCAACTTCCCCGGCAAGGCTAGATGCCGGGAAGAAAAAAATGGTGCAAGAGAAAACAACTGAGGAGCAGGTTACATAAAAGAAGAAAGTGGTGCAGCAACCAGTATACTTTGTTAGTTCCCTTCTACTGGGGGCTAGGTCAAGGTATTCGGGCATGCAGAAGTTGCTCTTTGGCCTACCCATGGCCTCAAGAAAGTTGCGCCACTATTTTCAAGCACATGAGATTACGGTGGTAACCCGTTTTCTGTTGCAGCGTATTCTAAGGAATCCAGAGGCAACCGGCAGGAGAGTGGAATGGGCGCTAGAGCTGTCGAGCTTTGCACTCAAGTTTGAAAGTACATCAACTATTCAGAGCAGAGCATTGGCTGAATTCATTGCAGAGTGGACGCTGACACTAGATGACTAATACGTCTCCAACATATCTATAATTTATGAAGTATTCATGCCATGTTTACAACAATTTTATATGGTTTTGGTATGATTTGCATGGAACTAACCCGGACTGACGCTATTTTCAGCAGAACTGCCGTGGTGTTGTTTTTTGTGCAGAAATGAAAGTTCTCCAAATGAGCTGAAACTTTTTGATGATTTTTTTTGGAACAAAAGAGACCCCTGAAGCTTCGTGGAAGGACCAGAAGGTGAAGGAGTAGGTCACAAGACACCGGGGCACGTCTGGGCCCTTGCCCATGCCCCGGTGGGTTGTGCTCACCTCGAGGCCCATCTTAGAGTGAAACCAACGCCAAAAATTCCTATAAATAGAGAAACCATCAGGGGTAACCCTAGATCATAAGTTTCGCCGCTGCAAGCCTCTGTAGCCACAAAAAACCAATCTAGACCCCGTTCCGGCACTCCACCGAAGGGGGAGATCATCACCAGTGGCCATCTTCATCATCCCGGCGGCCACCATGATGAGGAGGGAGTAGTCCACCCTCGGGGCTGAGGGTTTCTACTAGTAGCTATGTGTTTAATCTCTCTCTCTCTCTCTCTCGTGTTCTTGAGACGGCACGATCTTGATGTATCGCGGGCTTTGTTAATATAGTTGGATCATATGGTGTTTCTCCCTATCTATCTTGTTGTGATGAATTGAGTTTTCCCTTTGAGATTTTGTTTTATCGGATTGAATACTTTTATGGATTTGAGAGCACTTGATCTATGTCTTGGCACTCAACTCGCGGATTCCCAAGGTGACATTGGGGTAATCTATGCATAGGGGTTGATGCATGTTTTCGTCCTTGTTTCTCCGGTAGAAATCTTGGGGCACTCTTTGAGGTTCTTTGTGTTGGATTGAGTATTATGAATCTGAAATTGTTTGATGCATATCGCATAATCAACTCACGGATACTCGCGGTGACATTGGAGTATCTAGGTGACATTAGAGTTGGTTGATGTGTATCATATCGTGTTATTTTAGTACGAACTCTTGGTTAGATCGATAGGAAAGAATAACTTGGTGTTATTTTAGTACGAACTCTAGGATAGATTGATTGGAAAGAATAGCTTTGAGGTGGTTTCGTACCCTACAAATAATTTATTCTTATGTTCTCCGCTTGATAGGAACTTTGGAGTGATTCTTCATCGCACGTTGAGGGATGGTTATATGATCCAATTATATTAGCATTGTTTAGAGATTGCACTAGCGAAAGTACAGACCCTAGGCCTCATTTTCAAGCATTGCAATACCATTTGTGCTCACTTTTGTTACTTGCTACCTTGCTGTTTTTTATTGTTCCTATTACAAAAATCAATATCTTCTATCATCACTACAGTCGTATCACCATCTCTTCGCCGAACTAGTGCACCTATACAATTTACTATTGTATTTGGTGTGTTGGGGACACAAGAGACATTTTATTATTTGGTTGCAGGGTTGTTTGAGAGAGAGAGCATCTTCATCCTATGCCTCCCACGGATTGATAAACCTTAGGTCACCCACTTGAGGGAAATTTGCTACTGTCCTACAATACTCTAAGCTTGGAGGCCCAACACGAGTCTACAAGAACAAGTTGTGTAGTAGACATCAAGCTCTTTTCGGGCGCCGTTGCCGGGGAGGTGAGTGCATGAAGGTATATCTT
This sequence comes from Thinopyrum elongatum, assembly GCA_011799875.1. NCBI lineage: Eukaryota > Viridiplantae > Streptophyta > Magnoliopsida > Poales > Poaceae > Thinopyrum > Thinopyrum elongatum. The sequence continues at coordinate 534,202,227 of CM022301.1, read as the reverse complement.
TAGATCTTGCAATTGAATCTTTTAGTTTCTTGTTTTATCACTAGTTTGGTTTATAAAAGAAAACTACAAAAAAAATAGAATTGAGGTTGCATCATATTATTCGTCTTTATAATGTCTCTCGTGAAAATGATGGAAAGGAAAATTGTGCTCAATTGATAGAGGAAAAATTCTATAAAATGTTTGACAAAAAATCTTTGAATGACGAGCATGATTGCAATGTTCTTAGTATGAATTCTTTGAATATCCATGATACTAATGATATGAAAAGCCATAAGCTTGGGGATGCTATGTTTGATGAAGATGATATTTTTAGCCCCCCAAGTTTTGATGAGAATATTTACTATGATGAAAGCATGCCTCCTATTTATGATGATTATGGTGATGACATGTACGCTATATTGAATAATGATAACCATGAAAGTTGTCATCATGATTTTAATTTTCAATCTCATGATAGTTATTTTGTTGAGTTTGCTCCCACTACTATGAATGAGAATTTCTTTGCCTATGTGGAGAGTAATAAATTTTTTATGCATGTGGATCATGGAAATAATGCTTTTATGTGATAGCTATATTGTTGAATTCATTCATGATGCTACTGAAAATTATTTTGAGAGAGGAACATATGCTTTGACATATCTCAATAATCTCAAGTTTCCTCTCTATGTGTTGAAAATCTTGAGGTTATACTTGTTTTGCCTTCCTATGCTAGTTGATTCTTGTTCTCATAAGTTGTTTGCGCACAAAATCCCTATGCATAGGAAGTGGGTTAGACTTAAATGTGCTAGTCATATGCTTCATAATGCTCCCGTTATGTTTCGATTCTTATCTTTTATGTGAGCATCATTGAAATCATCACGCGTAGCTAGAAAGGCATTAAAGAAGAATGCTTGTTGGGAGATAAACCAACACTTTTACCTACTGTTTTTGTGCTCTCACATGATTAAGCTACAGTAGTAATCATGTTTTATAGCTTTTGTTTCAATAAAGTACCAAGTAAAGCCTTTGGGATAGTGTGGATGATAGTTGACTTGATTCTGTGCAAAAACAGAAACTTTTGCGTCCAGTGCAGAAATTCCTGTCTTTTACTAAAACTTGGAAAAATTCTAAACTTTTTAAAGTTGATGGGTATACAAATTTACTACGTTTTCCTTATTTTTCAGAAGTTATGGAGTTACTTAAGTATGATCTTAATTCAGATCTTTATAAACAGTTCTTTTTTTGACAGATTCTGTTTGCAATGCATAGTTTGCTTGTTTTATGGTTTCTATGGCTTATATTGCTTAATATAAATTGTGGAAATTTTATATTACAGTAGGAATTGTGTGAGAACAATTATGAATCTTGTCTTTGACAGTACCCAAGTGAATGATTTGTTTTATCATACTAATCCATCTCATGAAGTTCCGTTAAGTTTTGTGTGATTGAAGTTTTCAAGTTTTGGGTGAGATATCGATATGAGGAGAACAAGGAGTGACAAGAACCTAATCTTGGGGATTCCCAAGGCACCCCTAGGTAATATTCAAGGAATATCCAAGAAACTAAGCTTGGGGATGCCCCGGAAAGCATCGCCTCTTTTGTCTTCAACATTATCGGTAACCTCACTTGGAGCTATGTTTTCATTCGTCACATGATATGTGTTTTGCTTGGAGCATCATTTTATTTTATTAGTATTTGCTTTCTGTTATCGATAATAATGTTTCGCATCTTTTACTTCAATAGAAATGTCAAGTATAGCCTTTTCCATGCTTATTTTGCAAGTATATGAGTTGCTGTTTAAAAACAGAAAGTTTATCGCTGTTGCAAAAATTCTGTAAAAAAGTCAGAATGTGCTAAAAGGTTGATTTTTTTTTAATAGTAAGTTATAATAAATTTTCTACAGTGTGGAATTTTTTTAGAATTTTTGGAGTTAGGGAAGTATGATGAATATTGCACTCTTTACAGACTGTCCTGTTTAGACAGATTGCTGTTATGTTTGCATTGTTTGCATATGTTTGCTTGTTTAATGATTCTATTTGAGGATAGAAGTATTAAATATGTAGACGCATTTAGTATGCAATGTTAAATAATAATTTTAGTGATTTTCTACAGTAGATGATGATAAGGTTATTGCATTGATTTATGCTAACTTATCTCACTAGTTCTTGTTGAGTTTTGTGTGGATGAAGTTTTTAAGATTTAGGGAAACCATGATATAAAAGGAATTAAGGAGACACAAAAGCTCAAGCTTGGGGATGCCCAAGGCATCCCAAGATAAAATTTCAAGAAGCCTCAAGCATCTAAGCTTGCGGATGCCCCGGTAGGCATCCCACTTTTCTTCATCAATAATTATCGGTTAGCCTCGGTTGAGCCTAAGTTTTTGCTTCTTCACATGATGTGTGCTATTCTTAGAATTTCATTTTATTTTGTTTGCTTGTTGTTTTAATAAAATACTTAGATATAAAAGTTTTCTAAATAATAGAGAGTCATCAAATAGCTACCCATTTACTAAACTACTCGCTTGATCTTCGCTTATATCTTTTTGGAGTAGCTTGTCATTTACTCTTGTGCTTCACTTATATCCTATGAATAAATTGTTGAATGAATTGAATATCATGAAGTTGAAATTATATGTTCATATCATGCCTAGTAGTAGCTTCACATTGGGTTTAGAAAGTGAAATCTTTTGAAGCTTGACAATGACAATATTGGTCATACAAGCAATTCATGAATGATTATATAAGGAAGAGAACTTTCACATACAAATATATTATCTTGGACATCTTCTATGATTGTGAATACCCATTAATTATTTTCAAACTTGAGAAAATTATTTGAAGTTGGACAAGGAATACAACGTAATAAGTTATGGTTGTGTATATTTGCATAGAAGTTATATTGTTATGGATCCTCCAACATGTGGTGTTTGCCTAGGATCTTTTACTAGCCAAAAATTCGTATTTAGTAGAGATACTACTTGTGCATCCAAAAAACCTTAAACCCAGTTTCTTGCTATGAGTGTCCATCATACCTACCTATGGATTGAATAAGATCCTTCAAGTAAGTTGTCATCGGTGCATAAAGCAATAAAAATTGCTCCTAAATATGTTTGATCTTTTATTGTACGGGAAAATTGAGCGTTGCACGAACTTGTGATGGCAAAGTAATAAAAGCGACGAACTGCATAATAAAGGTTGCTATCATAAGGGGCAATATAACGTGACATTCTTTTGCATTAAGAGCTTGGGCATCCAACAATAAAAAGCGCATGACAACCTCTGCTTCCCTCTGCGAAGGGCCTATCATTTACTTTTCAGTATTTACTTTTATTCAAGAGTCAATAGTATGCATTCTCATTTCAACCTCAATTATCCTCTGGTTAGCAAGCATCTTGTGGTCGGGAAAGATCGAGGCACATATGGCCAGTCAAATATATTTGATCCGGATTTATTATTGTTGACAATTATCTCTATGATAAATGAGTTGGGAGGCGAAACATTAAGCCCCTATCTTTATCTGTGTTCGATGGATGCCATTTGTTCTAAAAATATGCTTTGTGTACTAGCAATCATTGAAGACTATATGATCATTGAGTATGTGGAGCTCTTACTTAGACTCTATTGAATAAGTTGAATTGCAATTGTTTGGTGACTAAGAATATAGGTTGTTGAGTTTCAAGAGAATTCATTGTTTGAACCTTAACATGTGAATTGGTTGCTACTTTAACATGAGAAGTTTTATGAGAAAGAGTTGATGTTATGATGCTAGGAAAAGTGATTGAAATTATCATTGATCAAACTTATGCACTTTGCTAGCATTCACACATCATAAATTATTTCTTTTATCATTTACCTACTCGAGGATGAGTAGGAATTAAGCTTGGGTATGCTGATACGTCTCCAACGTATCTATAATTTATGAAGTATTCATGCCATGTTTACAACAATTTTATATGGTTTTGGTATGATTTGCATGGAACTAACCCGGACTGATGTTGTTTTCAGCAGAACTACCGTGGTGTTGTTTTTTGTGCAGAAATGAAAGTTCTCCAAATGAGCTGAAACTTTTTGACGATTTTTTTGGAACAAAAGAGACCCCTGAAGCTTCGTGGAAGGACCAGAAGGTGAAGGAGTAGGGCACAAGACACCGGGGCGCGCCTGGGCCCTTGCCCGTGCCCCGGTGGGTTGTGCTCACATCGAGGCCCATCTTAGCGTGAAACCAACGCCAAAAATTCCTATAAATAGACAAACCATCAGGGGTAACCCTAGATCAGAAGTTCCACCGCCGCAAGCCTCTGTAGCCACAAAAAACCAAAGACAAGTCACCCCTGATTCAACATTTGGAGGAAACCTTCTCCAACTTGCGAAAGATCAACATGAAGCTCAAGCCCGAGAAGTGCGTGTTCAGCGTTGCCTCCAGCAAGCTCCTTTGGTGTTTTATATCTCAGTGCGAAATCAAAGCAAATCCCCACAAGATTAAGGCTATTGAGCAGATCGAAGCACCCAAGACTGTCAAGGATGTGAGGCGTCTTGCCGGTTGTGTCGTGGCTCTGCGTAGGTTTATCTCGAGGTCTGCTGAGTACGCCCTGTCGTTTTTATGATCTTGAAAAAGGCTGGTCCAGCAAAGTGGACTCCGGAAGCGGAGGCTATGCTACAAGACATGAAAAGGTACCTGTACTCTACGCCAACTTTAGTCGCGCCAAAACCACAAGAACCGTTGCTGCTATATTTGGTGGCGACGAATCAAGTGGTCAATGCTGCACTAGTTGCACAGAGATAAGCTAATGACGAGGAAACAACAGTGGCAGAGCCCTGCTTTGATGAAGTAGCAACTTCCCCGGCAAGGCTAGATGCCGGGAAGAAAAAAATGGTGCAAGAGAAAACAACTGAGGAGCAGGTTACATAAAAGAAGAAAGTGGTGCAGCAACCAGTATACTTTGTTAGTTCCCTTCTACTGGGGGCTAGGTCAAGGTATTCGGGCATGCAGAAGTTGCTCTTTGGCCTACCCATGGCCTCAAGAAAGTTGCGCCACTATTTTCAAGCACATGAGATTACGGTGGTAACCCGTTTTCTGTTGCAGCGTATTCTAAGGAATCCAGAGGCAACCGGCAGGAGAGTGGAATGGGCGCTAGAGCTGTCGAGCTTTGCACTCAAGTTTGAAAGTACATCAACTATTCAGAGCAGAGCATTGGCTGAATTCATTGCAGAGTGGACGCTGACACTAGATGACTAATACGTCTCCAACATATCTATAATTTATGAAGTATTCATGCCATGTTTACAACAATTTTATATGGTTTTGGTATGATTTGCATGGAACTAACCCGGACTGACGCTATTTTCAGCAGAACTGCCGTGGTGTTGTTTTTTGTGCAGAAATGAAAGTTCTCCAAATGAGCTGAAACTTTTTGATGATTTTTTTTGGAACAAAAGAGACCCCTGAAGCATCGTGGAAGGACCAGAAGGTGAAGGAGTAGGGCACAAGACACCGGGGCACGTCTGGGCCCTTGCCCATGCCCCGGTGGGTTGTGCTCACCTCGAGGCCCATCTTAGAGTGAAACCAACGCCAAAAATTCCTATAAATAGAGAAACCATCAGGGGTAACCCTAGATCATAAGTTTCGCCGCTGCAAGCCTCTGTAGCCACAAAAAACCAATCTAGACCCCGTTCCGGCACTCCACCGAAGGGGGAGATCATCACCAGTGGCCATCTTCATCATCCCGGCGGCCACCATGATGAGGAGGGAGTAGTCCACCCTCGGGGCTGAGGGTTTCTACTAGTAGCTATGTGTTTAATCTCTCTCTCTCTCTCTCTCGTGTTCTTGAGACGGCACGATCTTGATGTATCGCGGGCTTTGTTAATATAGTTGGATCATATGGTGTTTCTCCCTATCTATCTTGTTGTGATGAATTGAGTTTTCCCTTTGAGATTTTGTTTTATCGGATTGAATACTTTTATGGATTTGAGAGCACTTGATCTATGTCTTGGCACTCAACTCGCGGATTCCCAAGGTGACATTGGGGTAATCTATGCATAGGGGTTGATGCATGTTTTCGTCCTTGTTTCTCCGGTAGAAATCTTGGGGCACTCTTTGAGGTTCTTTGTGTTGGATTGAGTATTATGAATCTGAAATTGTTTGATGCATATCGCATAATCAACTCACCGATACTCGCGGTGACATTGGAGTATCTAGGTGACATTAGAGTTGGTTGATGTGTATCATATGGTGTTATTTTAGTACGAACTCTTGGTTAGATCGATCGGAAAGAATAGCTTGGTGTTATTTAAGTACGAACTCTAGGATAGATTGATCGGAAAGAATAGCTTTGAGGTGGTTTCGTACCCTACAAACAATTTCTTCTTATGTTCTTCGCTATATAGGAACTTTGGAGTGATTCTTCATCGCACGTTGAGGGATGGTTATATGATCCCATTATATTAGCATTGTTGAGAGATTGCACTAGCGAAAGTACAAACCCTGGGCCTCATTTTCAAGCATTGCAATACCGTTTGTGCTCACTTTTGTTACTTGCTACCTTGCTGTTTTTTATTGTTCCTATTACAAAAATCAATATTTGCTATCATCACTACACTCGTATCACCATCTCTTCGCCAAACTATTGCACCTATACAATTTACCATTGTATTTGGTGTGTTGGGGACACAAGAGACTTTTTATTATTTGGTTGCAAGGTTGTTTGAGAGAGACCATCTTCATCCTACGCCTCCCACGGATTGATAAACCTTAGGTCATCCACTTGAGGGAAATTTGCTACTGTCCTACAATACTCTACGCTTGGAGGCCCAACATGAGTCTACAAGAACAAGTTGTGTACTAGACATCAATGACGAGATCCTAGAATCAGCACTCCCTGGTAGGGAAACTGAGAAGTATTGGATCATGTACTACATGGTGCTTTCTCACTGCAAGGCGCTGGCGTTGGAGTGCTGCTTATCGCACCCACCGAAGAGCATCTCAATTACGTGGTTCAGATGCATTTCCCGCATGAGGAAGCTACCAACAATACTGCTGAGTATGAGGGACTGCTTGCCGGTGTCAGAATTGTGGTAGAGTTTTGAATCAAAAAACTGATCGTCCGTGGAGATTTGCAGCTGGTGGTACAACAAGTGAACAAGGATTATCAGAGCCCTTTGATGGAGGCATACGTGAATGAAGTGAGAAAGTTGGAAGAACACTTTGATGGTCTGCAAACAGAGCATATCCCTCATGCGGAAAATAGCATTGCTAATCAGCTGCCAAAGTGTGCTTCCCAAAAGCTACATGTGGAACCAGGGACTTTTGTGCTCCACTTGACTCAACCCACAGTCACCCCGTCAACAAGAGCAATAAGAGAAGGAAGACAAGCACCGGCAAATATTTTCCGGCAAAGCTCCCAGAAGCCACCGGCGAAGCAGTTGCCGAAAGCAGTGATGTGCATGCCGATGAGCAGCGGCCTCGGGCAGAACCCTAGGTTCTTGCCGTTGAGATCAACGCTCCCACAGCCGAAGAAATGCCTATAGTCCTTGTTGTCGAGCCCCAAGCTCTGACATGAGCACAACAAATAGTCCAATACCTCCAAACATGAGAACTACCCAAAGAACAAGAGCAAGCTGAGAAAGTAGCCCGTCAGTCAAGTATGTATCAGTTTGTGGATAACATTCTGTGCAGAAAAGGGCCAAACGGAGTGAAATTGAAATGCAGTACCTGGGAAGATGGACTTAAGTTATTGGTAGAGATACATGGAGGCGTATGTGATTCCCATATAGGAGCAAGAACCCTTGTCGGGAAGGCTTTCCGGCAAGCTTTTTATTGGCCCACTGCCCTCCAAGATGCAACTGAGCTAGTAACAAGATGTGAAGCATGCTAGTTCCATTCAAAGAGCATACACCAACCAGCACAAGCCCTCCAAACCATTCCTCTATCCTGGCCCTTCTTGGTCTGGGGGCTCGATATTTTGGGCCCCTTCCCCCGTGCTACCGGGGGCTTTAAGTTATTGTATGTCGCCATCGACAAGTTCACAAAGTGGCCTAAGGTAGAGGCAGTGAGAAAGGTAACTGCATAGTCAGCCGTCAAGTTCTTCAATGGATTGGTTTGCCAGTTCGGAGTCCCGAACAGGGTCATCACTGACAATGGCACACAATTCACGAGCCACGCTTTCGTGCAATACACTCAAAGCCTTGGAAGCAAGGTATGCTTTGCATCCGTTGCTCACCCAAGGAGCAACGGGCAAGCAGAAAGAACAAATGTTGAAGTATTGCAAGGGCTCAAGACAAGAACTTTTGTCAGGCTACACAAGTGCGGAGGCGCTGGATTGACGAGTTGCCAGTGGTTCTTTGGTCACTCAGAGCGACACCCAATCAAGCTACTGGCCAGACACCCTTCTCCCTAGTCTATGGTGCAGAAGCGGTACTCCCCACGAAACTCATATACGGGTCACCTCAAGTACTTGCCTACGATGAACTAGTGCAACAGCAGCTCCGGCATGACGATGCCATGCTCCTCGAGGAAGATCATCTTCAGGCTGCTGCTGCATGTTACCAGCAAGCCTTGCGCCGCTACCATAGCCGCAAGGTTCATGCCCGGAGCCTTGAGGAAGGCGACCTTGTCCTTTGGCGTGTTCAGTACGCCAAGGGTACAAACAAGTTGATGCTGAAGTGGGAAGGCCCTTACCGGGTAGTACGATTTACCAGACCTAGCGCAGTCCGTCTGGAGACCGAAGATGGCATTCGCGTGCAAAACTCATGGAATATTGGGCATCTTCGCAAGTTCTACCCGTAAGGTGCGGTTGCCGGGCCTTGCCCCGGCAATCCATTTTGTACAAGCATAGCCTCAGAGGCTTGTAACCCTTTGTATAAAGCCAGGCGTAGACCCTATGCATATCTGAAGAAAACCAAGTGTTTTCCAAAAACTCGCATGCATGTTTTATCTATATGCTATAGCATGATATACATGTGATTACACTTGTTTGGATAAGATGATTAACATGCCACCAAGAACCCCATGCTATTCTTTCCCTTCTTTCTTTTTCTATCAGAAATAGAAGAATTCCTCGCGAGTAACTTTCCCGGGGGGGGGGGGGGGGGGTAGGGAGGATGTAATCGCTCACTTGGACCTATGGCGGCCTCTCCTTATCCAAGCAATAAGAAGTACAACAAAGAAAGATAAGTAGAAAGTTTGTTTCATTTAAAATTTCCCGTCGTCTATATTACGCCTATGTATGAGAAACTAGCACGCGAGGAGACCTTGCCGCACCTTTCATTCGTGCTCTTATCCTTGCCTCGAGTTTGCTCAACAAAATTAGTTCCAGCTACATTTAAGGCCGGCAAGGGACCGGCCTCCAACCGCGCTCCTATACTTGCCTCGAGTTTGCTCGACAAGGATTAGTAGTAGCCGTGTTTTATGCCAGCAAGAAACCTTGCCGAATATCCCACTCGCAAAATATTGTTGAAGGTCGGCCCTTCTAAACGTCTAAGGAAAGTACGCATTTCCGGCAGGTTTCTTCTCAAAATTGTGTGGGACGACAAGTACAAATCATACAAATGCAAAATATAGATGGGAAATATTTATATTTGATTCAAACACGGCAACAACATACATCTTTTTTTGGAAAAAGAAAAGTTCTCCATAATGCCTTTCTTGTCACTCTCCTCCTAGGATTTATCTCCAGTGCAAAAAGGGCAAAAGGAGCGCCTAGGCGATGCCCTGGTCACCCCCGCCAGGAGCAGAGTGACGCAGCCTGACAAGATCGGGAGAGCGCCTCCCCGGCAGGGAGGGTGATGCCAGGATGGAGGGAGCGGCTAGGCGGAGCACCCCCGACATGGAAGATGAAGCCGGAGTCCACGAGCCTGCCGGGGTCCAGCTGGAGGTGGCGGTGGCGTCTAGGCGAAGCACCCCCGGCAAATCGCTGTGCCAGGGTCCATCTGCTGATGATGGTGCTGCCGGCGCCTAGCTGGTGATGACGGTGCTGCCATCGTTCAGTCGGAGTCCAAGTCGCCGTCTTCGGACTTGACGACCGAATGCTCGCCGTCGCGATCTTCGCCATCGGTGTCGTCCTCATCGCTGTTGCTCGAGGAGGAGCTTTCGTCATCGCTCGAGCTTTCTACACAGCACCCGAGACGAGCGCCTGAAGGCCCGAAGATCTTGATGGAGAGCGTGTTGGACTCCACTAACTTGAAGCGGAGGACGTGCCCCTCCCCAAGATAGTGGGCGTGGGCGAAGGTTTTCTACCCTATGGAGCATGATGCGAGGCGCAGGGAACTCGATGTTCGCCCACACAACACCGTTGCAGCATCCGCTCACGCGCAGCCACAACCCGAACGGCTGATCAACCTCCATCACCCTGCCGAAAGGGCGAGGGAGTCGCAGACGATTGCGGAGAGGATCGCGCAGCTCAATGATGAACTCGAGCGCCGTGTCCCCCGTATGGCCCTCTGCCAGGGGCTGAGCCGTTGGAGGGGAAACAACCAGCGCGCCGATCCGTCCACCTCAGCCGCGGGTGCTGCATCGACCCCGACCTCGCCCCACGGCACCTCCTCGCGCGCTGCAACCAGCCTCCGCAGATGCGGCCGAAGCCGGAGCATGGTGTCGAGGAGAAGCTCTCGCCGCCGTGGCCGAAGCACGAGCCTGGCCTCTTCCTCTCGCCATGGTGGAAGCGGTAGCAATGGGAGGAAGGAGAAAAAGGTGGATATCGCTGCCCTCACACCCCTCCTTTTATAGCGGGGAGCATGGAGGCTGGCTTTCACTACACAGGGGCAACCGCCCCGCTCCTCCAATCCAACCTTCTGCATCCCTGGCTGGCGTCTTGTTCCATCGACCGCCCGGTTTCGTCAATATGGCGATCTGACTCCTCTGATCAAAGCACTGCCACCATGACTGCCCTTTTGCGCCAATCACATGTCCCACGCATAATCCGCATCATGGGAAAGAGGGGGCGGCTCCGATAAATGTGGAAGTGATGGCAGAAATGGCAGTTACCCTGACTCACGCGCGGGCGCCTTAATAGCATCCTACGAGCGTGGACTAGACCTGGCCATGGGTAGCCTGGCCCGGTCGGCCTGACCCAACTCGGCCCGAAAAAGCCCGACCCGGCCCGGCCCGACCTTGTCCACGGGCCGGGCTCGGGCCTAGATTTCAAGCCCGGCCACCGGGCCGGGCCAGGCCCGGGCCTGTCGTATTCACGCGTTAACGAAGAGGCCCGGCCCGAGGCCTGAGGCCCGGCGGTCTTTTAGCGTGATGGGCCGGGCTCAGGCCTGATTTTTAGGCCCGACAGCCAGGCTGGGCAGGGCTCCGGCCTGGGTTTTTTGCATCGGGCTTTGGTAGGCCCGGCCCGAAGCCCGGCCCGGCCCGACAGATGGCCAGGTATAGCATGGACGCCCCTGGTTTTTTACGTGAACGACACGTATCGTCCAAACGCCGAAGATACCAAGATGGAGTTGGGGGCTGGCCCAGATCCAGATTAATGAAGAAGCAAAGAAAATCTCAAAAACACAATGCCATCTCCAACAAGGTCAATACGTGAGTCTGTGCATTATTGCGCCTAGCCCAATGATGCCCAGCAGCACGTGTGATCTAGTCCCGGGGGCTCCTGTTGGTGCAACAAACATGGCATTTGCTGCCCTGACTTATGCATCAAGTATCGTACATCAACTAGTCCAGAGAAGCCGCTCTTCGAGAGATCAAGGAGTGCATTAAGGAGACCCAAGCTTGGGACAAACCACAAGATTCTCAGCGGAAGCAACCAACTCCCGGCAAAAGCGAACTGGCAGGTTGTGGCCCGGCAAGCCCCACAGGCACGGACTTGCCGCCAAACGCCAGCACTCCACCTCTCTGTCCAGCTGGTCGCTGATCAGTGAGGTGTCGAGCCCGCAGGTGATTAGGCAGAGACAAGCCATATGTGTCAGCTTGCTGGGAAGGATGATTACCTTTTTTGACACCCGTCCTAATGGCGTGTCAAGCTAATAAGAGGTAGGTGGATAAGCGGTGCTCCATCCTTGCCGGGGATCACCCTCCACGCGGCACCTAGCAGTGCATTTAATGCACTTTTGTCCTAACTAGCATAGTTAGGTATGATAGATTTACATCAATCTAGTCACCCTATAATGACTGTTTTGCCACTGTGGTTACCCCTTGAGCTGTAAAAGGAGGACCGAGGCAACCGTTATAGGGGTTCGAACACTTGCAACCCACATGCATAGATATCCGTGCAGCTGCCCTCTCCTAGCAGCTTGCTGGCGAGGCGCGCTCAATGTACTTTTCTTCCACATCCACCCAACAAACCAAAGCAAGAGTAGGGTTTTACGCTTCTCAGCGGCCCGAACCTAGGTAAAATCATGGCGTCTCCTGTTGTGCTTGCTAGCTCATCGCATCAACGGACTCCCCCTGCCGAACCAGCAAAGGGGCTGCCCTGCCCCATAGATCGCCGGTGGCTCCACGCCGACAGGTTTTGGAGTGACGCAGGTTGAAAGTTTGGATTGCCCCGCCCCCCGCGCCGCCTCCTCTGAGGCGACTCGGGGGCGAACCCTTGCCTCCCCGTCTCGTCTCCCGCCTCTCCGCTGCTGCCAGAGGTGCTCACCAGCGCGGCTGCGTGGCACCGGTGCAGGTGGCGGCGGGGATTCGGGCGGCTCCATCACGGGTGGAGTGCCTTGGTCTCCAGGGCGACGACCCTGGGTGGTGGTGTGCGGCACGGCCTATGCGGCGGGCAGCGCCGGCAGGTGCTGGTGGGCCTCCTCCCTGACCGTGTGGGCGGCGTGGAGGTGGTGGGCATTGGATGCCGCGGCGGCCCCCCGCGGGCTGCTGGTCCGCCATGGAGAAGCTCGTCCCCGACCCCGGTCTACTTCGATCTGCTTTGGATCCGGTCCCTGGTGGCTCCTGCCGCCGCCCTCGGGTGTCGGTGTTGCAGATCTGGTGGCTGGAGGTGGATCCGGGGGAATCCCTTGGCTGGCGCGGCAGCCACACCGAAGACGGCGCCTTTGGGTGTTGTTCCCTTGTTGAAGGCTTCGGTGAGGATCCCCTTCCTCCCACCCCTCACTGGAGATCAGGTGAAAGCCTCAGCCCCCCTGTTCCAGGTGACGACGGCATCGTGGTGGCGTATTCCATCCTGAAGGCGTCGCTTGGGGGCTGCTCGAGCGGTGGTGGTGTTGGCGGCGGTTCGTGGATGGCGTGTGGTGGCCAGGCTTCATCGTCGGTAGCCAGTTTTGTGTTGCCACTGTCGGCCTTCTCCGTGATTTGGCACCTTCGTTGAACATCTCTCGTCCGGCATTCCGTCTTGCCACTGCTGTCGACGGTGCTTGGGTGGTAGGGTCCTCGTTGCGTGTGGGACTGCTCCTGATGTCTCCCCTTGGGCAGCTTGGACACCTTGATTTGGGTTCTTGGGGAACCATTCTGCTGGTCGCTGGTGCGGCACCCATTGAGCCTTGGTGAAAGGGTAGTGGCCCTTTGCGGCAGTAGAGACAAATCTTTGTTGCCCATGTTTGGTCCTTCAATGGCAGTCAGCGATCCAAATACTCGCACGGTGGTGCCCTCCTCCCGTGGCCTTAGTTGTTTGCTGGTGTAGGTGTAGCGGCGGGTGTTGGCAACGGCGCGGTGTGTTCTTGCCCGCTGGTTGTTGCCTTAGAGTTGTTCTACTTTGCACCTTGTATCCCTTTTTCCGCTTTCTCCCTTTGTGTTTGTTGCCCACCTGTAATCCTGGCCGGTTGATGGCTTTGTTAATTCAAAGCCGGGTTAGGTTCGAGCACTCCTCGGGCTCGTCCGGCGCCTTTTCTCTAAAAAAAAGAGTGACGCAGGTCGCAGGGTTTGTGGTTGGGTGGGGAGGCGCTGCTGCTTTTGTAGTATTGCGAGAGCCGGTGGTGGCATGTGGAACACGCTACACTGTTAGGGCTGGTCTGGCGGCCTGGTCTTGTGCACTGTATGAAAGGTTTGCACTTTCTGTATGGTTTTCTCATCTATTACTTTCTTAAAATGGTTCAACGGTTGAATTTGTTTTCCATTGATGCAAATGAAAAAGGCAAGTCAATCTTGGGAAGAAATGCACACATTGGAAATGGGTGGAATCTGCCTATGTTGAGTTGGTCGACATAAGAACTTTATTTTCTCCTACCGCACCAACCAAGGCTTCACGTTAATCCTCAGAAACTAACAACTTTGTCAATTTGACTTTCGTACTAACAGGATATAGCCTTCAGATTTTTGAAACTTCAAAACAATTTTGTCACTATTCAAAAAATATAGTGCTGACTGGAGCACGTGCACCGAAGTGGCTTTTCACACGGAACCCAGCCTATGAAAACAAGGTTAGACATAATTGAATCCAAATTCAGCATTGAACCATTTTCAAGGAAGTAATAAATGATACAAACCATGTACTAAAACAAGTTGTCATATATGTGAACATGACTATCTTTAAAAGTAAAGTAAAATGTGAACATCAGAAACTATCTCATATGTTCTTTTTACCTCCGAGAGCTATGCAAACACATCAAGATCAGAGGAAGAAATACCAGATTAAACAAACTAGATGTTGCTACTAAATCTTAAACATGATATTGAACTTATAGTCACATAGTTTTGTTTTACCTGAGATCTATCCAAACATCTAAGAGTTATTTTGAAACGGGGAATATATTAGTATGACGAATATACCAATTACACCCAGCCTCTGCACCAACAAGAAGTCACAAAGACATCCAAGATGCACATAACCTGAAAAGAAAACAAAAAAGAAATGAAAAAAAATTAAAGGCCTCGCCATCGTGATCAACTCCTCTCAGCAGCAGCACACGAACCACCACCAAAGACAACACCCGGAAAACATAAAAGGTCTCCAAAGCAACGCCTTCAAGAAGGAAACGGTGCACAAGCGTCCTCGTCAACCGATCCAAGATCTTATGTTTTCAACCTGGAGAAAGACCGAGCTCTCAAACAATACCTGCAACAAGATAATTGCCAGACACAACCAATGAAGGCCAGATCTTAGGTTTTCACTCTGAAAGTCACGACTCGGCACCTGAGGAGGACCACAAAAAAAGAAATCCTCCAGTGTTGTCGGCCCCACTTGACACTGCTGCTATTGAAAGTTATCAAACACCTGGCTGACTCCATGGCCTCCAAACATCTAAGATAAAAGTATGAAAAGCATGAATCTTATTTTTTTATCGAGGGAATAACTAGTCTTAAAGACGACTAGATTTCACAATCTCCATGTGCATATCGATAGCTCAGACCAATTTCAGGTCCATATGCTCGTGGAGCCATTGGCCTCCTCTTTGGTGCCAGCCACCGGCTGCGTGGTTCTGCGGGACAACTCTGAACCACTTCGGTTTGCAAGGATGGAGACGGGTGGTGTTTTCACCTACGGTACTTCTCCCAAAATGCATTGTTGTTTGCAAGCCGCGTCATCATTCTATGGGCGCTGCCATCAGCAGCCAGAACCGCGACAAGTGATGGCATCGAAGGTGGTGGGAGCGGCACTACAGCTGGTGATAGGTGTTGGTGCCATAATTGGGAGCAGTACCACGGTAGGCAACGTGATACTAGTTGGCATCAAAGTTGGAGCGGCAAGCCGTAACGGGGCAACGAATTATGCTGTGCCTTTTCTTCGCAATTCATAGAAAGGCTACATGCAAATCTGCCGCCGAGGGTATTAGGCCGGGGTGATTATTTCTGAACTAATGAATATATGTTTACAAACAATGGCTCTGTCAACTCCACATATTAGAACCCCAAAGGTCAGGTCCAATATGCTTGGTGACTTGTGGACTGCCACCTTGTCGGGGTCGCCATTCACCTATGGCTCCACGAAATTGCACAATGTGGTGCACCGACCTCCTTAAGATGCGAGGAAGAAAATCTCCACTCAATGACACCCTCCCCTACGGTACTCCTTCCAAAAGGAATTTTTGGGGCATGCAGCCATGGCAACAAAACTATACCTACTGGTGCAAGTTAGGTCGGCAGGGGTAGGCTCACTAGCATGTTTAAACGGTGGGCATTGAAGCATGTGTGGATAGACATGTGGCTACCGAGGACCTGGGCTGTGGGCCATAACTTGCTGAAAAGGGCATGACTAACTCTTCAAGAAGACCATGGTGGCAGCGACAACAACTACTATGGATTTGGTGGGCAGCCGTCTGAGATTTCCCATGCAACTCCTTTGGGCCTTTGAGATTTAGAGTTTTAACTGGGCAGAGGTACAACATTTAGTGAGCTAAGGCCCATAAAATACAACATCATATTTCAGTGAGTTGCGTATTTGTGTGACTAGTAAATGTCTACGTGCAATGCACATTGATATTAGGTTTTATATTAATTAATATAAAACCTAATATCAACGTGCATTGCACGTAGACATTTACTAGGATATTATTTGCGCATATCATTGATATTTGGTATGATATTAATTGCACCCCACACGTGTTGAGGCTCGCCATTGGACCAATCTAGGTCATTCGATCGACGTGGTTTCATGGTCGAGATTACTTGGATCTACCCCTTTGGTTTTTTTTATATATTAGTAATAACAACTCACTCTGAGAAGCGAACTCTACCCGGCACAATTCGATGACATAGGGCAATGAACCTCCACCTGTCTGTATCCACCGAGATGTACGTTTTATAACTCATTACAATGACTAACTGGACTTAGTTCCACTATTGTCGGGCTCTGTGGTCTGCCCGGTGATGGTTGTATTTTTTTTTACACCTGATGGCTATATATTTTACGCATTTCTTCAGCTCATTTGGTGTATGTTTTCTTCATATATTATGTCCCATTGAACCAAATAGTGGTCAATTATGCATGATAACTGGTTGTTACACTTATCCTTGTGAGCATTGCACATTTAGTAATTTATTTGGTTTTTATTAGTTCTCTTTGTTTTCTAGTGTTTATATGTGTTCTAGAGCAACCTAGGACTAAGCATGATGAAAAGACCAAGGATGGGATCAATATGGAGGACTCACAGTACCAGACTTAGCTGTTTCGGAGAGTGAAAAAGTAAATTTTACAAAGTATTCAAAACCAAGATCTAATACCCATAAATGGATTGGCGGCATTTATACGAATCCAAACTAGCCCAAGAACATCAAATTCCGAGTTCATACGAAGAAATGGCGGCCGATTTACCAAAGAGGGATAGAACAAAGGATGGCGTACCATACGACCGTGGTTGGTCGTATGGATAGTTGTATGGAATGAAATCAGGCCTAAAAGTTGCCTGTTCAGATGGGATTCTTGTTTCATAAAGAAGGGTTTGGGAGAGGGTAAGGCTTCTCTACAGCCCCTGAATGGAGGAGGAGGATCCACATCAATGGATGAGACCCGATAAGGCCTATTATATAAACACCTTCAACCCTAGCGCCATCTTAAGCCATCATCATCCACCACAACTCCTGGCAGCCGCCGGGAGGCTCTCACCCTTGGGGGAGGCCTCTCCCTCCAAAGCTCTACCACGCCGCGCAAGTAGGAGGCGGCACCGTCATCATCACCGGGCGCCGGTCCTGGCTAGGCCGTGCACGCCTGAGACATCTCCCTCTTCGTATCCATCTTCACACTTGTAATTTGTAAGATTGAACATGTTGATGGCATCAATGAATCATTCCTCTTTGTGTGTCTATTCATATATGTTTGAGTGAGTGATTCGATTCTAGGTTGAGGTATGATGTACTATGCAAAATTAGTCTTTGTGGCATGATCTACTATTTGCTTCCATTTCATGTAATGTTGGGAGACGTCCTGTCTTGTGATCTTTTTATCAACTGCATGGAATCTTGTATTAGCCCACTGCCACTAAGATGGCCTTCTAGTGCTAGTGAGACCGAAGCCTAGACACGGGCTTTCTCTCTATTTAATCCTACAATTACAAAACACTCTTCTTTACTTTATGTTCTGACTTAGTTTATTTTCGCGTTCTAACTTTTAGTTTAGTGAAATCCCTTTTATTCTCGCTTTCCTAGCAACCGATAGAATAGACCATTTCCAAACTACGGTTCAGGTGCAACAGATAGAATAGACTATTTCCAAACTACGGTTCAGGTGCAATCGATAGAATAGACTATTTCCAAACTACGCTCCACTGAGGAATAGAGACATTTAGGCCAGAAACAACTCCTCTTCCTTCTCTCTCGGTCTCTTCCTCGCTTGCTGTCCTCCGGAAACTACTTTTTCTTCCTCAGAATGTCGTCTCCGTCGGCCGGGAAAGCTTCGTCTTGGCTAACAAGGACCCCCTAGGTGGTGATAGAATTTCTGGGGCAGTCGGAGTTGTCCAGCAGCATCGTGCAACCGCTAGTGGATGGCACCAAGGAGGAGGCCGATGGCACGGCGAGCACCTTGGACCTGACATTGGCTTATCCTCCGATTTGTACGTGGAGGGCTCGAGAAAGGTAGACGTCTTCCCTCCATCAAAACTAAGATCCATGCTACAGCTGAGTCCGGGCACCGAATTGAATACCCGCTTTTCATACTGCCATTTAGCTGTTGGATAGATCGACTAGGGAAACAAAACCATATGCCGTGAAGATGAATTTTATGCTCAAGATTTGGTACCAATTTCAAGTTTGTTTACTCTGGTATTTCTTACTCCGATGTGCTGCATTTGCATAGATCTCAGAGGAATCTGAAAAAGTGAACGATGTTCACATAATTGCTTCTTTTAATATACATGGTTTGTCTCATCTATTAGTTTCTTAAAATGGTTCAACGGTCGAATTTCTCTTCCATGCATGCAAATGAAATACCACGTTCCTCCGACGATCGACTTGGCTTTTTAATTTGCATGCATGGAATACAAATTCAACATATACACGTTACACGGAACCCCAAAGCTAATTTTAGGAGCACATGGGCATTGAAGCAAATTATTTGGAATAGTTCTAAAATCACATTTTTTTAGTTTAAAAAACTCCTGATAACAGTTTTTCATGTTTATATGGATGTATGTTACACGAGTGTAAATTTTGGTGATGAAATAAGTAAACATGTGAGCTACACAAAAATGGCAAAAATCACGATTTCTAAATAGTAAACAGTACATACAGTATTGATCTTTTGAAAATCTTATTTTGTCAGTTTTGTGTTGTTCACATGATGACTGATTTCATCACATAACTTTTACATAGGTGTAATGTACATTCATATGAACATATACATTTTTTATCCGATTTTTTGGAAACTTCAAAATACCATTTTGAGACTACATAAAATATAGTACTCAGTGGAGCATGTCCACCGAAGTGTTTTTCACATGGAATATAGCCTATGAAAACGAGATAAACATAATTGAATCAAAATTTAGCGTCGAACCATTTTTAAGGAAGTACTAGATGACACAAACCATGTACTGAAAGAAGTTATCATATATGTGAAAACCACTACCTTTAGAAATAAAATAAAATGTGAACACCACAAATTATCTCATATGTTCTTTTTTACCTCAGAGATTAATACGAACACATGAAGGTCAGCCTAATAAATACTAGATTAAACAAACTAGATATTGGTACTAAATCTTAAACACGATATTCAACTTATCGTCACATAGTTCTGTTTCCCTGAGATCTACCCAAAAATATATTGTGGGTACGCCATTAATGTGCAATGCAATATATATTGCCTAATATTAACGGGCATTAATACACGTACACGATTACTAGTCAATTTGAAGGGTTGCAATTAAAAAACAGATGGGCTGAACAATGTTTTGAAAAAACCTATATTTTTTTGTACGATGTATGAACTTCAAATTTTAGAGCTTGATTGGAAGAATCCCAATTTAGATATTTACAGTGTATCAAGAAACTGGAATTTTCCGTAAAACAATGTAGTTCTTCTGTATTGTTGAATTGGAAAGTTTCAAGTTTATAAGTTTTATTATTTTGGAGAAAAAAAGCAAATTTTTTCACACAGATGTTAAACACTAAAAGTGACGGCCTCAATAGATAGATTTCTTACCAACCACGCTGGAGACAAACCTGCGAGCTGTCCGTTACGAAGGGTCTACACGCGTGGCCACCTTGCCCACTCAACTGGGAGCTCGACTAAGTTTCTTTTTCGTTTCGGCCATGGTCAGATCTCCATTTTCTCTTCCCTAAAAAAAGATATCCATTTCCTCCCGTCCTCTCCTAGCCAGTCTGAAGCCTTAAACCTAGACAGCTAGCGGACATGGAGAATGATCAGCCGATCGGCGGAGACCGGCGTACCCCGCTGCCACCACCCCATCAGCTTCTGGACGCAATGCTCCGATATTTTTTCCATCACCTCCC
This sequence comes from Thinopyrum elongatum, assembly GCA_011799875.1. NCBI lineage: Eukaryota > Viridiplantae > Streptophyta > Magnoliopsida > Poales > Poaceae > Thinopyrum > Thinopyrum elongatum. Next base: position 534,181,995 of record CM022301.1, on the reverse strand, counting down.
ATCGGATCCTAGCGCCTCCAGTATCATCTCCTCCGCCTGCAATGCCTGGCAGCATGTCATCCACCACAAGGAGAATTTCCTCCGCTCCTTCCGCGCAGCACACCACAGCATCCCACCACACATTGGCTTCTACTCCGACCCCTTCTACGGCATGCTCCAATTCACCCCAACCACGCCTCCTACTCCGCCGTTGCCCCCGCTCCCACTGGGTTCCGAGCCTATGGTTGCACGCACGGTCGTCTGCTCCTCGGCGGCAGAGACTGCAAACGCGAGCTCCTACTTGTCCTGGATCCTCTGACCGGCAAGGAACACTCCATCCCGTCGGCGCCTGGCTTCCTCGCCGGGCAGAGACTGCAAACGTGAGTCCTACTTGTCCTGGATCCTCTGACCGGCAAGGAACACTCGGTACCACTAGCGCTTGGCTTCCACGCCGGGCAGAGCTGTAATGCGGTGCTGATCTGCGATGCCAACCACGCTAAGAGCGACGACTGCCACTCATCATCGTTCCGCGTCGTCATTGTATATAGCGAATGCTTTCCTCCCGGCGGCTGGCACCCACCCATGGCTCTCATCAGCGCCATCGCCTGCGTGTACAACTCAAATACAAGAAGCTAGGGTGGCTGCCCGGCGGCCACCATGGGCGTCAAATGCTATTTCGATCGGAAGCCGAGGGCCATGGTTGGCAATGGTGCCGCCATGAGCCGGATGACGATGACAGCTGGGGAGGACAATACAGTTCTAGACTTACTCCTAGAATTCCACCTTGACACACAAACTCTGCTACTCCCAGAGATACCAGATGAATTACGCGGCGACCACTTTGTTCTCGCGACGACCATGAACGCGCGAGTCGGCATCGCTGGTGTAATTGAGAACACTGTGGTGTTATTTTCCTGGAAGAATAACGTCAAAGGCTGGGTACCGCGTATCGTAGCTAGACTTCCTGCTGAGAATGGCGGCGTTGGGCTTCTGCGTTTTGAGATGGGGACCGTTGATGAGGAGGAAGAAGAACTAGCTGACTGGACTGAGACGCAGGTGATCGGGTCTTGGAGGAATGGGGCACCATTTTCTTGACGAAATCCACTTTCTATATGAGAAACTCTGTTTCTTAGATGTCGTTCATGTAAAAGTACATGCTAGTGTGTCTTGATGCAAAAATTTGTGTTAATCACACTTTCTCTCATAATAAGTTCACTCAAAGTGATAATCACACAAATTTGTCGCAGCCGATGTTACATGTTCCTTACTACAAAAGCACAAGTGATTAGTTTCACCAACCAAGCCCGCTCTTCCAACCCCTCCGTTCTTTACTCACATCCACCCGATGGCTTGGAACCAGAACGGCGGTGGACCAAATTGAGGGCTGCCACCACTGCCACCTCAATGCCCATTTTGCAACGTGCAGTGTGTATCGGACCGCGCCCTTGCTGTCTGTTCGCACACGAACACGTCACCGTGTATCCTCGATGCCGGGGTGATGCACCGTAGCTCACGTCAAAGGAGACCCGACCGGAAGCGTGGTACGCAAGCAATCCGGCGGGCGCTTTTATAGACCCGAAAGCCCACACGTCCGGGAGGGACCCCTTCAAGGCGCGTGGCGGCTATGGGCTGCCCTAGGTCGACCTGATCGCCCCTAGGACCTCGTGGATCTCCGCCCTGCAAACGAAGAACGAGCGAAGAATTAGAAAAATAAGAACTACGGTTAAGGAGAAAAGATAAAGGATAAAAAGTGGTAGATTATTTGTTTGATTGTGTGTTGTTCAATCGGCCATCACCTCTCATCTATTTATGAGGAGGCTGGACTTCCCGTATAAGAAAATGACTCCAAATCCCGTCCAAATCTTTCCAAAATTAACAGAACTCGGATTTAGGCAAGTCTGAGACATCAGTTCCATTTTTGACTCTCACAGGCCACAAAAAACCTCGGATAAAGATGCGCCCAAAAGTAATTTCAACCGTTTCGACGAGATGAACAACTTTCGTGTTCAACGTTTTTCGATTCGAGGCTATTTTGAGGGCCGAATCGCTCGTGTGACCCATCAGACATCACCCACAAGGGTGTCTGATGACCTGGGCCAGTTTTTACTCATGATAGGTCCGCAGTGCATTGGCTCCAATTTTTGCATACAACCTCGGAATGAGACGATTTTTATATCAAAATCGATTGTTTCGACGAGGCGAAGACAATCCGTGTATAAACTTTTCTTACATGAGGCTGTCTTGAAGTTCTAATCGGCCGAACAGTATTATGCATACAAAACCCTAGTACTTCGAGCACAACTTCGGCCCTTGAGATGAGATCGGATGGCGATGTCCCAACCTTCAAAGATGTTCATGTCAACAATATGAAACTTTTTTCATGTAGATCACTTCTCCATTTGAGACCATCTTAATTAAGTTTTTGACCGTGCCAAAATCTGGTGTCAACACATGCCCCCCTGTTTTGCGGCAAAACTTGTGTGCCAAAAATTAATTTGCACGGAGTTTGTTCTAAGCACGATGTCAACACTACGTCGACCATTGGCATGTTTTTAGGACGATAAGTATATATCGTCCATCTTTACTCTTAGGGCGATAATTGTGTATCGGCCATTTAGTTTAGCAACAAAAGTGTAACTAATGGAATGTATGATGATGTGGTAATACCCTTGCATGATGTAGGAAATTATATTTCATCTATGGATCAAAATAACCCCATGGAGAGCAACCAATCATACCTGAGGATGAATTCCATGGCATCGGCATCAATGACGTAGTTGGAGAATGTGGATAATGTGTGGATAAACAATGTTGAAACCTTCGTCGTGGTTGTTCATAGCATTCACTCTTCTCTTTTTTCACCTTTGTTGCACTTCTTGCAATGGAAGCTTGCATATCATTTTTGTTTTGAGTGCCTCCTTTGGGAACCCATACCATGTTCTTCTTTTCCAGCTCTTGTCCACTAACATTTTGCAACTTCTTCTTTTGCTAATACGATAAGCCGAGTGGGTGCCTCGGCTGTGATTTTGTTTGAAGTAATGTCGACTCTTGTTTTACCTTGTGCACTTTCAACTTCTTCTCTTCAGATTTGGCATTTGATTGATTCATCTCATTGTCTTTAGTAGCCAATGTCAACACTTAAATTGGCTCTTTATCCATTAAGATCAAATCTGAAGTAGCACACTTAGGACCATCTTTTTTAACGCAATAGACTTGCTCAACCACCTCATTATTCTTCCTTGTGCTCCGGACCGATTCTTTTGGAGTGAAACAGTCTTTAACATATGATTGTTTATTGAACGTGGGCCTTTTTGGAGCTGCATGATCTTTGTGAGACGGTCTAAAATAAGATGGAAAATGTGCACTTGAATCATACCCGTCCCATGGTGAATATGGATAAAAATTAGCATAGGAAGGTATCCATGGCACTGGCATTGGCGGCCCAAAATAAGGATATGAATATATTGCATTGCAATTTTCCCTTTGCCAATACCGGCCATTAGATTTGCTCTTAGGGGGTGTTCTTGACCTTTTGAATTACTTGGCCGATAAGCACTTTTCTCCTCACTTATCTTCTGATATTTTTCCAATAGTTGCGCGAAAGTGGCTTTCGGCTTTGTATCTTTGTGCTTGCATCGATCTTTGGATTTTCTTGTTGCCCCCCAGTATTTGGCATCTTCATTGCAACTTTGATGGAATTTTCGCCCTCAAGAATATTATCATTGTGCTCTTGAACAACTTCCTTACTTGAAAGCTTGATCCCAATATCTGCAGTTTTTACCTTCTCATGTTTAAATGGATCAGCTTGAAGCAGCCGATGCAAAAACCATTTGCCATCAGGACCAATCGGAATAGACTGGTCATCTCTTGGTGTCTCAACAAATTTCAATCATCCTTTATCAAAGGCCGATTTAACTATTTGACAAAACATGTTGCAATCCTCAAAATTATGCTTGGACGAATCATGCAACTTACAATACATTCTTCCATGGATTGATGGCTTAACATGGTGATCAAGAATTCTAATGTAATTATTTTTCACCAGCAAATCAAATATTTGATCACACATGCTTGAATTGAAGGTGTACTTCTTATTTTCTAGCCGATCTTATTGTGAGAACGGCTTTGGAGTTAAGCAAACGAATGGTTCGTATTTTACATCACCCCATTCGGCTATGCATTGTGTTTTGCACTGTATTTCCGATGTATTTGGATAAGATATTAGATTAGCATCGGTTTTCTCAACAGAATTTACTCTTGGCTTTAAGTTTCTCCACAATTGCATATATTTTGGAACAAGAATACATATTTTAAAATACTTCTTTATCCAAACAAGTAACACATTTCAAAGATGATGGTAATATGTATTTTGAAACATATGATTTCCTTATCCTCATTATTCAGTGACTAGCACATATGCCCATGCGTTGCAATGGGAGAGATATTTTTTTGCGAGAAGCAACGGGAAAGACAATTGATGTGTCATCCAAAAAAAGGGCCTCCACAATGGTAGGTGAAAGAGGAAGGAGTTATGGTCTTCTCGCTGGACATGTTTGATACGTGAAATCGTGATAGTGGTGGGGTTGGTCGGCGTGGTGGCGATCACCCAACTCATGCATTTTTTTCCTCTGGGTCCGCCTCCATCTCGGGGTTGTGCCTGCCTCCTCATTTGTTGGCTGCGTGGTGACCTTCGAGACACGGTTGCTTGGACTACTCTATCCTACGACGAGGTAACCGGGTGGATTAGTAATTGCAGCGCATAAATCCCGTTTCATTAGCATAATCAGACATGAATGTCCCTTCTCTTTGAGGGTTTATTCTCTTTGATTATTTTAATGCTCAAGTGCCCTTTTGCCCAAAAAAAAGCCAAACAACATATTCTTTTCTATTGGCACGTGCCCACAATTTATTTTATTTATAGTCAACCAGCATAGAACCAGCGTGCACCGCTAGCCAATGGCCAGCGCGAATATTTAAGAAAATACTATAGCGTCACACCAGAAAAAAATTGATTTTTTTAACATTCAAAAAATATGAATTGGCGAATATTCTTGGAAACTTGAACAAATTTTTAAATGCCGAACAATTTTCAAAAAATGCGAACAAATTTTTTAAATTCCAATATTTTTGGAAAAACACGAACAAAATTAGAAACATGAATTTTTTTGAAATACACAAACAATATTTTGAAAACTTGTAAATTTTACAAAAAGACAAATATTTTTGAATTTTTAATTTTTTTAAAGGGAGCACTAAAAATCAATTAGGAAATGTTTTAGATGCAAACAGTTTTTTGGATTTGTGAACATTTCACTAAAGCAAGAATGTTTTAAAATATGGAACATTTCATAAAAAAATCTCAAAGAATTTTTGAAAAACACAAATATTTTTTTAAAATGAGAACATTTTTTGAATGATGAGAAAATTTTGAAACGGGAACTTTTTAAATGTTTCGAACATTTTTCAAAACAGGAATACAATTGTGAAATTCTGACATGTTTTAATATTGGAACAAAAATTGAAATTCAGATTTTTTTAAAAAAAATTACTTCACTAAAAAAATTAAATAAGTAAAAAAGGAAAAATAAATAAAGAGAAAGAGAAAGGAACGAAAAAAAAATAGAAATGGAACAACGAAAAAGTGGTAACGGGCCGGCCCAGTCTTAGGCGCCCTGTGGGAAGCTTCTACTATTTATCGCTCCATGCAACAAATAAGGTCTTCCTAACTGCGTGGACAATAATAAGTGGGCTGGTCTCGTTGAGCCGGAGCGCGCGCGGCCCACTTACGGAATTCTACCCAAAGCTTTTTTCTTTTCTAGCGGATAGACATACAAAAATTTAGTACCACCTCAGATAGAAATAAAAAATCTTTTTGATGGTGAACGGATGAAAAAATTGGAAAAACGCATCTTGCTTTATTAGTAGGTATAGATTTGCGTGGTGTGTGGCCTCATCCCACAGCGGTGGGATAGCTCCCTCGCATTTGGCGAGGTTCTCATCCGCGTGTCACCGACGCGCCGTTGCAAAACCACTGGTCAAATAATCCGGCGCACATAGGTACTCTTCCTCACTGGCAGTGCACACCCGATGTACTTCTAGGCATAGATGAGTCGCATGGATCCTTTGGCATTCAGGGTCATCCATTTGGCGTCTTCCTCCACACTCTCGGCCTTGGCACGAGCATCCCGCCAAAGCTCCATTTCAATGTCTCTATCGGCGGCCACATGGGCCTCCCAGGCCGCCAAACACGCGACTCGGCCCTCCTCGGCCTTCACGGTTGCCTCTCTCTCGGTGCACATAGCTGGCGGCAACGACTCCCACAGTGCGACCTCCATTAGTTTCCATAGCTCCTCCTCCGTCGGGGCGGGCGCTCGGGAAAGCAAGGCATTGACCTTTGCTATGTGCGCCAGCGCGTCCTGCTTGGCTAGGCGTTTGGACGCATACTCCTTTGAGCGAGGCGGCGAGCCGCATCGAGTAGTGATCGATAGCGGCATGGAGGGAACGTCGTTTTGCAAGATAGGATGAGGGCGAGTGCGAGGACTGGTACGAGATGAATGTGACTGCTCTGCCCATCGTTGTGGCGGGCGCTGAATTTATAGTCGGCCGGAATCTGGAAGGGCGCGACAGTCCGAGGAGACGGTTTTGGGAGGTGATTCACGTCCCGGGAATTTAGTATCTACTTCTTATTTGGTTTCCCACCGCATGCAAAAAAATTCATGTCTACTATTTACATTGTATTGAACTTCCTACCCGGAATTCTCGGTTTCCGAAACAACTCATGGATTTTCAGTACTTTTTCGAAGAACCAAAACATGCATCGATCATCTTAAAAAAAATTCATGAATCGACATGTCCTGATTCAAATCAATTTTCAGACCAACGTATGACATACCAGTTGATGACAATTCAGGAAAAACGATAAGTGAGATAACTTGTTCGTCAAAGAAACATAACAATACTTCATGACACAATGATATATGGTTTTTTAATAATATCCATTCAAATTGTTAAAGCGGATTGCACAAGCCAGATGATTGAGCACATTGACTACTAACCTCTTATACCGTTGAGAACCATCCGATTTGAGACCACGATGTGGTGCGTGTGTACGGTGACAACCGTGGTCCAGAGCGCGGCCACGGCTCGTTGAGCTCATGGTAGGCAGAACAACATGAGATAAAGATAGATAGGTTGTGTGCGAGCTTTACATGGGTGAAGCACATATGGTGCAGCTTGCAAGAGCGTCCCGTCACGACAAGGCAGCTCAAAAGTGGCAACGGTCTTGTTTGGTAGCAACGTGGCCATGCTCGGTCTGCTGAGGTCAGCCAATGCTGATAAGGTGCAGAGGTGAGCGATGGGACAACTGAGGAGGTCTCCATGGCGACACATGAAAAGCTGAAACGGGACATTCCACATTGGAGTAAGAGAGAGTGAAGAACAATGCATTGTAGGGCATTGTTGTTCGCGTCTGTCGTTTGACAAAAAGACATAATGTAACAAGAAGATGTCTCTCTAGTACAGACCTGTGTCGTTGAGATACTCTTGAAATTTGCTATCATTTGAAGCAGCACAACAGAAATGTGAAAAGAAAGAGAGTGCATTACATGTTTATGGACGTAAATACTACTTATAAGGAACGCATAAATGTGGCACAACACATGACTAGGTTGGGATGGTAGTCTTATAATGTGTTTCATAATTGGTGTTATTAGACAGGATCGAGATTTCGCAAGTTCAAATGTGAGGTCCATAAACCATTGATCACCAGTGTTGTAAGATATGATCCATGTCTCTTACTACCCATGTGACATGGACAATGTGGTTGATCAACCTTTTATAACGATCGTACATATTAGGTGTTATTTTCGTGAGCATTGATCAAGATTGGGCTTTGCAAGTACAAATGTGAGGTTCATAATATTGATATGAGTGATGCTGCAAGACATGATCCATGTCCATTATTCTACATGTCATGTCCACAACGAAAAGGTTCGTGCAGCGTAAACCTGTCCATTTTAATCATGTGCAACACACATAAGATGGGCGATCAAACTTTTTGAAAGCACACATCAACCAAACAGTTGAGACTCGTAGTGAGACATTTTGACCTCAGTAATACGGTCACAAGAAGATCCAACAACTAATTCTACTTTTCTATACCAGTCTTTGTGTTGCATACATCACGAAGAACCGATGCACGCACAAAGTTGGGATGATAGACACGTTAGGTGTTGCATAAATATCATGAGTTGGCAAGTTGAAATGCGAGGTTCATAAACTTGAGATGAACAACCCACTAGTAAGAAATGACCCATGGCATGATCGCAACAAAAAAATGATCAAGTTGAAATGATCCATGACACGCTCGACAAATTCCACATTATTAGATCAATGTTTGTGTTGGATTCATTTTTTTTATGAAGGTGAACGAATAGACTCAAATTTTTGGGTTACCTCCAATATTCCGTTTCCCCCGCCCCGCCCCCCAATTTTTCCCCTTCCCACCTTATTTTCTAAATGTCCCGCTAAATTTTTCCCACCCCGCCCTTTGAATATCTTGTTACCCGTTCACAGCAATCCCTGCTCATAACTCCACACTTTCCCCTCGTCTCTATCGTCTCCTCCAGATCTAGATCCCTCCCGTTGGTAGGTTTCCCTCCCCGGCGCCGGTGTACAACTTGCCGAAAGGAGATCACTGCCTTGTAATCGCCCACAAGGAACTGCTACCGAGAACCGCAAGGCTTTTTCGTCATGGTAACAAATATTTCCCCCTCATTTAATACCCAAGGCCATCTAGATTACTATGGTTCACTCATGTTGATAGTTTTATCATCATATATTCATGAATTCCTTGTTTATTCAATACAAAAATAAATTTTGGGTTTTTATCAGGTTGCTTCCTGCGTGTGTTATAAATCGGATCGCATATTGTTATTCTAATTGCGTTAAAGACCTAAACCCAGCTTTCCCCTCCATTAGAGGCTACAGTGGAGTTTTCTTTTTAACTGCTCACGAGGAAAGTAGTCACACCCGTCTCCGTGCCACCCCTCTCGCTCCCCCCTCCCCTCACCACATCGTATCTGCCGACGCCCAAATACATCCCCTCCTAGGCCCTCCCACCTTCGACGAAGCTTCCAATCGGCCGAAGCCACCCCAAATGGCGGGATCCAACCATCCTAGAAAGCCGCCGCCGACTAGACCAATGGATTCACAATGCGGCACACAGTCGAGCTGCCGCTGACACGCCGCCGACCCCTCATCGTGCTTCTTCAACACTGACTTGTCGACGCCGCCGCCGAAAAGAAGTACCATGCTGTGCGGCAGCGGCTGTGGGGGACATGGGTGTCGGAAATCAGAGACACTAACACAGGCGTCCGGTACTGGCTGGGCTCCCACCAATCGGCGGATCTTGCGGCGAAAGTGTACGACATCAAGGCGGTGGCGTTGTATGGCTACAAAGCGAAGATCAACTTTCCAATCGGCACAGCCAATGTGCCGATGACCGTCGAAATCGAACACTAAGTGGTATCCAGACGCGATGTACGGGATAACTGGGAGGCATGCGAGAAGCTTGAGGTGGCGCGCGCAGACGAAGAGTACATGACCGACATCCGTCGGATGCATCCGGAAATCGTCGCCGAGGCGTGCATTGTATTGGAGCTGTGCCAAAAGGGGGTCCACGATGCCGACGAGGCCAGGCCGTCTGGGAGAAGGGGGTCCGAGGATGAAGTGATCGACCTTTCCTCGGACTAGTTTAATTTCGTAATCTGCAATGCAGTTTGAACTAAATTATGCTATCTATATCCGTGTTTGCAATGTAGTTTGAACTAAACTAAGCTATGAATGTTGAAATATTTGTCTATATAGGTAATAAGGGTTAATATAAGTGCCCTACATTTATTGGCCAGGGATGCACTAATTTACTTCAGTTTTCATGCTTATTTGAAATTATGTTTATACTTTGATTCCTGATTAACAAAAAGTTCTATCTACATTAACAAAGGAATGTACTTATTTGTTATTGTACTGCATGCACAAGGTTGTATATTTGTCGATCCTTTCATCTTTCTAATCGTATTTAGGAGAATTGACGGAGTATGAGGACTTAGAAAACGAACTATCAAGGATAATGCATCTCTGATTTCGCAAATATTGCAGGAAAAACTCCTAGAACCTGCTGATTTAGAGCGTGTCCATTCTAAAGAAAGGGTATTCGCATGTGGGACGAACGCAGTTTCAGAGGAAAATGGCGGTATCTCTTCAGATGACGAAGCTGAAGATACGGACAATGTCGACAGCTCAGAAACTAGAGTTGTTGCTACTGAGATTGGATCATCTGTGCAGGACCCAAAATCTACAATTATGGTACATTTTATTTTACAATTAATTACTGCCTGTGTGACTTGTTGTATATGAACGTATGTCTTACGAACTAAAATGTGTGAAGAATGCACTTGTATACATGCAGGAAGTACGTGAAGCTCTCAAGAAGACTCTGCCTCACATTCTCAATGAAATTGAGGGTCTGAATATTTCCATGGCTGCGCTTCATCAACAGATTCAGTCTATCAAGACTGCACTTAAAATCTTAAGCAAAGAACATGACGTTGTCCACAAAGGCAACGAAGAGAAAACTTTTGCTGTTGAGAGGACTCTTTGAGATATTGAGGGAGCTCTGTGCTACATCACTAGGATTCTGTCACAATAATTCATTGCCCACAGCTAAAAAACACCACCATCGTACTGGTGCATTGTTTGAACGTGATGAAACTGTGGCCAAGTGTCTATTTTTTTTGTGACTTTGTGGTATGGTGGCCTATTGTAAAATCTCAGTCTGGGAGACAATTATTATGTTTGCGATGTAGTCACTGGGCCGAATTTACATTGCAATTCAAATTTTGCATAAATTCATATGAAAATTCTTGAAAATAACATCAGTTTTGTATCAAATATGCCCGCCATTTGCAATACATAAAACAAATTGACCGCGCCTCCACACCGTGATGATGGTTATGGACGCCGTCACCGTCATCCACGTCAGCACAACAATGGGCCCACATGTCAGAATTGTTGACCGGTCAGACGACAAATCGTCACCAAAAATAGAATGCTCGTCCCACATGTAAGCAGCCACGTCAGCCATCTTCTAGGCCCATATGTCAGTAGTGTAGACCGGTCAAAACTGACGCCGATTTATTACTAATGGGACCGTCGGTGATAAAACCCATGTCGGACCCACATGGAAGAAGGCACGCCATAAACTGCTGGCCCCATCTATTTGAATCTATGACCGGTTAACCCCCCGGAATGATCACCGGTGATGGATTATCGTCGCCAAAATGATCTTATGTGACAGACTGGGCTATCATAAGTGACATTGTGGGTTGTCACATAAAATGGCGATTGGTAACATTATTTGGTTCGTCACCTAAAATGCGACCTTGCGTGACTTTAAAAGTGGTACCATTAAAATTTTATTTTTCATGATGGCGCTTCCGTGATGGAGGAAGTGACGGCCGAAAAACGTCACGTGGGTATTTTCCGCGAGGAAAAAGGGTTATACATGACACAAGTGAAACGTCGCAAAATAGAGCAAATTTTATGGTGCTTCAAATAGTTCACTTTACTTCCATTTTATGTTTCATATAGTTTGTTTAACTTGCAGGATGTTGTTTGTCTCTAAGCCAATTGGTGCAACAGGTCATCGAGATCAAGAAAAGGTGATCGGCGAGAAAACAGTACCAAAAACAGAGAAACAGAGGCAGAAGAGATCGAATCTTGGAGGGGCTCTCGCCCCTCCGAGAGCCATGGTGGCCGAGGGGGAGAACCTCATCCCACCTAGGGGGATGCCATGGAGGACGAAGCTGGAGGGGGAGCCTCTCTTCTTCTCTCTCCAAGTGGCATTAGGGTGCCGGCGGAACAACCATCATGGCGATCACCTTCATCAATGTTGATGTCTTCACCGATATCTCCATCACCTTTCTCACCTCTTTTTAATGGTGCACTCTCCCGCAATGTGTTGTAATCCCCTACTTGAACATAGTGATGGATGCTATGGATTATTAAGATGATGATTTTTGCATCTTCTTTGTGTCTGAGTAGATTATTGTTGTCCTATGGGTTAATTGGTGAATTGCTATGATTGGTTTAGGTTGCTCGTGTTTATTTTATCGTCCTTTGGTGTCCATCATATGAGGGCATGTGTGGATCACACCATAGGTTAGTTGTATGTTGATAGGACTATGCATATGGGGCTAGGAGTGACTGAAACCTCACCAAACCATGAAAATTGATACATACGAGATTGAAAGGGGGCCAATATATCTTAATGCTACGTTTGGGTTTACCTTAATGAACTTGTTAGTAGTTGTGAATTCTTGCTAATAGTTACAATCATTAGTGCATAAAATTCCAAGTAAGGGATTGTATGCTAGAAGAGGCACTACACCACAACACTACATCCCCAACCGACAGGTTGGTCGGGAAAACAATGTCCACCGACAGACAGTCGATCAGGAAAGACTATTGCGGATGGATGATGTCTATTGGGGAAAGTCCAGACGGGAAAGCCTTTTCCTGACCAACATATCCTTCCCGACCGACTGTTTGACGGTTGTTTTACCCTAGGAATCTCCCACATATAAACTTGCAACGATGATCGGTTTACTAACTTAACTGACTGCCTAGGGACAATTTTGCACACCTTACTACCATTATTCCACACTCGCAATCTGTATTATAATGTATTATATTATATTTTTTACTTAGGCAGCACCTAATTCTTATGTTTACATTATTCGTTATCTTGCAAAACCTATCCTTTTATACCCACTTCGTAGTTTTATTTCTTGTTCCAAGATAAAGCAAACGCTCGGTGTACGTATGGTTGTATCAGTGGTAGATAGGACCTAAGAGAATATTGATCTTACATTTAGCTCCTTATGGGTTCGACACTCCATAGTTACCACCTCCATCAATGGAAATTGCTATGACAATTCCTTGCACTTGGGGATTATCATGTACTTGCAAGGTACCACAAACACGCTGCTCGTCGTCGGCATCTACGTCGACGACCTGGTCATCACCGGGGCAGAGCCCGATGAGTGTCTACGCTTCAAGGGAGATATCCATCATTGCTTCAGCATGAGCAACCTAGGGCTGCTTCGGTATTACCTCGAGCTGGAGGTGAACCAGCAGCGTGGCCGCAAAACGATCACGCAGGCAGCCTATGCCGCCAAGATGCTTGAGTGGGCTGGCATGTAGAACTGCCACGACGTGCACACTCTGATGGAGGCACCACTGAAGCTTACTAAGCAAAGCCCCAACAAGGTGGTGGATGCTACGTTCTACCGCAACGTTATCCGGAGCCTCGGATACCTCATACATACCCGACCAAACATATCATTCATTGTCGGGTACCTGAGTAGGTTCATGAAGGCCCCAACAAGCGACAACTTCGCTGCCGTTAAACACCTGGTCTAGTACATGATGGGTACGCTCACACGCGGATGCATGTATCGTTGTGGCGATGATGAAAACCTGGCCGGCTACAGTGGCTCTGACCACACTAGTGACATGGACTCCTAGAAAAGCACCTCGGGTGTGCTGTTTCTCCTCGGGAGTAGTCCCGTCAGCTGGCATTCTATGAGACAGAAGGTGGTGGCCGTGTCTTTGTGCAAGGCGGAGTACATCGCAACAGCTATTATATCATGTGAGGGAATCTGGCTGGCTCACCTCCTTGGCGAGATGCTGAATCAAGACACCGCACCTGTGCTCATCTTCGTCGACAACAAGTTCACAACCGTAGCAAGCACATCGATCTCTGCTATCACTTCATACATTCTTCATACATTACTACGTCGAGAAGGGCACATTGAATGTGGAGTTCACCAGGACTTGTGAGCAGAAGGCCAACATCTTAACAAAGGTTCTTCGCCACGTCCAGTTCTAGGAAATGCACGACAAGATAAGGATCGCCAATGTCCAACCCTAGCGACAGAGTTGAGGGGGAGAATGTTACGTTCAACCCCATGCTAATGGGGTGGCCCCAGGTGGTGCCCCATGTGTTGACTACATATGGGATGATCCATACCGCACGCCCATGTAAAAAAATCATGACATAGGTGGCGAGGTAATGTACAATGATTTCCAACCACTCCGATGATATGTCATGGAGTGGTCATAGTCTAGGTCGTTGGTAGAACCTAGGTGTAATTTACCTATTGCTTTGTACATCTACATAGATGAATTTAGCGCTCCACTAAGGAATAGACACATTGAGGCCAGAAACAACTCCTCTTCCTTCTCTCTCGGTCTCTTCCTCACTTGCTCTCCTCCGGCAACTACTTTTAATTCCCAAGAATGCCGTCTCCAGCGGCCGGTAAAGCTCCGTCCTGGCTAACAAGCCCCTCCGGTAGTGATAGACTTTCTGGGCAGTCGGAGTAATCCAGCAGCACCGTGCATCCGCTAGTTAATATCGAGGAGGAGGCTGATGGCACGGCGAGCCCCTTGGACCTGACATTGGCTTATCCACTGATTTTTACATGGAGAACTCGAGAAAGCTAGTGGTCTTCCCTCCATAAACACTAAGATCCATGCTGCAGCTAAGCCCGGGCACCGAATTGAATACCCGCTTTTCGTACTGTTAATTAGTTGTTGGATAGATCGATCAGGGAAACAAAACCATGGGCCGTGAAGATGAATTTTATGTTTAAGATTTCGTACCAATTTCTAGTTTGTTTACTCTGGTATTTCTTACTCTGATGTTGCTGCATTCGCATAAATCTTAGAGGAATAAGGAAAAAAAGAACGATGATTGATGTTCAAAGACATAATTGCTCCTTTTGATATACTTGGTTTGTCTCATCCATTACTTTCTTATAATAGTTCAACGGCTGAATTTGTTTTCCATGCATGCAAATGAAATACCAAGTCCCTCCGAGGATCGACTTGGCTTTTTAATTTACATGCATGGAATACGAATTCAATATATACACGTGACATGGAACCCCAAAAGCTAATTTTAGGGGCATGCGGGCATTGAAGCAAATTATTTGGAACAGTTCAAAAATCACATTTTTTTTTTTCAAAAAAACTCCTAATAACATTTTTTCTTGTTTATATGGATGTATGTTACACAAGTTTAAAGTTTGGTGATGAAATAAGTAAACATAAGAGCTACACAAAAATGGCAAAAATCGTGATTTCTAAATAGTGAGCAGTACATAAAGTATTGATTTTCTGAAAATCTTATTTTGTCAGTTTTGTGTAGCTCACATGGTGACTGATTTCATCACATAAAATTTTACATATGTGTAATGTTCATTCAATTGAACATACACATTTTTTATAAGATTTTTTTGAAACTTCAAAATACCATTTTGAGACTACTTAAAATATATTACTCACTGAAGCATGTGCACCGAAGTGTTTTTTCACATGGAATATACCCTATGAAAATAATATTAAGCATAATAGAATCTGAATTTAACGTCGAACCATTTTTAAGGAAGTAATAGATTACACAAACCACGTACTGAAAGAAGTTATCATATATGTGAACACCACTATCTTTAGAAATAAAATAAAATGTGAACACCACAAATTATCTCATATGTTCTTTTTACCTCTGAGATTAATACCAAGACATCAAGATGAGAGTAATAAATACCAAATTAAACAAACTAGATATTGGTACTAAATCTTAAACATGATATTCAACTTATAGTCACTTAGTTCTGTTTTCCCTAAGATCCATCCAAAAATATATATTGCAGGTACACCATTAATGTCTAATGCAATATATATATTGCCTAATATTAACGGGCATTAATGCACGTACATGATTACTAGTCAATTTGAAGGGTCGCAATTAAACAACATATCGGATTGGATGGACAATGTTTTGAGAAAACCTTTTTTTTTTGTACGATATATGAACTTCAAAGTGTAGAGCTTGATTGTAAGAATCCCAGTTCAGATATTTACCGTGTATCAAGAAACTGGAATTTTCTGCAAAAAATTGAAGTTGTCTTGTTTTGTTGAATTGTAAAGTTTCAAGTTTATAAGTTTATGTTATCATTTTGGAGAAAAAAAGATAAATGGTTCGCACGAAACATAAACACTCATCGCCTTCTACTTGTCCGAGATCCTCTGACCGGGGAGGACTACTCCATCCCGCCGGCGCCTGGCCTTCTCCACGGGCAGAGCTGCGGCGCGGCGCTGATCTGCGACGCCAACCATGCTAAGGGCGAGGACTGCCACTCATCGCCGTTCCGCGTCGTCTTTGCATATAGCGAGGACTATCCACCCGGCGGCTGGCACCCGCCCATGGCTCTCATGAGCACCGTCAAATGCTACTTCGATCCAACCCAACGCCGAGCGCCGTGGTTGGCAAAGGTGCCGCCGTGACCGTGAGCTAGATGACGATGACAGCTGGGGAGGGCAATACAGTGCAAGACTTACTCCTATAATTCCACCTCGACACACGAACTCTACAACTCACACAGATATCAGATGAATTACGCGGCGACCACTTTGTTCCATAGTTTTAAATAGCCGGCTATAGCTCCGCTATAGCCTTTTCAGGACAGTGCCGCTAAATGGTCGCCTTCACAAATAGCCCGCTATAGCCTGCTATAGTACGCTATAGCTCCGCTATAGATCCGCTATAGCTGATTTTGAGGCCCGTCACTATTTTCCGTAGCCCGCTATTTAAAACATTGCTTTGTTCTCGCGCCAACCTAGGAGGACGCTTGGGTCGGCATCACGGGTGTGACTGAGAGACTGTGTGGTGTTACTTTTCAGGTTGAATGGCGTTGAATGGCGTTTGGGGTTCTGCGTTTTGAGATGGGGTACGGTGATGAGGAAGATGAACTAGCTGACGGGACTGAGCCGCAGGTGAAGGAAGGGGGCACCATTTTCTTATTGAAATCCACTTTCCATATGAGAAACTTTGTTTCTTTGATGTCGTTCATGTAAAAGTACATGCTAGTGTCTTGATGCAAAAATTTGTGTTAATCACACTTTTTCTCATAATAAGTTCACTCAAAGTGATAATCACACAATTTTGTCGTAGCCGATGTGACATGTTTCTTACTAAAAAAGCACGAGTTATAAGTGTCCCCAAGCAAGCCAGCTATTGCAACCCCTCCGTTCTTTACTCAAATCCACCCGATGGCTTCTAGCACTGCCACCTCCATGCCCATCGGAGCACGCCCTTGCTGTCCACATATCTTGGCACATCACTCCCCCACAGGTCCCTGCCTATAGCGCCACGGACCCTTGCTGGGACGGCAAACCCTATAGTGCATCCGTCCATGGTGCCGCTCCCAGCTGCGGCACGAAGACCTTCCGCAGCAGTCCCGGCCGCAGTGCCGCCAGCCCTTGTCAAGCGTGTTTGGTCCGTGCAACACAATTGCATTGATCGGTGTACTAAGCACGTATATATGATGTACAAGCTGGGGGCCACAACCTCAACTATACAGGAAAACTAGGAGGTGCGCCTACGACACAATATACATTGCCAACAAATTATATCAACCCCACACCCCCCCTCCCCCCCCCCCCCCCCCCCCCCCCCCCGCGCAGTCGAAGCGTCGCCAGAACACAGAGACTAGAACGAAACTCCTCGAAGGTGGAAGTAGGCAGTCCCTTATTTATCACATCGGCGAACTGTTGTACGGCCGGAACATGGAGAATCCGAATGCGTCCAAGGGCTACCTGTTCGCGCACAAAATGTATGTCCAGCTCGATGTGCTTCGTCCGGCGATGATGAGCGGGGTTGGCGGAAAGATACACCGCAGAGACGTTGTCGCAGTAGACAACCGTGGCATGTGAGACGTCATGATGCAACTCCTGGAGTAGCTGTCGTAGCCAGGTGCACTCAGCAACTGCGTTAGCCACTGCTTGGTATTCGGCCTCCGCGCTGGAGCGTGAAACTGTTGGTTGTTGCTTGGACGACCACGAGACGAGGGAGGGACCGAGGTAGACGCAGTAGCCAGAAATGGAGCGACGTGTGTCAGGGCAGCCAGCCCAATCAGCATCAGAATAGGCCACAATATCCAGAGAGGTGGACGCCGTGAGAGTGAGCCCAAGGGACATCGTGCCACAGATGTATCGGAGAATCCGTTTCACGAGGGTCCAATGGGAGTCACGAGAGGCGTGCATATGGAGGCACACCTGCTGGACAGCATACTGCAGATCTGGTCGAGTGAATGTCAGATACTGGAGAGCACCAACGATGGACCGATAGAATGGAGCATCCGACGCAGGCGAGCCCTCGAGAGCAGAAACCTTAGACTTCGTGTCAACAGGAGTAGCGACAGGATGACAATTGAGCATGCCGGCACGCTCAAGTAGCTCATGCGCGTACTTCTGTTGATGAAGAAAGAAGCCGTCGGGTCGCCGAACGACCTCAATGCCAAGGAAATAATGGAGAGCACCCAAATCCTTGATGGCAAACTCGTCACGCAGCCGGAGAGTGATCTGCTGAATGAGGGCTGCGGAGGAGGCCGTCAGGATGATGTCGTCAACGTAGAGCAGCAAGTAAGCAGTCGTGTCGCCGCAGTGATAGACGAACAACGAGGCATCTGAGCGGGTGACGCAGAAGCCAACTGTCTGAAGAAAACCGGCGATGCGCTGGTACCAGGCGCAAGATGCTCTAATATCATGTAGAAGATGAGGTTTGGGCCGTGCAACACAATTGCATTGATCGATGCATTGGGCACGTATATATAATGTACAAGTTGGGGGCCACAACCTCAACTATACAGAAAAACTAGGAGGTGGGCCTACGACACAATATACATGCACAATATATTCAACAAAGCGGCTGGCCGTTGCGCTAGCACTTGTGGTGGTTCCAGCGAGGGATGGCGGCACATGTACAGTGCCTTGGCTAGCAAACAACCCTGGGTTTTGGAAGGAGGGGATCCCCCGGCGGTGATAGACTTTCTGTGGCAGTCCAAGTCGTCCAGTAGCACTGTTCAGCTGCTGGTGGAAGGCACTGAAGAAGAGGGCGGCAGCTTGACGAGCACCTTGGACCTGACATTGGCTTGATCCACCGATCTGTATGAGGCCTCGAGAAAGCAAGTCGTCTTCCCTGGAAAAAAATTAAGCTCCATGCTTTTCATACTGTGATATAGCAGTTGAACAGATCGATCGGGGGACACAAAACCATGTGGCGATAAGATGAATTTCATTTTTAAGATTTGGTACCAGTTTCTAGTTTGTTTACTCTGGAATTTCTTACTGTGATGTTGCTGTGTTCGCATAGATCTCAGAGGAATAATAAAACATGAACGGTGATTGATGTTCACAGACATAATTGCTTCTTTTAATATATACATCGTTTGTTATCACACGTATGTGCATTGCCTATGATGTGGTGCTGTTTGCTATACATAGATGCACATATATATGATTTTTTGTTGAATGAGCTGATGTAGAAACTGAAGTAAACAAAAAGATTGAAATGATATTTGCCGAGTAGAGCACTTGGGAGATAATAATTTCCGAGAGCGGAACCCGGGAAAACTTCCATGTGTCAAGCTCTGGTGAAGTCCCACAGCCTTTTCCGAGCTCTGACGCAAGAATCTCGGCAAAAAGAAGCCGCTGGCAGTTGTTGTACCCCATTTGCCAAGTTGGGTACTCGTCCGAGTTCCAAGTCGGAGTGGTCGTCGGGGGAGGGCTCGAGCTCGCGGGTCAGCATGGCAAGGAGCCCTCGTGTGAGAGGGATCTTCTCTTCGTTAGCGTCCAGGTCAGACCTGGCGGCCGGGGTAGGGGCCGCAACGATGGGATTTGGCATAGCGTCAGGATGTAGCTTGGGGACGAGCAAGGGAACAGGCGCCATCACCGATGGATCTCCAGTCGAAGTGAAACGGAAGGGGAGAGGGGTTTTGGAGTGACGCAGGTGGCAGGGTTTGTGGTTGGGTGGTGAGGCGCTGCTGCTTTTGTAGTACTGTGAGAGCCGTGGTGGCATATGGAACACCCTACACTGCTAGGGCTGGTTTGGCGGCTTGGTCTTGTGCACTGTATGACAGGTTTGCACTTTTTATACGGTTTTCTCATCTATTACTTTCTTAAAGTGGTTCAACGGTCGACTTTGTTTTTCATTCATGCAAATGAAAATGGCAAGTCGATCTTGGGAGGAAATGCACACGTTGGAAATGGCTGGAATATGCCTACGTTGAGTTGGTCAACATATGAACTCTCCTACCGCACCAACTAAGGCTCCATGTTAATCGTCAGAAACTAACAACTTTGTCCATTTGATTTTCATACTAACAGTTTACAGACGTCAGATTTTTTGAAACTTCAAAACAATTTTGCCACTATTCAAAAAATATAGTGCTGACTGGAGCACGTGCATTGAAGTGGTTTTTCACATGGAACCCAGTCTATGAAAACAAGGTTAAACATAACTGAATCCAAATTCAGCGTTGCACCATTTTTATGGAAGTAATAGATGATACAAACCATGTACTGAAACAAGTTGTCATATATGTGAACACCACTATCTTTAAAAGTAAAGTATAATGTGAACACCAGAAACTATCTCATAAGTTCTTTTTACCGCTGAGAGCTATGCAAACACATCAAGATCAGAGTAAGAAATACCAGATTAAACAAACTAGAGGTTGCTACTAAATCTTAAACATGATATTCAACTTATAGTCACATAGTTTTGTCGACTGCCACCTTGTCGGGGTCGCCGTTCGCCTATGGCTCCACGAAATTGCCCAATGTGGTGCACCGACGTCCTTAAGATGCGAGGAAGAAAATCTCCACTCGATGACACCCGCCCCTATGGTACTCCTTCGAAAAGGAATTGTTGGGGCAAGCAGCCATGGCACCAAAATTATACCTACTAGTTCAAGTTTGGTCGGCAGGGGTAGGCTCACCAGCATATTTGAACGGTGTGCCATGTGGCTAGACATGTGGCTACCGAGGACCTGGGCTGTGGGCCATGACTTGCTGAAAAGGGCATGATGAACCGTTTAAGAAGACCGTGGTGGCAGCGACAACAACTACCATGGATTTGGTGGCAGCCGTCCGAGGCCATCCCGTGGGACTTCTTACGAGAAGGGCCTGGCGAGCGGATCGAAGATATAGCTAGGTAGGTTTCTTCTCGAAGTGATTTGGATGACTAGGTGTTTATATAGGTGTGTCTCACAGTAGTCAATCGAAGCATCCTCTTTGGGTGTTGCAATATATTGAGAAGCTAAGATATCATCAGATGTAGAGATAATCTACTCATCGATCTTTTTTGTGCAAGAACTACATTATAAGTGCAAGGTCGGCTTACCGCAATGCTTTATAGTCAAGTGGGATCATGTTTGGATAATGGTTGTCAGTGAACGTGTGATTAGCACAATCATGTGCACTAACAGGTTACCCTCTAATTTTACATGAATGACATAAAACAAACAAAGGCTTTCCTCTTGTGCAATATGGTTCCTCATTACAGTTTTCATTGTTTTCTATAAAAAAAATCCAGAAATATTTATTAACTTTGACTTCTAGTTTGGCCTAGTGATCCTACTACACATTAGTTTCCATACTTTGAATCTTGGCATACAAAACGTGTCCACAATATGTACACCTAGAGGTAGATAGTGCGTTGCCATGCAAAAGAATTTTTTTTCCTGCATTGTGAATAACACTAAACTTTGTCAACTAGCATATGGTACTAAACTTAAATATTTTCCATGCAACTCAATTGGGCCTTTGAGATTTAGAATTTTAACTGGCTGAGGTACAAGATTTAGTGGGCTAAGGCCCATAAAATACAACGCCAAATTTCAGTGAGTTGCGTATTTGTGTGACTAGTAAATGTCTACGTGCAATGGACGTTGATATTAGGCGTTATATTAATTGCATGAAAATATTATGTATGATATTATTTGCGCATTTCGTTGATATTTGGTATGATATTTATTGCGCGCCAAACGTGTTGAGGCTCGCCATTGGACCAATCTAGATCATTGGATCGACCTGGTTTCATGGTCGAGATTACTTGGATCTACCCCTTTGGGTATTTTTATATATTAGTAATAACTACTCACTCTGAGGAACGAACTCTACCCGGCACGATTCGATGACACAAGGCAATGAACCTCCACCTGTTTGTATCCATCGAGATGTAAGTTTTATAACTCATTACAATGACTAGCTGGACTTAGTTCCACTGTTGTCGGACTCTGTGGTCTGCCCGGTGATGGCACTATATTTTATGCATTTCTTCAGCTCATTTGTTGTGTGTTCTCTTCATATATTATGTCCCACTGAACCAAATAGTGGTCCATTATGCATGATTACCAGTTTTTACACTTATCCTTGTGAGCATTGCACATTTAGTATTTTATTTGGTGCTTTATTAGTTCTCTTTGTTTTCTTGTGTCTACTGGTGTTCTAGAGCAACCTAGGACCAAGCACGATGAAAAGACCAAGGATGGACTCAATACGGAGGACTCACAGTACCAGACTTAGCTGTTTCGGAGAGTGAAAAAGTAATTTTTCCAAAGTATTCAAAACCAAGATCTAATACCCAGAAATGGATCGGCATCGTTCATACGAATCCAACTTGCTCAAGGACATCAAATTCTGAGTTCATACGAAGAAATGGCGGCCGATTTACCGAAGAGGGACAGAATAAAAGACGTCGTACCATAAGACCATGGCTGGTCGTATGGATGGTCGTATGGAATGAAATCATGCCTAAAAGTTGCCTCTTCAGATGGAATTCTTCACCGATATCGTCCCCAATTGTTCCCACGAGATCCTTGGGTGATAAAGAAGAGTTTGCGAGAGGATAAGGCTTCTCTAGAGCCCTTGGATGGAGGAGGAGGATCCACATCAACGGATGAGACCTGAGAAGGCCTCTTATATAAACACCTCAACCCTAGCGCCATATTAAGCCATCATCATCCACCACAACTCTTGGCAGCCGCCGGGAGGCTCTCCCCATTGGTGGAGGCCTCTCCCTCCACAGCTCCACCACGCCGCGCAAGTAGGAGGCGGCGCCGTCATCATCACCGGGCGCCAGTCCTGGCTAGGTCGTGCGCGCCTGAGACATCTCCCTCTCCATATCCATCTTCACACTTGTAATTTGTAAGATTGAACATGTTGATGACATCAATGAATCATTCCTCTTTGTGTGGCTATTCATCTATGTTTGCGTGATTGATCCGATTCTAGGTTGAGGTATGATCTAGTATACAAAATTAGTCATTGTGGCATGATCTACTATTTGCTCGCATTACACGTAATGTTGGGAGACGTCCTTTCTTGTGATCTTGTTATCACCTGCATGTATACTTGTATTGGCCCACTGCCACCAAGATGCCCCTCTAGTACTAGTGAGACCGAAGCCTAGACTCGGCCTTTCTCTCTATTCAATCCTACAGTTACAAAATCTTCTTCTTTACTTTATGTTCTAACTTAGTTTATTTTCGCGTTCTAACTTTTAGTTTAGTAAAATCCCTTTTATTCTTGCTTTCCTATCAACCGATAGAATAGACTATTTCCAAACTACGGTTCAAGTGCTACCGATAGAATAGACTATTTCCAAACTACGCTCCACTGACGAATGGAGACATTGAGGAAAGAAACAACTCCTCTTCCTTCTCTCTCGGTCTCTTCCTTGCTTGCTCTCCTCGGGCAACTACTTTTTCCTCCCTGGAATGTTGTCTCCAACGGCCGATAAAGCTCTGTCTTGGCTAACAACGACCCCCCGGGTGGTGATAGACTTTCTGGGGCAGTCGGACTTGTCCGGCAGCACCGTGCAACCGCTAGTAGATGGCACCAAGGAGGAGGCCGATGGCACGGCGAGCACCTTGGACCTGACATTGGCTCATCCACTAATTTGTATGTGGAGGACTCGAGAAACCTAATCGTCTTCCCTCCATAAAAACTAAGATCCATGCTACAGCTAAGCCCGGGCACCAAATTGAATACCAGCTTTTCATACTGTTATTTAGCTGTTGGATAGATCGACTAGGGAAACAAAACCATATGCCGTGATGATGAATTTTATGTTCAAGATTTGGTACCAATTTCTAGTTTGTTTACTCTGGTATTTCTTACTCTGATGTTGCTGCATTCGCATAGATCTCAAAGGATTCTGAAAAAATGAACGATGATTGATGTTCACATAATTGCTTCTTTTAATATACATGGTTTGTCTCATCTATTACTTTCTTAAAATGGTTCACCAGTCGAATTTCTTTTCCGTGCATGCAAATGAAATACCACGTTCCTCCAAGGATCAACTTGGCTTTTTAATTTGCATGCATGGAATACAAATTCAACATATACACGTGACACGGAACCCCAAAGCTTATTTTAGGAGCGCACGGGCATTGAAGCAAATTATTTGGAATCTAGCCTATGAAAACGAGATTAAACATAATTGAATCCAAATTTAGCGTCGAACCATTTTTAAGGAAGTACTACATGAAACAAACCATGTACTGAAATAAGTTATCATATATGTGAACACCACTGTCTTTAGAAATAAAATAAAATGTGAACACCACAAATTATCTTATATGTTCTTTTTACCTCAGAGATTAATACGAACACATCAAGATCAGAGTAATAAATACCAGATTAAACAAACTAGATATATATTTTGAAAAAACCTATATTTTTTTGTACGCAATATGTACTTCAAATTGTAAAACTTGATTGGAAGAATCCCAATTTAGATATTTACACTGTATCAAGAAACTGGAATTTTCTTTAAAACAATGTAGTTCTTCTCTATTGTATAATTGGAAAGTTTCAAGTTTATAAGTTTTATCATTTTTGAGAAAAAAAGCGAAATGGTTCACCCAGATATTAAACACTAAAAGGGAAGGCCTCAATAGATAGATTGCTTACCAACAACAGTGGAGTCAAACCAGCGAGCTGTCCGTGACTAAGGGTCTACACGCGTGGCCACCTTCCCCACTCGACTGCGTTTCTTTCTCGTTTCGGTCAGATCTGCATTTGTTCTTCCCTAAAAAAGATCTCCATTTCCTCCCCTCCTCTCCTATCCAGTCTGAAGCCCTAAACCTAGACAGCTAGCGGACATGGAGAATGATCAACCGATCAGCAGCGACCAGCCTACCCCACCACCAACACCCCATCAGCTTCCCGATGACATGCTCCCGAAAATCTTCCATCGCCTCCCATCGGATCCTAGTGCCTTCACTATCGTCTCCTCCGCCTACAATGCCTGGCGGCGTGTCGTCCACGACGAGGAGAATTTCCTCCCCTCCTTCCGCGCGGCACACCACGGCATCCCACCACCAGATCCTTGCCCACCACACACTGGCTTCTACTCCGACCCCTTCTACGGCGTGCTCCAATTCACCCCAACCATGCCTCCTACTCCGCCGTTGCCCCCGCACCTGCTGGTTCCGAGCCTATGGTTGCACGCACGGTCGTCTGCTCCTCGGCGGCAGAGACGGCAAGCGCGAGCTCCTACTTGCCCTGGATCCTCTGACCGGCAAGGAGCACTCCATCCCGCCGGCGCCTGGCTTCCTCGGCGTGGCAGAGCGACGATGCGGCGCTGATCTGCGACGCCAACCACGCTAAGGGCGACGACTTCCACTCATCGTCATTCCGCGTGGTCTTTGTATATAGCGAGGACGTTCCTCCCGGCGGCTGGCACCCACCCATGGTTCTCATCAGCACCATCGCCTGCGTGTACAACTCGAAAGACAAGAAGCTGGGGTGGCCGCCCTGCGGCCACCATGGGCGTCAAATGCTACTTCGATCGAAAGCCGAGCGGCGTGGTTGGCAATGGTGCCGCCATGCGCCGGATGGCGATGACAGCTGGGGAGGACAATACAGTGCTAGACTTGCTACTAGAATTCCACCATGACACACAAACTCTGCTACTCACAGACATACTAGATGAATTACGTGGCGACCACTTTGTTCTCGCGCAGACCATGAAGGACGAGCGGGTCGGCATCGCCGGTGTAATTGAGAACACTGTGGTGTTATTTTCCAGGAAGAATGGCGTCAAAGGCTAGGTTCCGCGTATCATAGCTAGACTTGACAATTTCCTGCCCGCTGGTCCTGCTGTGAATGGTGGCGTTGGGCTTGTGCGTTCTGAGATGGGGTACGGTGATGAGGAGGAAGATGAACTAGCTAACTGGACTCAGCCCCAGGTGATCAGGGTCTCGGAGGAAGGGGCACCATTTTCTTGACGAAATCCACTTTCTTTATGAGAAACTTTGTTTCTTTGATGTCGTTCATGTAAAAGTACATGTTAGTGTCTTGATGCAAAAATTTGTGTTAATCACACTTTCTCTCATAATAAGTTCACTCAAAGTGATAATCACACAAATTTGTTGCAGCCGATGTGACACGTTTCTTACTAAAAAAGCACAAGTGATAAGTTTCCTCATCTAGACCACGTTAGTGGCTTCAGCGGGTGTGGATACTGGTCAATCGACTGAAATGAATTTTGGGTCAGTCCATTGACCCCAAATTCTGTTTCAGTCAAGCATGATTAATTAGGCAGTCACACAAGCCCACGCAACGTCCGCAAAGGTGCAAGCTGGACCATGGGCTGCTCCAGTCCAATACTACCAAGCCAACCTACTTTTTTGTTACGTTAATTAATGGTTGCTCTAGTATAGTAATTAGCCAGGTCTTTGTAGATGACCTATGAATAGCACTCTCACACATAATTGCATGCAATGGTTTGTAGCTATATGTGCAATCTTACACATGTATATTTATTTTTATACATGTGCAATCTCACCGATGAATAGCATTCTCACACATATTTATTTTATACATACATATATTTGGTAAATGTATTATTACTATGCAAAACTGAGCATATTATAGTGAGTTTTCGCAAAAAAAGAAGTGTTTTCTAAAAAGTAGTGGAGTGACATCCGTATTACCCTTACGAAAGAAAAGAAATGAAAACTGAAACAAAATAAAAAAATAAAAAAATAAAAATGGAAGTTTTCTATGCAAAGAATAAGCATATAATAATGCATTTTTCGCATTCTAATATAATTTACACATAGTGTAACTGAAATAATGTATTTCCTTTAAGAAGAAGATTAAAAAACCTTGCGCACAAGTTTGCACCGAAATTGCACGTTATCATAATATGTGAAAATAATCATATAATTGTGAAATTTTGGCACATATTATACAGTATTTGTTTGTCTATAATTGCACTCAGCCAAAAATGGACAAAAAAACCCAATAAAGGAAAGAAAAAGGAAAAACAAAAAATGCATAGAAACAAAAAACAGAAATAAAAAATGAAGCAAAAATACCCATAAAAGAAAGAATTAAATTTTCTAAGGAAGAATGAATGAGCAGCATTGATATTACCATTTAAGAAAAAAATGCGAAAAATAATCTAAAACAAACACTGCAAAATTTGCAGGAAATATACATAAAAATTGCGCTTCTTTACAGTATGCAAGAATAATCATATAAAAGTGGAAATTTTGCAAAAACAAAATCGAACAAAAAATAAATAGTGGCATTGGTATTAACTTTAAAGTAGAATGAAAATGAAGTAAAGACTAAAACAATATCAAAATAATGATTATTTTGAAAAAAAATGAATTAGTGGCGTTGGTATTTTCTTTTAAGAAATAAAACTTATAACAAAAACTTACGCACAACTTTGCACCGAAATTGCATTTTCTCATAATATGCAAAAATAATCGTATAATCATGAAATTTTGGCACGTATTATATAGTATTTGTATGTATATAACTACACCCAGCCAAAAAGCCACAAAAACAAAATTATAACCAATAAAGGAAAGAAAAATGGTAAAAGAAAATATGCATCCCAGAACTAAAGGGGCGCAACCAAGACAAAGAAATCGGTCCGGTACCGATTCGACTGCCCAAAACAACGATTCAATCAATTCCTTGCAGCCCAGCCCAACAACAGAATTAAATGGGAAAAAAATAAAAATAGCACATATCTCAAAGCACGATCCAACGAACAGAAAGTTGACTGACCACAAAATGAAAAGTCAGCTGACTGAAAGGTAGCTAAAGTGGGCTTCTGTCGCGTCCTATATAAGTGGAACCATCCCAACCCATTTTTCCCAAGCAAGCTAAAGTCAACCCGTTCTTTACTCAAACTAGAAGAACGCCCGTGCGTTGCAACGGGGCCACATTAACTTTAAGAGTTCAATATTAATATTCTCATACATATCAAGTGACATTGGCGACTTTTTTTACAATCAAATCCTCACACACACACTCTCTCCCTCCCTCTTCCTCACTCTCTCTCCCCTCTCCCTCTCTCTCTCCCTAACACACACACACATATCCATCTTATTGGGTACGGAACCATAATCCATCTATTTCACACACACACACGCTAGTGCATAACAATATGGATTATGTGTATTATATTTGCCACCATAACTGAGGGAATTAATTTCATGTAAATCGGCCAGCCACAGCTCCAAGAATACGGGGGGGAGGTGGCCCGGGTCGGCGTCGGCGCCGTCCGGCGCGGGCCACGGGCCCGCTTCCAAGTGCGTCTGCGCGCCGGCCACCCACGCCGGGTCCTTCAAGTGCCGCTTCCACCGCACCAACTCCCAGGGCCACGGCCACGGCCAGGGCCAGGGAAGCCGCCCTTCTTCGCCCCCTTCACCGGCCGCGGCCAACGCGGTGCCGCGGCACCCGGCCTCGCCGTCCTCGTCCTCCGGCACCGTCGCGACCCAGTGACGCAGCCCAAGCATCGGCCTCGAGAATCAAGAACGCTCGACAACGGAGAGGTAAGGGAAGATCATATACATGTCATAAGAAAGGGAGTTTATTTACTGCTCCATCGATGTATTGTTTCCTTTGTTTGGAGATTGATTATCATCCGTGAGTTAAGGTAAGGTTAATGTGATTGAGCGATTTTTCTGAAAATCAATTAATGTGATTGAGTGATTTAAGGTAAGGTTAATTAATTTAGATTTGATCTTTAGAGATTGTTCGTGATTGATTCTACATTACTAAATATAACTTGCACCAGTATGGAAAGTTCTGATCTGTTCAGATTTCTTTCGTTGTGTGAGAGGGTGACGCGAAAATAAACCGGTGAAGTGGGGGGAGGGGACGAAAAAAATCTACGAAAAAAAAACCAGCGAAGGTGGGAGGAGGTACCAAAAAAACCATGGGAAGTGGGACGAAAAAAACCCTGGAAGCGAGACTATCAACTGCTCCATCTCTACTCCTAATGGAGCAGTTGGTAGGATTGCGTCCAGGTTTTTTTTCGTCCCACCACTTTCGTCCGGTTTTTTTTCGTCCGGTTTTTTTCATCCCACCTCCCACCATCACCCTTCACATTGGTTTTTTCATCATCTAATAAAAACTTTCCTAACTAGCCACTATTTAAATGGGTAGGAACCGATAGCACAATACCAAATAATGAAATCCAGTTTCATGACAATCAATGCTAAAATCTTAACTTTCCTAATGCATCGATTCTTACCTTTCCTAACAAACAAATCTTCTACTATTAAATGAAAATTGGTGAATGATGATTCATCATTCAACTCTTCCATATAATATATAATGGTACGTTGTGGCCTTCCCATTAACTCGTTCCTTGACGCACGACCGCCCCAATTCTGCCGCTCCTATCTCCTCGACGCCCTCACTCGTAGGGTTCCTCCAGTTGCACCGCCACCGCTCCACTCCTCCCTCCGCCGGCCAGCCACCGCCGTGCACAACCCTAGAACATCAGGTGAGATCCACCGCTGCCACCCACGCTCGCAAAACGCATCCGGGGCACCAGGGGCCATGCAGAAGGCAGGGAGCGGGAGAAATCTGCCGTTGTGGTCGTGACCTCGGCGTCCCTATCATCCTCGGCGCCTCCTCCCCCCTCGGGCGAGCGGTGGGGCGCTGCGACTGGCCTCCACTCCAGATCCGTCCGCCTTTGATCCCTTATCCTCCCTGGCTCCCTCCCGACGGGATCCGGCCTCCACCACTGCGCATGGGTGCGACGGGATCCACCACTCTAGCGAGCAGGAGTAGCATGGTGGCTGTGGTCTGCTCAGACACCCGACCGACGACGTGAGGCGTGCGGTGGTCTGCAGCAAGGTAATCACATACACATGTAGCAGCAAGGAGCGGCAGGGATCTAGCATGTGATATACGTATTAATCTGTTTCTTGACTGATTCGTTTGCAGGATATCCTTCCATAGCTGGACGCACTCTTCATCTAAGTCATGTCTCTAAAAGTGCTGTCGTTGAGGTTGGCTACATAAATCATGCCTTCACAGCTGGACATCACTGCTACATGGTCTTCTCACTTGAGATGTCGTCTATAACACGTTTCCCTTCTGTGTGAATGTTCAACTAGGAGCAGTTTCATCTCGAGCACTACAATCATGCATGCTACTCTCATCGACTACTAACCACTTGCTACTAACATAAATCATGCCTCCAACGCTGGACATCACTACTAAAGAGGTACTGTCGGTGAGTATCACCGTTTAGTTTTTTTATAGTCTATAGATTTATTTATATGGACAGTGCAGATTCATCTATTACTTCGGCTAATGTGACTGTAGCAACATTCACTCCATTCAAATTTTTTGGGGGAAACTACAATATGCATTTTGTTCACCTGAACATTGAATTAAGGAATGCAGAAGGTTCAGGGCTTATGCAAATTATTGAAATTTAATATTTGTGGACAATGGAGAAACACAGGCGGCAGTGTAGAATTTACACCCGTTGTTGCACTGCGGCTTTTCGGCATCCTTAGCACGATAAGCCCAAACACGAAGATTATACGCCGCCTTGGATTTGTGTGGCTGTTAACTTGTTGTCATCAAACACATTTTTTCCTTAATATGTGCAGCTTTTTTGGGGCGTCCATGGATGCAAAGGAATCCCATGAGTACAATGTACACTAACATCATCTTCATCAAATTCTTCAAGCTCAGCAAGTGTGAGGTAACTAATGCATGTGTATTATCTATTTCATCGAAGTGTAAGATTTCTCCTCTTCTCTTGTTTGTGTTCAATGGTTGTTGTGGTTTTTTGTTTTGCGTTTCAACAGTGACATGTATTCAGATTAGGCACTTGCATAGGTACTGTGTAGAGCTGGAACCTATAATAAAAAATGATCTATGCAGTAAAGCAAAGGAGAGAGACTGCAACCTTTTCAGGCCTGAATCTATCCCCATTCTGCATCTACTTGGTTATTGATTCTCATTTTCAGCATATGAAGACCACATGCTATTTTTTTCTATGCTCTCCTCTTCGGCTCTTCCTTTACTGATGATTCAGCATATGCTAACTGCTACTGTAGCTTTGATGCTTATATCCTTGGTTATATTTTACAGCGATCCAAATTAAGGATTTGTGTTGATATCCGAAGTTCCTAATGACGATTGGTCCTTATTAGTTTCTTTAAAGGAAGCACAACAAGTGGTTGTACTAGGAAGATTACCTTGACATGGGAGTTTCTTTTTTCTAACGAACAGGGGAGTCTTTATTATTTCACTTAAAAAGATGATGTACGCATTTAAAGTGTAGAATTTCAATTTGTATATTCATATTGGGCTTAACTTTTACTTTCTAAAAATCAATATTGGCCGGCGGTTTGGGCGATTATTTAAGAAATAAAAACCTTAGGTGTTGACCCCTTTGATCTCTAGCCATATGACTTCCCATTCAAGATATGACGGGGCATGGATGTGATACACCCACATACAGAGATGTTTAGGTGTGAAGTTGGGACGAGCAGGCTTGTAGATGCAGTTTTTGTACTTATGGCTCAACAAAACTGACTACTCTAGCCTTGCCACCATTAGTGTAGTGTTATTATCTTCCGTCCCATGTTTTGTTGAAAGATCATCCAGTTTCATGACCCGCCTTAAAAAAAATTGTACAATGCAAATACAACCATTTATCGTTACAGGCGAGGGATTTAGTGCAGAAAGCTACTTTTAAAAGTAGTCTCTTGCTTTGAGCCAAGTAGTCCCAAGCTGGAGGATAACAGATTGGTTGAGACGTTAGGGATCCCCATCAATGTTATATTATTTGTCTGCAGGTATATACTCAGCTCCAAATTCTAGATATTATAGTGAGTAGATGAGGTGAAAGCATGTGCAACATAGTTCTTTTTTTGTTTTGCTCTAATTTCTGCGGGAGTGTTAAACCCCACGTAGCACGATGGTGGTTGTATGCTGCCATGGAGGAATTAAAGGCGCATGTTGATTAAAAGAATGGGTGTAAGTAAGGAGTGGCTGGGCTCACTAAAATTGTCGAGTAATCTCGTGATCGGCTCATGATTAATTTAGTAGCCCAATTTGTTTTCTCAAAAAGGTACAATATTGTTATGGTAAAAGTTACATTTTGTGGCCTCAAATAGCATTCAGATTTATAGATTGATATCTATTAGAAAAAAATATAGATTTATTTCTGATTCTGTCATATTAATTAACTTGCTTCAAAAACGGAGAAGAGCCATGGTTTGCTGTTGCTTGAGATGCATATGTCGGCAATGTTGCTGGAGCTAGGAACGCTTCCATATTCTATTAGGTCTTTCAATTTATGTGTTGTGTGTTTTCTTATTTTCTAAAGGTAGTTGTTATTGGATGAGCCAAACAGTGGAAAAAGTGGCTTATGGGACAATTTTAGTTCATTAGATCAGTTGTAGAAATCATGTGCCATTTTTATGTTCACGTCGTCATTAGATCAGTTGT
Source organism: Thinopyrum elongatum (assembly GCA_011799875.1). Lineage (NCBI taxonomy): Eukaryota > Viridiplantae > Streptophyta > Magnoliopsida > Poales > Poaceae > Thinopyrum > Thinopyrum elongatum. The sequence continues at coordinate 534,149,307 of CM022301.1, read as the reverse complement.
AGAACAGCCCACACAGCTTGTGTTCTTTTGAAATCAAACATACCCTGATGCATGACAAAGTTGTAGCGTTGATCTCAAAATTATGCTTCTATGGTGTACAATATACACTATAGACCTAAGAGCGGGTAGCTTCAGCTTGCTTCTGTAGTATGCTTTCTCAATGATAATCTAGCCCATGTTTGATTATATTACACATTAATCCTGTTGAAAGCTATATTAAATCCTATCTTTTGACTCTTCTGATAATGAAATTAAGGTGAGGAACAACATCTTGCATTGACTAAAAAATACATTTAGATATTTTGATTTTTCTAATGTTCTGCATGCATTTTTACTCAGGATAATGTCGCACGTGGCAGTGAGTTTAGTAGGGGCATGACAGACAAGAAGGGCAGGCGCGGCGACGCCCGTTCATGTGTCACATAGGCTGGACTTGGTATAGACATTAGCGAGCATGGTGATGAGGTGAGAGTTGGAAGCGTGGTTGTACTTGACAATGAGCAGGTAGATGCGAGCAGGTATGATGGGCGATTTTGCCGACGGTCAGGTGGATGATAAGACCGAAGAGGAAAGCCGCACCAGGCATGCATAGATGATGCATGCCTCTGCACATTTGTGGTGGAATGGTACTAGCTTGAGGCAATTAGGCATAGTCTTTTTGGACAGGTTGTCGACAGAGAAAAGTTCTATAGTTTGGCGTGAGGAATAACTATATCTCTCTTCGTGGACAAGAGCATACAATGCTTAAGTTTCATGGTAGTTTGCAAACTATATTATTACGCTCAATCTGAAATAAAATGGTGTCTTGCTTTATCCAAATCCTTGTGTGGTCTTTTTTTTTCCAGAGAAATACTCGTGTGGTCTTCGATGTAGATTACAAGTTGATTTCGTGTTCCAATTTTTTCTGTTGTCCCTTAGCCACACTTTTTTATTCTCAGTTGTAAGCTGTTGCATATATCTAATGATCCTATGGGAAAGTAATGGTCCTATGGAAAAGGAACCCACAAATTATGTGCTCAGTGCTTGTAGGGTAATGTGGATTTAGGACAATAGTGTATAATTTCTTTCTGGTTACACTGAACATATGGTCACCATCCCTAATAAGTCGTGTTACATAGAAACAAAATTTGTTTGTTTGCTTGAGTGAATATGTCTAATGTATACACAAATATTTAGTTGTGTGTTTCAAATTTGAAGTATGTGGTTGTTGGTGTGGTCGGGATGGATACGCGGGGTTGGGAGCCATATATATGCCACTGATGGATGAGAGGCTGAGATAGTTTATGGAGGAACAAGAAGAAAACCGTTTTAATGGTAAAAGAATAATGATATCGTCTCATATGCACAAGAATTATGTTCCATAAAAATAATGTTGAATAGCTAAATTTATATGCATTGTAGCCCGTAGCAACGCACGGGCGTTCTACTAGTTAGGAGTAGAGATCCACCTGATGGCTTGGAACCAGAATGACGGTGGACCAAATGGAGGGCTGCCGCCACTCACCTCCATGCCCATTTTGCAACGGCGAGTGTGTATCGGACTGGGTACTGTCCACATATCGTGGCACATCACCCCCCACAGGTCGCTTCCTGCAGCGCATCCGTCCGTGGTACCGCTCCCAGCTGCGGCACGAAGACCTGCCGCAGCAGTCCCTGCCGCAGTGCCGCCAGCCCTTGTCGAGTGGCTGGCCTTGTGGTGCCCCCACCTGCGGTGCCAGCACTTGTGGCGGTTCCAGCTAGGGATGGAGGCGCCCGTGCAGTGCCTTGGCTTGCACTGTTGCACACAACCCTGAGTTTTGGAAGGAGTACCGCAATGGAAGGGACCCCCTGGCGGTGCTAGACTGTTTGTGGCAGTCGAAGTCGTCCAACAGCATTGATCAGCTGCTGATGGAAGGCACTGAAGAGGGCCCGGCGACATGGCGAGCACCTTGGACCTGACATTGGCTTGATCCACCAATCTGTTTGAGGCCTCGTCGTCTTCCCATGAAAAAAACTAAGCTCCATGCTTTTCATACTGTGATTTAGCTGTTGGACAGATCGATCACAGGAAACAGAACCATGTGCCGATAGGATGAATTTCATGTTTAAGATTTGGTACCAATTTCTAGTTTGTTTACTCTGGAATTTCTTACTATGACGTTGCTGTGTTCGCTCATTTGCCGAGCTAGGTACTCGTCGGAGTGGTCGTCGAGGGAGGGCTCGAGCTCGCGGGTCATCATGGCGAGGAGCTCGGGTGAGAGAGGGATCTTCACCGTCTTGGCCTCGGGGTCAGACCTGGCGGCCACCCGGCTGAGCGTGGCGCAGAGCTCAGGGGTGAGCGGGACCGCCGCTGGGGTAGGGGGCTGAGCGACGGGATATGGCGTAGCGTCGGGATCTGGCTTGGGGACGAGCAGGGGAGCGGGTGCCATCGCCGATGGATCTCTGGTCGAAGTGAAATGGAATGGAAGAGTGGTTTTGAAGTGAAGCAGGTCGCAGGGTTTGTGGTTCGGTGGGAGGCGTTGCTGCTTTTGTAGTACTGCGCGAGCCGATGGTGGCATGTGGAACACGCTGCACTGCTAGGGCTGATAGGGCAGCCTGGTCTTGTGCACTGACAGGTTTGCACTTTCTGTACGGTTTGTCTCATCTATTACTTTCTTAAAATGGTTCAACGGTGGAATTTGTTTTCCATGCATGCAAATGAAAAATGCAAGTCGATCTTGGGAGAAAATGCACACATTGGAAATGGGTGGAATCTGCCTACGTTGAGTTGGTCGACATATGAACTTTATTTTCTCCTACCGCACCAACCAAGGCTCCACATTAATCCTTAGAAACTAACAACTTTGTCCATTTGATTTTCATACTAACAGTTTATAGCTGTCAGATTTTTTGAAACTTCAAAACCATTTTGTCACCATTCAATAATATAGTGCTCACTGGAGCACGTGCACCGAAGTGGTTTTTCACAAGGGACCCAGCGTATGAAAACAAGGTTAAACATAATTGAATCCAAATTTTGCGTTTAACCATTTTTAAGGAAGTAATAGATGATACAAACCATGTACTGAAACAAGTTGTCATATATGTGAACACCGCTATCTTTTAAAATAAAGTAAAATGTGAACACCACAAACTATCTCATATGTTCTTTTTACCTCCGAGAGCTATGCAAACACATCAAGATCAGTGTAAGAAATACCATATTAAACAAACTGGAGGTTGCTACTAAATCTTAAACATGATATTTAACTTATAGTCGCATAGTTTTGTTTTACCTGAGATCTATCCAAACATCAAAGATAATAGTATGAAAACTATGAATCTTATTTTTTTATTGAGGGAATAACTAGTCTTAAAGACGACTACATTTTTTTATGCGTGGTTCTGCGAAACGACTTTGAACCACTTCAGTATGCAAGGACGGAGACAAGTGGTGTTTCCCCTACGGTACTCCTGCCGAAATCCATGGTTGTTTGCAAGCCAGGCCACCATTCTATGGGCGCCGCCATCACCAGCCAGAACCGCGACAAGTATTGGCATCGAAGGTGGTGTGAGCGGCACTAAGGCTGGCGACAGGTGTTGGTGCCACAATTGGGAGCAGTACCACGGCAGGCAGCGCGATACTAGTTGGCATCACAGTTGGAGCGGCAGGCCGAAACGGGGCAACGAATTACGCTATGTCTTTTCTTCGCAATTCGAAGAAAAGCTACGTGCAAATCTGCCGCCTAGGGTAGTAGGCCGGGGTGATGATTTTTGAACAAATGAATATATGTTTATGAACGATGGCCTGGTCACCCTCCACATATCAAAACCTCAAAGGTTAGGTCCAATGTGCTTGGTGACATGTTGACTGCCACCTTGTTGGGGTCGCCGTTCACCTATGGATCCACGAAATTGCCCAATGTGGTGCACCGATGTCCTTAAGACGCGGGAAAGAAAATCTCAACTCGATGACACCCTGCCCTATGGTACTCCTTCCAAAAGTAATTGTTGGGGGCAAGCAGCCATGGCACCAAAATTATACTTACTGGCGCAAGTTTGGTCGGCAGGGGCAGGTGGGCATTGAAGCATGTGTGGATAGACATGTGGCTATCGAGGATCTGGGTTGTGGGCCATGACTTGCTGAAAAGAGCATGACTAACTCTTCAAGAAGACCGTGGTGGCAACGACAACAACTACCATGGATTTGGTGTGCAGCTGTCCAAGGCCATCCCGTGGGACTTCTTACGAGAAGGGCCTAGGGAGCGAATCGAAGATATAGATAGGTAGGTTTCTGCTCGAAGTGATTTGGATGACTAGGTGTTTATATATGTGTGTCTCGAAGTTGTCAATGGAAGCATCCTCTTTGGGTGTTGCAATATATTTAGAAGTTTAGAGATCATCAGATGCAGAGATAATCTACTCATCGATCTTTCTTGTGCAAGAACTACATTATAAGTGCTAGACCGGCTTACCGCAATGCTTTATAGTCAAGTAGGATCATGTTTCCATAATGGTTGTGAGTGAACGTGTGATTAGCACAATCATGTGCACTAACAGGTTACCCTCTAGTTTTACATGGGTGACATAAAACAAACAAAGGCTTTAGCTCTCGTGCAATATGGTTCCTAATTACAGTTTTGATTGTTTTCTATAAAATAAAAATTCAGAAATATTGATTAACTTTGACTTCTAGTTTGGCCTAGTGATCCTACTACACATTAATTTCCAGACTTTGAATCTTGGCATACAAAACGTGTGCACAACATGTACACCTAGAGGTAGATAGTGCACTGCCATGCAAAAATTTAGATTTTCCAGCATTGTGAATAACACTAAACTTTGTCAACTAGCGTATGGTACTAAACCTAAACATTTTCCATGTAACTCAATTGGGCCTTTGAGATTTAGAATTTTAACTGGACTGGGGTACAAGATTTAGTCGGCTATGGCCCATAAAATACAACATCATATTTCAGTGAGTTGCGTATTTGTGTGACTAGTAAATGTCTATGTGCAATGCACGTTGATATTAGGTGTTATATTAATTGCATGCAAATATTACATTGGATATTATTTGCGCATTTCATTGATATTTGGTATGATATTAATTGCACGCCAAAGTGTTGAGGCTCGCCATTGGACCAATTTAGGTTGTTGGATTGACTTGGTTTCATGGTCGTGATTACTTGGGTCTACCCCTTTGGGTCTTTTTATATATTAATAATAACTACTCACTCTGTAAAGAAATATAAGAGCGTTTAGATCACTAAGTAAATAGTATTTAGTAAATACGTGTGTGCAATGCATGTTTATATTAGGAAGAAAATTTACTGCACATTGATCTTAGGTAGGATATTAATTATACATTAATTATATGATTAACACATATGTTGATACTAAATATGATGTTATTAATTTTGGCTAAAATGGATTGATGTTAATTACACATTGAGGGCTCGCCATTGAAATAAAGTAGGTCATTGGATTGATATGGTTTGATAGTCGAGATTAATTAGATATGCCTATTTGTGTCTTCTAATATTGGTATAGATATAGACAGATTTGTGTGATAAATTCAAATTTTTCTTCTTGGGCAGTCGGGCTACAAATAAATTCAGGAGAAACATTTGGTCACCTGGCGAAACTAAAATGAAAACCAAAATAATGGGCACCTGCAATATTTTAGAAATTGAAATTTAAAATTGATGGCTTTGGCTCCTATCACTTTTTTTTATTTTTGCGGTAACATATCATTATTCCTTTGACGGGTGTTCATTTGATGTAAAACGGCCGGCAAGCTACTATGTGCATCCGATGTGACACATCTTTTAACTAAAAAAGCACAAGTGATAAGTTTCCGAATCTAGATGACGCGCCACAACGTTGTTTTGACCATTGGGAGTTCCAGCCGCATCCTTTATAAGTGTAACCATTCCCAGCCCATTTTGGCCAACCCTCTCGTCGTCAACCCCCTCTTCGCTCAAATCCACAAAAAGGAGGGCTGCCGCCACGGCCACCACCGATTCTCCTAGTACCGCACGTGTGCCCACATTGCAGCACGGAGTGTGCAACGGTCCGCTCCCTTGCTCTGCACATATCGTGGCACACCAGGGACCCTAGCCGGGACGGCAAACCCTATCGTGCGTATGCCCGTGGTGCCGCTCCCGGCTGCGGCCCGAAGACCTGTCGCAGCAGTCCCGTCCGTAGTGCCGCCATTCCCTGTCGAGCTGCTAGCCGGCGTGCCAGCCCCACCTGTGGCGGTTCCAGCTGTGCATGGCGGCGCCGGTAGCTCGGTGTCTCGGCTTGCACCCAACTCTGAGTTTTGAAAGGTGCACCAAAGTGGAGGGGACCCCTCGGCCCAGATAGATTTTCTGGGGCAGTGGGAGTCGTCCAGCGGCACCTGTCAGCCGCTGGTGGACAACACCAAGGAGGAGGCCGGCGGCTGAGCGAGCACCATGGACCTCACCTTGGCTTGACTGCTTGAGCCACCGATATGTACGTTGAAGCCTCGCGATAGCTCGTCTAGCCTCAATAAAAACTGATCGATGCTTTTCATGCTGAGTGCAGTACTAGTGCCAATAAAATGAATTGAAGTTTAAGACTTATAGTAGCAATCTTTTGTTGGTTTAATCTGCTTTTCTTACTCTGAACTTGCGATACCCTAAACCTGTTTTTTGGTGCACGCAGGCATTGAAGCACTTTATTTTGAATAGTTTGAAAATCACATTTTTAGTTTAAATTTTTTTCAAAAAGCAATTCTGCATGTTCATATGGATGTATGTTACATATGTGTACAGTTTGGTGAGGAAATAAGTAAACATGTGCTACACAAAAATGACATAAAGGAGCTTCCAATGATATAATTTTCATATTATACATCTCATATACTATTAATATTATTAATAGTCAAAGGTGGTCTTGAAAAATGCATTAGGCCCTATATATATGGATGGAGTGAGTAAAAAAAAATTATGGGAACACATCAAAGATTAAAGTAATAGCAGATTAAACAAACTAGAGATTGCTACTAAATCTTAAACATGATATTCAACTTATCTTCACATAGTTTTGTTTGCCCTGAGATCTATCCAAACATATAAGATAACAGTATGAAAATAATGAATCATATTTGTTTATCTAGGGAAAAGCTAGTCTTAAAGATGACTAGCTTTCACGAGGCTTCCAATTACATATTGGTAGCTCAAGCCAAGGTCGTATCGAAGGTGCTAGATATGCCGTCGGCATCCTCTTCGGCATCGTCCACCAGTTGCGTGGTGCTGCCAAGCAACTCTGTCACACTTCAGTTCACATGGATGGAGCCGGGCGGTGTTCTCCCATGTGGTAGTCCTCCCAAAACCTATGGTTGGGTGCAAGCCACGACACCATTCCATGGGCTTCGCTATCCCTAGCCGGAACCGTGACTAGTGATAGCTCTAAAGGTCGGAGACCGGCTTTACGGCTAGCGACATGTGTTGGTTCCTCAACTGGGAGCGGTAGCACTGCAGGCGGTGAGATAGGAGTTCGCATCGCAGTTGGAGCCGGTGGCCGGACTAGGGTGACGAATCATGTTGTGCATTTTCTTTGCAAAATTAAGAAAAATCTACATGAAACTCGGCAGCCTACGGTAGTAGGCCGGGATGGGGCGCAGTTAGTCCTGAGTGAGCGAGGGAGACGAGGCAAGAGAGAACCGACCGGACATGCTAAAATGGACGCTTTTTGGACCTTGTTCAAGTATGAAGTGTAATGCTCGCCAGTCGCCATGCCACGCTCCTACTGCCCTTCCCTCCCCCCGCAATGTGCAACTGTCAGATCTAAGCATCATTTCTCCCATGTAAGGCAAAACAAGAACTAAGCAATAGAAAAGCACAAAGCAGCTCACCTAAAGTATCAACATAAGAGCATGGCAATGAGAAGATGAAACTTGTAAGGGCTGAGCCACACCCATTAAGCCTGAGATAATGGCAAGGCAAAGGCCACACCAGACAATAAACGACCAGGGAGGATATCAAAGAGTGCCATCAGCAGAGCGGCGCGAGCGACGGGTGGCATAACCGGACGACAGCGAGAAAGCCGAAGAGAACCTCTAGTGGAGGCAAGAGAGGGTTTGGAGGATGAAGGAGGGGGGGTGATACGTCCATTTTGCATCATGTTTTCCTACTGTTATTTATAATATTTTTGGTCATTATTTCACTTCATGGTACAATTCAAATGCCTTTTCTCTCTTAATTTACAAGAACTATTTGAAGAGGGAGATTGCTGGTAGCTGAAATTCTGGACCTAAAAGAGCTAGAGCAGAGATAGCTATTCTCCGGAGCTCCAAATGACCTGAAACTTTACGAAGATTTTGTATTGAATATATAAAAAATACTGGAACAATGATCTACCAGAGGGGGCCACCTTCTATCCACAAGACAACAGGGCGCGCCCTGATGTCTTGTGGGGCGCACAGATGCCCTCCGGTGCCCTTCTTCTGCAAATATGAAGCCATTTTCCATAGAAAAAAATAAGAGAAGACTTTCGGGACGAAGCGCTGCCGTCTTGAGGCGGAACCTGGGCAGGAGCACTTTTTCCTCTCAGGCGGAGCGTTTCCGCCGGGGATACTTCCCTCCGGGAGGCGGAAATAAAAGCCATCAACATCATCAACGATCCTCTCATCGTGGGAGGATTATTCTCCATCCACATCTTCACCAACACCATCTCATCTCAAAGAGTAGTTCCTCTGTTGTATTCAATCTTTGTCTCAAAATCTCAGATTGGTACCTGTAGGTTGCTAGTAGTGTTGATTACATATTGTAGTTGATGATAGTTTGTTTACTTGATGGAAGATTATATGTTCAGATCCTTAATCATCTATTGTACCCCTCTGATCTTGAACATGAATATGATTTGTGACTAGTTCCGTTTGTTCTTGAGGACATGGGAGAAGTCTTGTTATAAGTAATCATGTGAAGTTGGTATTCGTTCAATATTTTGGTGTCATGTGAATGTCGACTACATGGCACTTGATCATGTTTGGGCCTAGGGGAAAGCATTGGGGAGTAATAAGTAGATGGTCGGTAGCGAAAGTGCCAGAAGCTTAAACCCTAGTTTATGCATTATTTTGTAAGGGGCTGATTTGGATCCATATGTTTCATGCTATGGTCAGATTTAACTTAATTCTTCTTTCGTAGTTGCGAATGCTTGTGAGAGAGGGTAATCATAAGTGGGTTGCTTGTTCAAGTAAGAACAGCACCCTAGCACCGGTCTGCCCACATATCAAATTATCAAAGTAGTGAATGCAAATCAACTAAACATGATGAACGTGACTGGACGAGAATTCCCATGTGTCGTCGAGAACACTTTGCTCATTATAAGAAATACTTTTGGCTTGTCCTTTGCTAAAAAAAGATTTGGCCAGCTTCCTGCACTCTCGCTACTATTGTTACTTGTTATGAATTATCTCGCTAGAAAACTATCTGTCATTACTACTTACATCACTTGCAGAGAATACCTTACTGAAAACCGCTTGTCAGTTCCTTCTGCTCCTCGTTCGGTTCGACAATCTTACTTATCGAAAGGACTATGATTGATCCCCTATACTTGTGGGTCATCAAGACTCTTCTCTGGCGCCGTTGCCAGGGAGTGAAGCACCTTTGGTAAGTCAAATTTGGTAAGAAAACATTTTTATTACGTGCTGTACCATCACTTTTCACTGTGGAAAGTTATCACTTGAGGGGCTTGTTCGGGTTATCTTCACCATGACCGGAACTATTAAGAGCCACTCCTCAACCTACGAAAGCTACTGAAAATATCTACTATGAAATTTCTTCTGGTATTATGGAAATCTGCTTGCTAATTCCTATCTAGGAGATGGAATAATACATCATGATATGCACTTAATCTATATAGATGAAATTTATGGATTGTTAAAGCTTGCAGGTTTATCAGAGGATGGAGTTAATAAGAAAGTATTTCATTTATCTTTGAGTGAAAAAACATTATCTTGGTACAGGCTATTGGATGACACTTGAACATGAGTTCAGAACTGATTGAAGCTGGAATTCCATCAGAAATTTTATCCTATGCACTTGGTTCATCGTGATCGGAATTATATATATAATTTTTGGCCTCATGAAGGAGAAAGTATTTCTCAAGCATGCGGGAGGCTTAAATTTATGATGCACACATGCCCCAATCATGAGCTCTCAAGAGAAATGGTTATACAAAACTTTTATGCTCAGCTTTCTCATGATGATAAAACAATGCTTGACACTTCTTCTGCTGGATCCTTCGTGAAGAGAACTATTGAATTCAAATGGAATCTTATTGAAAATTAAATTCAAATCTGAAGATTGGGAAATCGGCATAGGGAATGCGTCAGGTATAAATCTTGAATTTGATTGTGTTAAGTCTTTTATAGAAATAGATGTTTTTCATAAGCTTAGTGCAAGATATGGACATGACTCTGAGATAGTAGCTATTTTTTGTGAATCATTTGCCGCCCATGTTGATCTCTCTAAGGAGAAGTGGTGTAGGATCGAAAGTATGTCTAGAGGGGTGGGGTGATTAGACTACTTGACCAAATAAAAATCTGTTCTTTTCCCAATTTTATTTGTGGGCAGATTTTAGCAATTATGAGGAGTCAAGCAATCAACCTACATATGCAATTCTAAAAGTATAGCAGCGAAATGTAAAACATTGCATATGAAGGTAAAGGGAAGGGTTTGGAGAAGGCAAACGCAATGAGGAACACGAATATTTTTGGCGTGGTTCCGATAGGTGGTGCTATCGTACATCCACGTTGATGGATACTTGAACCCACGAAGGGTAACGGCTGTGCGAGTCCACGAAGGGATCCACCCACGAAGGGTCCACAAAGAAGCAACCTTGTCTATCCCACCATGGCCATCGCCCACGAAGGATTTGCCTCACTCGGGTAGATCTTCACGAAGTAGGCGATCTTCTTGCCCTTACAAACTTCTTGGTTCAACTCCATATCATGTCGAAGGCTCCCAAGTGACACCTAACCAATCTAGGAGACACACTCTCCCCAACACTCAACTCTCTCTCACATATTTGGCTATGGTGGAAGAAGGATTTGAGTGGAAAGCAACTTGGGGAAGGCTAGAAATCAAGGTTCAAATGGTAGGACACCTTGTATCGTTCGGTCATGTACTTTACTCGGTTGTTGCTTTATATATAAGCCGGGCGAAAGCCTGTTTCGAGAGACAACTAAAACAAGCCTGCACAATGTGTGCACACTTTTCTCTCTAAGGATTGACTTGCCTTTTTAGTTTGCATGCATGCATACAAATTTAGCATATACACATGACACGGAACCCTGAAGCTGATTTTTGGAGCACGCGGGATTTGAAGCACTTTATTTTCTATAGTTGAAAAAACATATTTTTAGTTTCTAAAAATTCCGAAAATCAACTATGCATGTTACACATGTGTATAGTATGGTGATGAAATAAGTAAAAATCTGAGCTACACAAAAATGACAAAATCGTGATTTCTAAATAGTGAGCAGTACATACACTATTCATCTTCCGGGAATCTTTATTTGTCATTTTTGTGTAGCTTACATGGTTACTTATCTCATCACATGCATTTTACACATGTACAGTGTACATTCATATGAACATATATAAATTTTATAAGATATTTTGAAACTTCAAATTACCATGTGCAGTGTACATTCATATTCAAAATATAGCGCTGACTGGAGTACGTGCAGAGAAGTGCTTTTTTGCATGGAACCTAGTCTATGAAAATGAGTTATAGATAATACAAACAATGTACTACAATAAGTTATTATATATGTGAACACCACTACCTTTAATACAAAATAAAATGTGAACACCACATATTATGTCATGTGTTATTTTTCCCGCTGGGGTCTATGCGAACACATCAAAATCAGTGTAAGAAATACCAGATCAAACAAACTAGATATTGCTACTAAATTGTAAACATGATATTCAACTTATCGTCACATAGTTTTATTGTCCCTGAGATCTATCTATCCAAGGATATAAGATAACAATATGAAAATCATGAATCATACTCCCTCCATCCGAAAACACTTGTTGGAGAAATGGATGTATCTACACGTATTTTAGTTCTAGATATATCTGTATTTATCCATTTCTCCGACAAGTATTTCCGGACGGAGGGAGAATTTGTTTATAGAGGGAAAATCTTGTCTTCATGAACATTAGCTTTCGGGAGGCCTCCAAGTACATATTGGTAGCTCAAGCCAAGGTCAGGCCCAAGGTGCTCATTGTGTCATCAGCCTACTCTTCGGTGCAGTGCTGCCAAACGCTCTGACACACTTCAGTTCAGACGGACGGAGCCAGGCGGTGTCCTTCCCTGTGATAGTCCTCCCCAGCCAGAACCGCGACAAGTGCTGGCGCTGAAGAAGCTAGGAGCTGCATTACAACTAGCCTTAGGTGTTGGTTCCACAATTGGGAGCATTACCATAGCCGGCGGCGACAGAGGAGTTGGCATCACAGTTCGAGCAGGCAGCCGGAATGGGTCGATGAATCATGTTGTACATTTCCTTCGAAAATTTCAGAAAATGGCTATGACAACATGGACTCCTAGGGTAGTAGGCTGGGGTGGGGCGCAGTTAGTCCAGAGTGAACGAGGTAGACGAGGCAAGAGAGAACCCACCCAGACATGCAAAAAGGGAGAATTTTTTGACCTTGTTCATGTATGAAGAGTAATGCACTCCAGTTGCCACGCTGCGCGCCTGCTGCCCTCCCGTCCCCACACCCCATGCAACCGTCAAAACTAAGCATCGCTCCTCCCACGTAAGAAAAAAAAACAGCACAAACAAAGCAACAAACAAGCAAAGAAGCAACTCACCTGAAGCCGCAACATAAGATCCCAGCAATGAGAAGAAGAAACCCGTAAGGGCTGAGCCACAACCGCCGAGCTTGAGACAATGGCAAGGGAAAGGCCACACCGGACCTTAAATGGCAAGGGAGGAACTCGAAGATAGCCGCTAGCGGACAGTCGCGAGCGATGGGCGGCATCCCCGGATGAGAGTGTGGAAGCCAAAGAGAACCTTTAGTGGAGGCAAGCAAGGGATGGGCGACACGAAGCAAGGGTGAAACGAAAGCAAATGAAGGAGATGGGCTAAAGAAAATGGCAACACAGAGACAAGTGAGGGGACATAATCAGCACACCAGATTGGCACGTGGAAACGAGCGCACAAGCGGGACCCACAAAGCATACGGCCACCTTACACTGCTGACTGGCCAAAGAAGTTCAGGACGAACACAACCCTACCTGGGTACGATCGGTCGCGCCATCCGGGTGCATCCGTGTGCCTGGCCTATCCGGTTTTGGCTCGAACCAAGAGTGTCAACTACGCGTACCCGGGTGGGGCAAACAACATGAACCAGTTGGACATGAGGTGAGCAATGTTGATAGGCTGGCCCCACACACGCACAGATGCTTAGGGCGCGGCGGAGGACCCGGTTGACGCGCGTGAAGAAGGCTGCGCACCCAGTTGGGGCCAACGAAATAGACCCAAACAACCCGACATAGGGCGAAGAGTCCTGACAACCTGGACCCACGTGCGAGCCGTCGTGTATCACGGTTACGACCCATACCCTGTCTTGCGTGATCGAAGAGCCCCTCGGAGGGGGGGGGGGGGCAAAGATGTTGACATGCAGGTCGACGAAAGCCATGAGATGACGGTGGCCCCGTGCGCCCCCGTGGTCCACCCGTCATGGACCACTAAGGCAAGTCGCTCACGTGCGCGCCGTCCGGGATGATCGTACCACGTGGAGAGCCCTAGGGAGGCGCCCATGGCACGCCACCGCGAAACGGACGGCGCGGACGGCACTCTCGCCCCTGAAGGCTCCTAAGAGGTGGGTACTCCGGCATCTTTTATAGCAGTAATTGCTGTAGACAAAAGTATTCGGCGTTTAATGACTATACCTCATTTGTCCCTGAGGAATCCTTTTCCGCTACCGTACTAATTATTTCTATGAGCGGTGTTCGGAATAGTGTTCCACACATCCTCACATCTTACTTCCTCCTTGATAAATTTACAGGATCCTTGGTACCCGCATGGCCTTAGCCCAAACCTGATTCACGCATCGCAACAACGTGACGTGTACTAAACTTTGTCAACTAGCATATGATACTTAACTCACACACTTGCCAAACAACTCAAATAGGCCGGGAGCACCAATGGATTTCCGTTTGAGAGAATGACGTTTTGGTTCCCGGGAGCACGCTCCCGCGTGAATAGTAAACAAAAAAAAATAGTAAATGTTTTCAAAAAATTCTGATTTTTTTGGAGATGTTCGTGTTACCGTCGCAAGCATGCTTGAAAATTTTCATGCGAAACGGAGCAGCTATGTTTCGCCGGTGAAAAAAATAAATTTTAGGGTGACATTTTGGGATAACATTTGGTGTTTTTTTTTTTGGTTTTGTTTTTGCACAGGCGAAAATGTTTAACGGTTTTGCCTACAAATTTGTATGTAGCATTTGGTTGTGACAAAGAACACATATAATTTTTGTTGGAATTTTCTGACATATCAAAATATATTTTCGTGCGTAGGAATGCGCGCTTTCGGTAGCACCAACGGATTTCCGTGAGAATTTTAACTGTGCCAGGTAGAAGATTTAGTTGCCCGGGGCCCATAAAATCTAACATAATACTTTGATGAGGCATACATGTATTTGTGCGATAAATCGATAATTTATTAAAATTCCTTGGGCTAGATCTACGAATAAATTGAGAATCATTTGGTCACTTGGCCGTACTGAAGCGAAAACCAAAATCATGGGAGCCTGAAATATTATAGAAATTATTAAAATTTAAAAGTGGTGTGTGCCTCATATAATTATTTCTCTGAAGGTGTACATGATCCAAAACGGAAAGCTAATGTATACATCCGTTGTTTCTTACTAAAAAAGCACAAGTGATAGGTTCATCCGTTGTGACACATTTCTTACTAAAAAAAGAAGCACGAGTGGTAAGTTTCCGCATCGAGATGACGCGTTGTAACGCTATTTTGACGGTTGGTGGCTTCAGCCGCATCCTGTATAATTGTAACCATCGCAGCCCATTTTTCTTAAGCAAGCCAGCTCTTCCAACACCTCGCCATTAACCCCCTCTTCACCCAAAATCCATCCGAGATGGCTTGGAACCCTAACGGTGGTCGACCAAATGGAGGGCTGCCGCCACTGCCATCTCCGTGCCCGTTTTGCAACGTGCAGTGTGTATCGGACAGCGTCCCTGCTGTCCACATACAGTGGCACGTCACCCCTCGGAGGACGCTGCCGGTAGGGCGGCAGACCCTGGCTGGGATGGAAAATCCTATCGCACATCCGCCCGTGGTGCCGCTCCAAGCTGCAGCACCAATTGGAGTATACATGGTATTCCTGTGATCCACCGCGGACCCGACAGGAATATAGGCCGGCCCGCAGGGCCGCCAGCCCCTGCTGCGCCGCTTGCCATGGTGGCGTCCCCAACTGTGGCGCCATCACTTGTGGCAGTTCGAGCTGGGAATGGCAGCACCCATAGCATGCTGGCAGCTCAGGGTGGACGACACGAGCAAGCTTTTCGGCCCGCTCGTGGCCCGCTCGGTCCGGGCCGGCTCGGTCCTGGCCCGGTAGAGAAATCAGCCGGTCCGGGCAGTCAAATTAGGCCCGAGAAAACGTCGGTCCGGTCCGGGCTTTGACCGGTCCGCTCGGTCGGACCGAGAAAAGGCACAGCCCAACGCACGCAGTCGCACTCTGTTCGTTCGGTCGCTCAATCCCGACGCCGCCTCCTCATCCCATCCCGGCGCCGCCGCGCCGCCGCTGCCCACCATACAGCTGCAGGAGGGAGGGAGCGCCGCCTCCGCCGGCCGCCGACCCGCCGTTGCCGTCGTTGACCACCTGCACCTCCTCCACTTTCCGCCATCTTGTCTCTCCCCTTAGTCTCGTCGACCAACACCTCCTCGTCTGCACCTGCACGCGGGGAAAGGAGTAGTGGAGGAACAGAGCAGGGAGCCCTGCACCTGCCCGTCGTCGTCGACTGTCGCCATCGCCCCCTACCCGCCGTGGACGCTATGGAGATGAAGGAGCAGTTGCAGCAGGTCTCGCGTACAATACAGTTTCGTCAGATATAGCCGTAAGTTGTTAGAATTCAGTTTCGTCAGACAATAAAGTTTTCTTCAGTTTCGTCAGACAATACAGTTTCGTCAGTTGGAGCCGTAAACTGATCATATTGCATGACGATCTCCTCCTCTGTCCTCTGTTTGCTTCATTTGCTTTCCAGAATCAAAAGGTGCCTACACAGCAGCTAAACACAACAAAAACAGACTCCCAGGCAACATGACCAGCCGGTCCATTCGGTCCTCTCGGGCCTAACCGAGCTGACGCTCACACGGTCCGGTCCAGAAATAACGGCTCGCTGGACATCTCGGTCCGGTCCGGTCCGGACCGGCCGTGGCCGGTCCAAAGCAAGGCTCGGTCAGGGACCGGACCGGCCCGGACCGCGTCCACCCTGACTGGCAGCCAGCTCTGAGTTTTGGAAGGAATACCGCAGTGGAGGGGACCCCCGCCGAGATAGACTTTCTGGGGCAGTGGGAGTCGTCCAGCAGCAGCGCGCAGCCGGTGGACAGCACTGAGGAGGAGGCTGATGGCTCGGGGAGCACCTTGGACCTCACCTTGGCTTGAACCACCGATCTATCTTTGGAAGCCTCGCAGGAGCTCGTCTTGCCTCAATAAAAACCAAGATCCATGCTTTCATGCTGTTATCTTAGCTGTTTGGATAGATCGATCAAGGGAACCACAACTATGTGCCCATAAGATGAATATCATGTTTAAGATTTAGTAGCAATTTGGCTTGAGCGAGCACCTTGGACCTGACATTGGCTTCATCCCCCATTCTGTACATGGTGGCCTCGAGAAAGCTAGTGGTCTTCGCTCCATAAAAACTAGGATCCATGCTTCCATACTGTTATTTGGCTGTTAGATAGATCGATCATGGGAAATAAAACCATATGCCGATAAAATGAATTTCATGTTTAAGATTTGGTACCAATTTCTAGTTTGTTTACTCTGGTATTTCTTACTGTGATGTTGCTGTATTCACATATATCTCAGAGGAATAAGACAACATGAACGATGATTGATGTTCACAGACATATAATTGCTTCTTTTAATATACATGGTTTGTCTCATCTATTACTTTCTTAAAATATTTTGAGCTGCAAATATGTACTTAGAGGCCTCACGAAAGCTAGTCATCTTTCAGACTAGCTTTTCCCTCCATAAACAAATACGATTCATGCATTTCATACTATTATCATATATGTTTGGATAGATCTCAGGGAAAACAAAACCATGTGACGATAAGTGGAATATCATGGTTAAGATTTAGTAGCAATCTCTAGTTTGTTTAATCTTGTAGGAGTATTTCTTACTCTGATCTTGATGTGTTCGCATATATCTCGGAGGGAAAAATAACATATGAGATAGTTTGTGGTGTTCACATTTTATTTTGTTTTAAAGATTGTGGTGTTCACATATAGAATAACTTCTTTTAGTACATGGTTTGTGTTATCTATTACTTCATTTAATATAGTCGACGCTAAAATTCGGATTCAATTATGTTTAATCTCAGTTTCATAGGATGGGTTCCATGTGAACAACCACTGCCCTTGTTGGCCCTTTGTTTTGTTCCATCTCTATATAGAGACCAAGATGACCAAACCAGTGTACCGAGAGGGAGAAGACATACTCTTCTGAACTGAATGGCTGACTGAGTATTGCTCTCAGTATACGTAGAGAGCGGCACTGGTCACGCTTTACAGCCCAGTCAACAGTATGGCAAGAATAATAAACAGCATTGGTCATACGAAGGCGCATTACTGGAAGTAAACGAGAACTCGAGATATTCCTCCTTTCTTCAGAATTTGGGCACGGTGAACAGGCCCACCTGAGCACGAAGTCATAGACTGTTACTTCAGAAGCAACCCCGAAGTCATTCATTGAAAAGATGGCCTCAATCCCCGGAGGAGGGATCCTCATAAGTTCATCTTGGAACCTGCAGTGCAGCAAAACCATGTCATTTTCTGACAACAATGTCCACATGCTTCCTAATAATGGGAAAAAGGAGAGGTGTCTCAATCGAATGAATATGGGATCACATACTCTGTTGGCAGGAATTCCGTGTACCTTTCAGCAAGGAATTTCTTGGCTGCCTCTGTCAGGTCTGCTGCCATTGAAATGGGACATGGGAGATCTAGGCACACCACTGCAGATTCTGGAGTCATAGGCAGGACCATGAGAAGCTGAACGCAAAGCTTCATGCAGGAAACGACCTCAAATTTGTCAGCAGCCATCAATAAATCAACCAGAGGAGTGGGCTCAGTTGTTGCTGTCAACTTTCCACTATGCATAAAGCGTAACAGCTCCATGAAGGCTTTCTCCGTCAAAAATGAAAGCAAGGAGGCATAAGGATTGATGAAACAGTTCAATAAATCTCAAACAGTAATAACAATTAAATAAAGAAGTAGAAAAGAAAAGGGATATCTATTGTTTTACGCAAAGATGATTACTGAAGTGTAATGATCAATTGTAAAACCTGTAATACATGAGAAAATATCCATTTGGTAGGCAAAGTCTGTAGATGAAATGACAATAGCCAATTAATCATCAAAGTAACTCTGAACAGGCCCCTCTATAATTTTAACATGTTTTTTTCAAAAGGTGCATACATCAATAAAAAATTCACAATGGCAAAGAATAGTACTGTTACCAAAATCAGCAGTTCAGCCTGGCCAGATTCTTTCATGCCATTTGAGAAAAGCTAACAAGCATGAAGCTCATCAGAAAGATGAGCAACAGATTATAGAACAAATGCATTTCAGTAGATCGTCCGAATTACCTTGGAAAAGAAACTACTTTTTGCAGCAAGAATCGCCAAGCTGACATAAATAGTCTCAACTCGTAAAACCGGTGTACTCGACACAGTACAAGATGAGTCAATATCTTCTAAATCATCACCTGCAAAATAACAAGGTTGAATAAATATAATGCAACATGCAACACTAGGAGAAGAAGGCACATAACAGAATTACTAGATAAGCTTTTTGCTGGTAAAAATATCTGGAACATCTTGTTATCATTGTGAATAGAATTACTAGACAAGTTATTTGCAGGTAAAAGTATCCGCCAAGCCCGTATTTATATCTCCCATGAGTTCTAGCCCAGGCACCATGCTCTTGTGCTGCCTCAGTTGCTTTCTCTTCAACCTTTCTGAAAAAACTATGCTAAATAGAACTTTCTGAAGAAGAAAAACAGTGAACTGATTCTTCCGACGCTTCAGATCATGGGCACTTCAACAATTTATATGTTCTAAATGGATCTCACACCATGGCCACCCCCAACAAATTACGAAAAGAAACACAAAAGAAGCCACACGCGAAAAACTACCACAAAAAACAAGTAAACATACGAAGGAAATGGCAAGGCAAAGTGAATGCCTACTTCTAGTCACATACTCCTTCCGTCCTGAAAAGGACGTTAGTGCTAGATCAATGTTGAGGAAATCTTTAATTGGTAGCTACTCGGTTGGCTGGCAAGTAGATGATTAATAGGCTAATCAGACAGTTAATCCATTAATCGGCCGATTAATCAATTTATCGGCTACTTGGTGACCCTACGAGTAGGGATTAATCAGCCAGTTAACTAGTTAATCGGCCGATTTCTTTAACATGACTAGATACATTTTTATCTGCATCTAGACAAAACTAAGGCAACCTTTTCAGGACGAAGGTAATACAAATTATGCCAAATCGTTCTAGTTTTTCTCAGCAGATACATAAAGTTCTGCTGCATTCAAGTATGTGCAGTGCAGTGGATTGAAGAACATAAACAAATCTGTTGATTGCTTCATGTGGATAAATCTGATATCCGTTCATCAGATATGCATATGGATTTGTGGAAAACTAATTACCCACAAATATGAAGAACATAAACCTAAATTAATTACCTTAAAACTAGTACCGACGAATTTACTAGCTAATGGAGAATCATAACTCTCCATGCCGAATTACTTGTTCTAGATTTGTCTAGGTACGGATGTTAATAATTTGGGATGGAGGTTGTACTAAACTAACACCCTGGAGAAAAGCAACGGAAAATAGAAGACTAAAATAGTCAACGGTACCGACCGACGCACCAACCGAGGCCTGGATGCTGGCTATTGCACGCACCTTTGTCCTCCTCGTCGTGGCGCTTGCAGCTGGCGCCGGACCCGGGCGCGTCGTCGTCATGGCCGACGACCTCTAACCGCAGCTCCCAGTAGGAGAAGACCTTCACGCTGAAGATGGCCTCGTAGCCGTCGTCCGTCTCCGGCTCCGCTATGGCTCCCGTCGACATCAGTCGTCTTGCGTGCATGCTCGCTGGCTCGAACCCTGCAGGAGTGGCGTCGGAGGAGGAGAAGAAAAAGGTACGGATGGAGGCAGCTGGGAGCGTGGGAGTGCTGTGGGGATAGATCCTCTTACTACTAGTAGCAGCCGAGGGGTGCCATTAATGATCATGTGACGTTGGTGACTTACTCTGCTCATTCATAGCGAGACGGACGGAACTGCATGCCGTCTACGTGCAACATAGCCAAATCTTGATTTCTAAATAGTGAGCAGTACATACACTATTCATCTTCCCAAAATCTTATTTTGTCATTTTTTTGTAGCTCACATAGTTACTTTTCGCGCCACATAGATTTCACACATGTGTAGTATACGTTCATATGAACATATATAAATTTTATTGGATTATTTGAAACTATAAATACCATTTTGACACAATTCAAAATAGTGCTCACAGGAGTACATGCAGAGAAGTGGTTTTTCGCATGGAACCCAGCCCATGAAAATGAGATTAAACATAATTGAATCCGAACTTAAATGTTGAACCTTATAACTGGAAGTCAGAGATGACACAAACCATGTACTAAAAGAAGTTACTATGTATGTGAACTCCACTATCTTTAATACGAAATAAAATGTGAACACCACAAATTATCTCATATGTTATTTTTCCCTCTGAGGTCTATGCATACACATCATTATCAGTTAGGGGCGGAGCCAGAAAATCGAGTTAACGGGTTCAGTCATTAATTTATTGTGAAAATTTAGTATGACTTAATAAAGTATAATGTCCAATTTCACACTATCATGTAACAAGACTATAGGACCCAAAGACAACATAACAAATGGAAATATGGTAGCACTCATATATTATACATTGAACACAAAATACTACAACATTTGTAACATAAAAAACTGCAAGTCATATCAGTTGAATGAAATTATAATTTTCTCTTGTTTACATATTGTGAGTAGAGTAGCACCAAAATAACTTCATAGCTTCAGGTGTGGCTTCTCCTTCTAGAAAACACCGTCAAAAATGTCAAGTTAGTTTGACCAATGGATAATACCATCAACCATAAGAAGCATGTACAATCACTCACATTTCAGAGTGTCCCCTTTCAACCGTTCTGCTACTCCCAACATTCCCCGTTGTGATCTGTGAAAAGGCAACAACACAACTAATAGATGGATCATCTTCATATTATTTCTCGGTGTAGTGGGCTTCATAACACTACTGGATCAACAACATTTGATGCACTTTACCAATATATAACAGGTGGCCTTGAAGTGCCTACATCATAATCTGAATCTGGTGATCAGTTTGTCTTCAAGAAATATGGCTCCACGTCCTAGATCAATCAAAGTTCCAGAAAAGTTAATTAGAAAAACTAGGCAAAGGCCATTACCACGCTAGGATAAATAGAAGATGCAAAAAAGAACATGTGGTGATGTGATCCCCGATTATCTTGAATTTGTACTGTACACCGACCTGCTGTTGCTTCCTTGCGGGCTTGCTGCTGGAGATAGGGAGAGGAGACTAGACGGAAGACCTTGGTGAGTCCGAGCGAGAGATGCGATCTGATGCGTACAATCTCGTACGAGACATGGAATCTGATGCACACACGGAGGCCGTAGAAAATTACTGTACACACGATTACCTATACACGCGTACGTGGCTGCAAAAATTCGTTGGGTTCACTTGAACCCAACGCTACAACGGTGTCTCTGCCCCTGTGATCAGTGTAAGAAATACCAGATTAAACAAACTAGAGATTGCTACTAAATTTGAAACGTGATATTCAACTCATCGTCACAGAGTTTTGTTTTCCCTGTGATCCATCCAAGCATATAAGATAACAGTATAAAAACCATGAATGATATTTGTTTATCGAGGGAAAAGCTAGTCTTATTAGCGATTAGCTGTTGGGAGGCCTCCAAGTACTTATTGGTAGCTCAAGCCAATGTCAACTCCAAGGTGCTCACTGTGTCTTCGGCCGCCTCTTCGGTGTCATCCAGCAGCTGCGTGGTCCTACCAAACACTCTGACACACTTCAATTTAGATGAAAGGAGCCGGGCGATGTCCTCGTCTGCGGTAGTCCTCCTAAAACCCATGGTTAGGTGCAGGCCACGGCATCATTCTACAGGCGCGACGCCATACCCATCTGGAACCATGACAAGTGCTGGCGCTGAAGGATCTAGGAACGGCGTTACGGCTAGCAATAGGTGTTGGTTCAACAACTGGGAGCATTACCACAGCTCGTGGCGAGTTAAGAGTTGGCATCACAATCGGAGCAGGCAGGTGGAACGGGGAAACGAATCATGTTATGCATTTTCTACGAAAAAATCAGAAAAATGCAATGGCAACTTGACCACATATGGTATAGTACGCCGGGGTCGGACGCAGTTATTCCACAGTGAAGGATGTAGACAAGGCAAGAGAGAACCCACCCAGACATGCAAAAAGGGAGAATTGTTTGACCTTGTTGATATATGAAGAGTAACGCTCTCCAGTTGCCACGCGGGCGCCTGCTGCCCTACCCTCCGCACGCCCCATGCAACTGTCAAACATAAGCATTGTTCCTACCACATTAGGAAAAAATAGCACGAACAAAGCAACAAAAAATCAAAGAAGCAACTCACCTGAAGTAGCAACTTAAGAGCCAAGCAATGAGAAGAAGAAACTCGTAAGGGCTGAGCCACAACCGCCGAGCTTGAGATAGTGGCAAGGCAAACGACACACCGGACCTTGAATGGCAAGGGAGGAACTCGAAGAGAGCCTCTAGTGGAGTGACGCAAGCGACGGGAGGCATCACGGGACGACAGCGAGGTAGACAAAAAGAACCTCTAGTGGAGGCAAGCAAGGGATGGGCACGCCGAAAAAAGGGTGAAAGGAAAGCAAATGAAGGGGATGGGCTAAAGATTATGGCAAAACAGGGACAAACGAGTCGACATAATCACCACATAGGATGGGCACGTGGACACGGGCGCACAAACGGGACCCATGAAGCATACAACCACCTTACATTGCTGACTGGCCAGAGAAGGTCGGGACGAACACAACCCTACCAGGTTATATTGGGTCGCGCCAGCTGGGTGCATCCATGCACGTGGTCTTTCCGGTTTTGCGTCCATTAGCCGGACGACACATGTCATTGGGCTCGAACCAAGCAGGGTCACCTATGCATACCTGAGTGGCGCAAACGAAACAACCTGAATCATCTGGACATGAGGTTAAAGATCTTGATAGGCTGGCCCCACACACGCACTGACACTTAGCACACAACAGAGGACCTGATTGGCACGCGCGACCAGGCCCGCGCACGCCGCCCCTGGGCACCTATTTGGTGCCAACGAAACCGACCGAAACAACATGGCATGGGGTGAACGGTCCTGATGTCCTGGCCCCACGAGCGAGCTGTCGTCGCGGCCGCGACGCACGCCCCGCCTGGCACGATCGAACGAGCCCGTTAGGGGCGAAGATGTTGACTGGCGGGTCAGCCATGCCCGTCACTCGCAGGCGAGTGGGCACGATGAAAGCCACCAGATCAAGGTTGTCAGGATCGCGATTCTGCTGTACGATTCTACGACTTTACGATCCAAACTAACCCCTCTGATTCTATGATTTTAGTCTCCAGAATCTACGGTTCTATGATCCTGATAGTGAAGATTCTACGATTTACGATCCAACCATCGGAGCACCGATCCGATTCAGAACCACGATTCTGACAACCTTGCACCATATGATGGTGAACCCATGCGCCCCCGCGGTCCACCTGACATGGACCATTGAGGCAAGTCGCTTAGGTGCGTGCCGTCCGGGATGATCCTACGGCGTGGAGTGCCCTAGGGAAGCGCCCATGGCACGCTACTGTCAAACTGACGGAGCGGATGGAACTCTGGCCCCTGGAGGCTCCTAGGTGGCGGGTACTCCAACATTCTTTTTAGAAGTAATTACTGCAGACAAAAGTATTGGGCTTTTAATGACTATACCTCATTTGTCCCTCAGGAATTGCTCTCCGCTACCATACTAATTATTTCAGTCAGCGGTGTTCAGAATATTGTTCTACGCATCCTCACTTCTTACTTCATCCTTGATCGATCTACGTGATCCTGGGTTGTTCAGAATATTGCCCAAACTCGATTCACCGATCGCGACGACGTGACATGTACTAAACTTTGTCAAGTAGCATATGATACTTGACTCACACACTTGCCACGCAACTCAAATAGGCCTTTGACATTCAGAATTTTAACTGGGCTGGTGTACAAGATTTAGTGGCTGGCGCCCATAAAATCTAACATAATACCTCGAAGAGCCATGCATGTATTTGTGTGATAAATCAATAATTTGTAAAAATTTCTTGGGCTTGATTTACGAATAAATTACGCAGAATCATTTGATCACTTGGCCGAACTGAAGTGAAAACAAAAATTATGGGTGCCTGAAATATTTTAGAAATTATTAAAATTTAAAAGTGGTGTCTCTGGCTCATATAATTACTTCTTTGACGGTGTTCGTGATGTAAAACGGGAAGCGAGTGTGTACATCCGTTGTTTCTTACTAAAATAGCAGAAGTGATAAGTACATCCGTTGTGGCATGCGTTTCTTACTAAAAAAAGCACGAATGATAAGTTTCCGCATGAAGATGACGCGTTGTTACTCCATTTTGACCGTTGGGTGATTCAGCCGCATCCTATATAAGTGTAACCATCCCAGACCATTTTCCCCAATCAAGCCAGCTCTTCCAACCCCTCAGCCCTCAACCCCCTCTTCACTCAAATCCACCCGATGGCTTCGAACCCAAACGGCAGTAGACCAAATGGAGGGCTGCCGCCACTGCCACCTCCGTGCCCGTTTTGCAACGTGCAGTGTGTACCGAATAGCGTCCTTGTTGTCCACATAGCACATCACACCTCGGAGGACGCTGCCTGTAGGGCGGCAGACCATGGCTGGGACGGCAAACCCTATCGCACATCCGCCTGTGGTGCCGTTCCCAGCTGCGGCACCAAGACCTGTCGCAGCAGTGCCGGCCGCAGGGCCGCCAGCCCCTGCTGCGCCGCTTGCCATGGTTGTGTCCCCAACTGTGGCGCCAGCACTTGTGGCAGTTCGAGCTGGGAATGGCGGCACCCGTAGCATGCTGGCAGCCAACTCTGAGTTTTGGAAGGAATACCGCAGTGGAGGGGACCCCCGGCAGAGATAGACTTTTTGGGGCAGCGGGAGTCGTCCAGCTGCAGTGCGCAGCTGGCGGACGGCACCGAGGAGGAGGCTGATCGCTCGGGGAGCACCTTGGACCTCGCCTTGGCTTGAGCCACCGATCTGTCTTTGGAAGCCTCGCAAGAGCACGTCTTGCCTCAATAAAAACCAAGATCCATGCTTTCATGCTGTTATTTTAGCTGTTTGGATAGATCGATCAAGGGAACCACAACTATGTGCCCATAAGATGAATATCATGTTTAAGATTTAGTAGCAATTTGGCTTGAGCGAGCACCTTGGACCTGACATTGGCTCATCCATGCTTTCATGCTGTTATCTTAGCTGTTTGGATAGATCGATAAGGGGAAATAAAACCATGTGCCGATAAAATGAATTTCATGTTTAAGATTTGGTAGCAATTTCTAGTTTGTTTACTCTGGTATTTCTTACTCAGATGTTGCTGTGTTCACATATATCTCCGTGGAATAAGACAACATGAACGATGATTGATGTTCACAGACATATAATCAATGTTTTAAATAGCGGGCTATGGAAAATAGCGGCGGGCCTCCAAATCAGCTATAGCGGGCTAAAGCGGAGCTATAGCGGGCTATTTGTGAAGTCGACCATTTAGCGGCACCCTGCTGAAAAGGCTATAGCGGGCTATAGCGGAGCTATAACCGGCTATTTAAAACTATGCATATAATTGCTTCTTTTAATATACATGGTTTGTCTCATCTATTACTTTCTTAAAATGGTTTGCGCTACAAATATATACACTAGTAGAAAACAGGGCTTTGGTTCGGGCCAGCCCAGCTCGTTAGTCCCGGTTCAGTCACGAACCGGGACCCATGGGGGGCATACGTCCCGGTTCATGCGCCCAGGGGGCCAGCCGGGGCCTCGTGGGCATTGGTCCCGGTTCGTCTGGACCCATTTGTCCCGGTTCCTGGCACGAACCGGGACCAATGGGCCTCGCTCCTGGCCCACATCCATTGGTCCCGGTTCGTGGCTTGAACCGGGACAGAAGGGGGGCCTTTAGTCCCGGTTCCACGCACGAACCGGGACCAATGAGGTGGCTATATATACCCCATCGCCGGCGAGCAGAGCACTCCACACTGCTCTGTTTTTTCTGGCCGGCGAGGGGAGAGCTTTGTGGTGCTCTAGCTCACCTCCTATGCACATGAGGTGTTTGATGAAATGCCCGAGCCACACTAGTTAAGCTTTCTCCTCTCGAAGCTCGACCTTCAAGCTCCATTTTCCTCAAGATTTGTCTAGGTTTAGCGGTCCGTCACGTCCCGTCCCCGTCTTCACCGCCGTCGATCGCCCGCGCCGATCTCGTCGCCGGCATAACCGTGGTGAGCCTCTTGTTCTTATCTTCTTTCTAAAAGAAAAAAAATTCTTACTTGTATGATTTAGATAGATACTTGTCTAATTTTCTTACTTTTATTATTGTTTGTTATTATATAGTGCGATGGTTTTGGTATCCGCCCCCGTCGGCCCTCGTCCTGTCTATGATTCGGATGTGGTATATATTATATTATATAACTATTTGGTTCATTTATTTTTTATGACAATTATGCCGACCAACGAGACATAGATTTTTTTATCTAGGAGGTATGTGAACCGGAAATTCCAACCGACCCTATTGTCGAGAGGTTAAATTTAGTTGAAGAAGAAAACAATTACTTGAAGGAAATATTGAAAAAAATTGAGGAGGAGAAGATGATATTGGAGTTGCATGTTGCGGATGTCGTCGATGATCACAAGATCAAGATGGATGCAATGCGCTTCAAGATTAGAAAGTATAGAAAATATGTCATTCATACCGAGGCTTGGTATCATTATGCCGTTGGATCAATTGTTACCTTGGTTGCGATTATGATCGCATTTGTTGTTGCATTGAAATGTTTTACATAGTTTCAATGTATGGTTTAGTTAGATGCTCTGGAGAGCTATATGTTGTTCAATGAGAACTATGTATGTACTTTGGTTTTAATGTGATGATGAACTTCTATTAATTTGGTCACTTATCTATTCATGATGTTTTGTAATGGTTTTTTTACACACTTAATTATATATAATGCACGCAGATGAACCAGCAATGTATGTATGGTGACAGACGCACCTCCGAGTACATTAAGGGCGTGCATAATTTTCTCGAAGTGGCTGAGGCAAACAAGCAGAATGGTTTTATGTGTTGTCCATGCCCTATATGTGGGAATACGAAGTCTTACTCTGACCGGAATATCCTTCACACCCACCTGCTTGAGAAGGGTTTCATGCCACACTATAATGTTTGGACCAGGCACGGAGAAATAGGGGTTATGATGGAACACAACGAAGAAGAAGAGGACGATGACAACTATGTGCCCCCTGAATACGGTGATGCTGCAACGGGGGAAGCTGAAGATCAAGAGGAACCAGACGATGTGCCCGATGATGATCTCCGCCGGGTCATTGCTGATGCAAGGAGACAGTGCGAAAGTGAAAAGGAGAAGTTAAAATTCGATCGCATGTTAGAGGATCACCAAAAAGGGTTGTACCCCAATTGCGAAGATGGCAACAAAAAGCTCGGTACCGTACTGGAATTGCTGCAGTGGAAGGCAGAGAATGCTGTGCCTGACAAATGATTTGAGAAGCTACTAAAAATATTGAAGAAGAAGCTTCCAAAGGATAATGAATTGCCCGACAGTACGTACGCAGCAAAGAAGGTCGTATGCCCTCTAGGATTGGAGGTGCAGAAGATACATGCATGCCCTAATGACTGCATCCTGTACCGCGGTGCGTACGAGGATTTGAACGCATGCCCGGTATGCGGTGCATTGCGGTATAAGATCAGACGAGATGACCTTGGTGATGTTGACGGCGAGCCCCCCAGGAAGAGGGTTCCTGCGAAGGTGATGTGGTATGCTCCTATAATACCACGGTTGAAACGACTGTTCAGAAACAAAGAGCATGCCAAGTTGATGCGATGGCACAGAGAGGACCGTAAGAAAGACGGGAAGTTGAGAGCACCCGCTGACGGGTCGCAGTGGAGAAAAATCGAGAGAAAGTACCGGGAGGAGTTTGCAGGTGACGCAAGGAACGTATGGTTTGGTTTAAGCGCGGATGACATTAATCCTTTCGGGGAGCAGAGCAGCAATCACAGCACTTGGCCCGTGACTCTATGTATCTATAACCTTCCTCCTTGGCTGTGCATGAAGCGGAAGTTCATTATGATGCCAGTACTCATCCAAGGCCCTAAGCAACCCGGCAACCACATTGATGTGTACCTAAGGCCATTAGTTGAAGAACTTTGAAAGCTGTGGAATGGAAACAGTGTACGTGTGTGGGATGAGCACAGACAGGAGGAATTTGACCTGCATGCGTTGCTGTTTGTAACCATCAATGATTGGCCTGCTCTCAGTAACCTTTCAGGACAGACAAACAAGGGATACCACGCATGCACGCACTATTTAGCTAACACCGAAAGTATATACCTGGACAAATGCAGGAAGAATGTGTACCTGGGGCATCGTCGATTTCTTCCGACCAACCATCAATGTCGAAAGAAAGGGAAGCATTTCAAAGGCAAGGCAGATCACCGGAAGAAGCCCGCTATGCGTACCGGTGATCACGTACTTGCTATGGTCAATGATTTACACGTAATCTTTGGAAAGGGTCCCGGCGGACTATCTGTTCCGAATGACGCTGAGGGACGCGCTCCCATGTGGAAGAAGAAATCTATATTTTGGGACCTACCCTACTGGAAAGACCTAGAGGTCCGCTCTTCAATCGACGTGATGCACGTGACAAAGAACCTTTCCGTGAACCTGCTAGGCTTCTTGGGCGTGTATGGAAAGACAAAAGATACACCGGAGGCACGGGAGGACCTGCAACATTGGCACAAAAAAGACGGCATGCCTCCAAAGCAGTATGAAGGTCCTGCCAGCTACGCTCTTACCAAAGAAGAGAAGGAAATCTTCTTTGAATGCCTGCTCAGTATGAAGGTCCCGTCTGGCTTCTCGTCGAATATAAAGGGAATAATAAATATCCCAGAGAAAAAGTTCCAGAACCTAAAGTCTCATGACTACCACGTGATTATGACGCAACTGCTTCCGGTTGCATTGAGGGGGCTTCTACCGGAAAACGTTCGATTAGCCATTGTGAAGCTATGTGCATTCCTCAATGCAATCTCTCAGAAGGTGATCGATCCAGAAATCATACCAAGGCTAAGGAGTGATGTGGCGCAATGTCTTGTCAGTTTCGAGCTGGTGTTCCCACCATCCTTCTTCAATATCATGACGCACGTCCTAGTTCATCTAGTCGACGAGATTGTCGTTCTGGGCCCCGTATTTCTACACAATATGTTCCTCTTTGAGAGGTTCATGGGAGTCCTAAAGAAATATGTCCGTAACCGCGCTAGGCCAGAAGGAAGCATCTCCATGGGCCATCAAATAGAGGATGTCATTGGGTTTTGTGTTGACTTCATTCCTGACCTTAAGAAGATTGGTCTCCCTCAATCGCGGTATGAGGGGAGACTGACTGGAAAAGGCACGCTAGGAGGGGACTCAATAATATGCAGGGACGGGTATTCTTGGTCTCAAGCACACTACACAGTTCTATCGAACTCTACCTTGGTGACCCCGTATGTCGATGAACACAAGAACATTCTGCGCTCCAAACACCCGGAGCAGTGTGACGACTGGATTACATGTGAACACATCAGGACTTTCGGCAGTTGGTTGGAAATACGTCTCAGAGGTGACAACACTGTTTCTGATGAGCTGTACTCGTTGTCCAGGGGACCATCTTCGACTGTATTGACTTACAAAGGATACGAGATAAATGGGAATACATTTTACACGATCGCCCAAGATCAAAAGAGCACCAACCAAAATAGCGGTGTCCTCTTTGATGCAGTAACCAAGAGGGGAAAGGACACATATTATGGTTACATAATGGATATATGGGAACTTGACTACGGACATGATTTTAAGGTCCCTTTGTTTAAGTGCAAATGGGTCAATCTGTCAGAAGGCGGGGTACAGGTAGAGCCACATTACGGAATGACAACAGTGGATCTGAACAATCTTGGGTACACAGATGAACCATTCGTCCTAGCCAATGATGTGGCGCAGGTTTTCTATGTGAAGGACATGTCTACCAAACCGAGAAAAAGAAAGGATAAGGAAGCGAATACATCATACGATGAGCCAAAGCGCCACATAGTTCTTTCAGGGAAAAGAGACATCATGGGAGTGGAGGGTAAGACAGACATGTCTGAAGATTATGAAAAGTTTTATGAAATTCCTCCCTTCAAAGTCAAGGCTGACCCAAGCACCCTGTTAAGCGATGAATAATATCCATGGTTACGGCGCAATAAGCAAAGGACACAAGCGAAGAAAAAGTGAAGACAGATGAAGTCAGAAAAGGGTTGAAAATTGATGATATGGCTTTGAATGGTTCATTTTGAGCACACAAAAAGTCTGGAGTTCAAATAAGTTCAAAAAAATGAAATCCCTTTGTAATAGATGAGTTTTTGTCCGAAACCCTGATACTTCGAAAGAGATTGTCCATTTTGTACACGAAGTGCATCCAGTTTTTGCCGTAACCCTCTCAACTTTTTAGCACATGCTATGTGGGTGAAATGATGATATCATGCCAATTTTCAACCTATTCAGAGTTCATGTGAAGTGTTTTTCAATTTCAGGGTCATTTAGCTCAAAAAAAATCTGTAAATGTATGAAAAATAACAGATGAAGTCAGAAAGGGTTGAAAATTGATGATGTAGCTTTAAATGGTTCATTTTGAACACACAAAAAGTCTGGAGTTCAAATAAGTTTAAAAAAATGAAATCCCTTTGTAACAGATGAGTTTTTGTCCGAAACCCTGATACCATGAAAGAGATTGTCCATTTTGTACACGAAGTGCATCCAGATTTTTGCCGTAACCCTCTCAACTTTTATGAAACTCTAATAGCAAAAATAATAAACTAAAAAAATAAACTAGAAAACTTTAATGAAACTCTAATAGAAAAAAGAATGAATTAGAAAACTTTAATGAAACTCTAATAGCAAAAGGAATCAACTAAAATTTATGCAACTAAACTTATCAAAGTATTTTATGTTCAAAACTTTAAAAGCAAAAAGAATTTTCATAAATAACTTTTTTTGTTAGAAACTTTAATAGCAAAAGGAATTATCATAAAGATTTTTTTGTTAGAAACTAAAATAACAAAAACTGTTTTTGAATATAATGATAAAACACAGTAATATTAAAATAGCAGGAAAAAGAATCACTCCAAAATATATTTTTATAGTAAAGTTAATCACAAACTAGTGATTCACACAAATTTCAAAGAATTCAAATTTATACTATTCAAATTGGAAAATTAATGGCACTAACAGCAAGTTTATAATTTTTATTACCAAAAAGCAAAAAGAATCACTGAAAAACAGTTTGTATTTTGTTGTAAGTAGAAACAAAATAAAATAAATAAAGCAAAAAAGAAAACAAAAAAACTAAAAATAAATAAAAAAAATGCCACCTACTGGGCCACCACGGCCTGAATACGACTAGAAACCCATCCATGGGCCAGGATTCAGGCCCGCAGAGGTCCAGCAGGCCCACGGCAAAGAGTAGCAGAGAAGGCCCGAAAGCCTGCAATTGAGAGGAGCTCGAGAGGGCCGGCGCAGCAGCGCTTATAAACCACTCTCGAGCTCTCTCAACTAGCGAGGTGGGACTAAACATCCCACCGCACCGCGCCAGCGCAAGGCCTTTGGTCCCGGTTGGTAGCACCAACCGGGACGAAAGGGGCGGCATTGGTCCTTGTTGGTGGAACAAACCGGGACCAATGCCCCCCCCCCTTTGGTCCCGGTTCGTGCCACCAACCGGGACCAAAGGTCTCTGTTTCCCGCCCATTGGGCTGCTGAAAAGAGGCCTTTGGTCCCGGTTGGTGGCACGAACCGGGACCAAAGGGTGGCATTCGTCCCGGTTTGTGCCACGAACCAGGACCAATGCTCTGTGTATATAAGCAGGACTTACGAAATTTTCAGTTTTCATCGACCATTTGCCCCCCGACGACGCCGAGCTCATCGACGCGCGCCAGGCTGCCCGTGCTTGCCGTCGCCGCCCCGAGGTCGCCGTCGCCGCCCGCTCCTCGTCGCCATCGCCCCGCGCCCCTGCCCTGCCCCGACGCCGATGCCGTGCGCCCCTGCCTTGACCTCGACGCCAACGCCGCCACGCCCCTGCCCTGCCCCGATGCCCCGCCACGCCCCTACCCTGCCATCAACGCCGCCGCACCAGTGCCCGCCGGCCAGGCCGATACTCCCTCCTCCCTCCCACCCCTCTCCTCTGTCCTTCCTCCATGTATGTGATGATGGTGAAGTTGGTTCAGTGCAAAGTTTGAGCCATGTCCACAAGGTGTTTGATGAAATGCTAGGGCTTGCTAGGGAACTTTGTTTTATGTGAAACTTGGCACGATGATGTCTCCTTGGATGTTAGTGAAGATGGTTAAGTTGGTTTGATAAAAGGAAAAACTTCTTAGTGCAAGTTTTATTAAAATTTAGTGCTGGACAGAAACTATATGAATTTTTTTGGTGGACTTGCTAGATGAAATTGGGGCTGCCCTTCTGGACTAAGGGTTTAGTTGGAAGGACTACAAGATGTAAAAAATTCAGAATTTTTTTAGCAAGGAAAAATTGGGTTGTAGTTCAATGCCAAGATTGGACCAAAATTGATGATTTTGTTCATAGCATTTTTTTGTCCAGGTATCTATGTAGGTATGGATGGATGGATATGGATGTATATACAAAATGTTCATATATGATGTTTTTTTTGTTCATAGCAATTTTTTTCCATATATGTATAATTTATGTATGTATGTTCATATATGCAAAAGTTACATTTAAGAAAAAATAAGAAAATGTATGTATGTTCATATGCAAAGAATATGCAAAAGTTAGAATTTTTATGTTCATAGAATTTTTATGATTTTTTTTGTTCATAGAATTTTGTTTGTCAATTTATGTATATGTTCATATTGTTTATGTATAGGAAAATTGTGCATGATCAAAGTCATTTATGTCAAAGTTTGCGATATACCCCCTCCCCGATAACATTTTTTATGTGATGAATTTTTTTAATAGCCATATATATGTATGTGGCTATATGTATGTCTGGATGTTCATAGAATTTTTTTATATGTATGTGGCTATATGTATGTCATTGTCGATATAGCCCCTCCCCGATAACTTCGACATGAGGGGGGGGGGGGTCGATATACCCCCTCCCCGATAACCATTTTTTTCTAAGTTACTAAGGTAAAATGTTCACCCCCCTCTCGATATACCGGGCGACCAACTCTCGAGGCCACCCAAACCCTAGAAAAAAAGCGTTGTCGATCTCCTACCCCCTCCCGCCCCTACCCGACAAACTCTCGAGGCCACCCAAACCACTAGAAGATAACTCCGGTAACTTCGACATGAGGGGGGACGTCGATCAACCCCCTCTCGCCCGAACAAGTCTATGTATTATTCTATATCGCGGTGGACATATATCAAAGTTTGATCATATGTCAAAGTTTGAATTTTGACATATGCAACATTTGATCATATATCAAAGTTTGATCATATGTCAAAGTTTGAATTTTGACAAATGCAACATTTGATCATATCTCAAAGTTTGATCATATGTCAAAGTTTGAATTTTGACATATATAGATTTATCAAGAATGCCCCCATTATGGATGTGCACAAGTTGATCCAATTTTTTTCTGATCTCATCTATATATATATTGTTCTATATGTCACGTTGTCTGTCAAAGTATTGAAGAAATCCATGGCTTCATCATTAGTCGGAAGTAACAGGCGTATGATGCTACGAAGCTCTTCAAAGTTGTTTTGGAACGGAGTTCCGGATAGAATAATTCTCCTTTTGGTACGAATTTCAGCAAAGGCCTTCCAAATAGCGATATTCGGAAGGCTCTTGCTGAACTTTGTACCAAAAAGCGAATTATTCTATCGGGAACTCCGTTCCAAAACAACTTTGAACAGCTTCGTACCATTATACGCCTGTCATTTCCGGCTAATGATGAAGTCATGGTTTTCTTGAATTCTTTGACACTAGACAACGTAACATATAGAAGGGTAGATGAGATCAGGAAAAATATGGACCATTTTCTGCACATCCAGAATGGCGTCATTTTGTTAAATCCCTTGTTGGTCCGGACGTCGGACATTCATGAGAGAGGCGGTCCGACCCAAACCCTAGAAGCGTTGTCGAGGCCACCCCAAACCCTAGAAGCGTTGCCTAGGCCACCCCAAACCCTAGAAGCGTTGTCGAGGCCACCCCAAACCGTAGAAGCGTCGAGCTAGCTAGGTCTACGTTTGCACTAATATATCCATCTGTCATGTTTGTATATTAATTGCCATGTTGTAATATTTGCAGAAACTATGGAGCACCGAGACATCAAACATAACAGTTGTTGGGGGACATAATCCTCGACGGAGGTGATGTCTTGTCGTTTCTCAACGACACCGATGGTCTAGAAGGAGAGGGTGAAGCAGGCTCTGGTGATCGAACAATGGAGGTGGAAGGACATGATTATGATGGCTCCGGTGACGGAATGCCGGTGGAAGAAGGAGACCGTGATGACTGCTCTGGTGAGCAAACGGAGGAAGGAGATGTTGCAAAGTCCGGCGAGGTATATATATTAATTAAGCCTGTGCTGACTAGCTAATTCATGCATTAATTGTTTTGGTATGTACACATATTAACTCTCTTCTTTCTTCTTTTCTAGCCCTCCGGATCGAGCCAAACTTCGGTAACGAGACAAGGCCCGAAGAAAAGGTTGCGCCAGGATGAAAGGTTCACGATCACAGCAATCAAGGGCGATGGCCAACCGATTGAACCCAGCCGGACCAAGGAAGCATTTTCTGCTCAGTGCGGGGTTCTTGTTAGGGACATGATCCCGATCAGCATCCACCAATGGAATAAGCCTAAGAGCGAAGACCCTCAAGTGTCTTTTGTCAACGATAGACAGAAAGATGATCTTTGGACCGCGCTGAAGGCAAATTTCACCCTACCGCCAGAGGAGGATCCGGATAAGCCATTTATAGAGCCATTGGTCAAGGCTCATGCTCTTAAGAAGATGGCAGATCTATTCAGGAGGTGGAAGAATGATTTGAAATCAACGTTTATCGACAAAGGGAAGACTCCAGAATTCACTGGCCGATTTGAGAAGATAAGATATCACTGGCCCGCATTTGTGGCCCACAAGACATATCGGAGAAGAGTAAGAAGATGTTAGCGACAAACAAGAAAAATGCTGCAAAGAAGGAGTATCACCATCGCACGGGGTCAGGTGGCTACCTTAAAGCCCGGCCGTTGTGGGACAAGGCTGAGAAGGACCTGCTTGATAAAGGGGTCGAACCAGAGACATTGAACTGGCCAGACCGTTCAAGGACTTGGTTCTTCGGGGTTGGGGGAACCTTGGACCCTGAAACAGGGAAGTGCCGTTGGATGAAGGAGCAACTTGAAATACCCGTCAAGAAGCTTCAGAAGTATATCGCCGCAGCGCAGCAAGGGACGTTCGTTCTCGACAGAGAGAACGACGAGCTCACACAGGCCCTCGGGAATCCTGAGCACCTAGGACGAACACGAGGCACGGCAGGCTCCGTTGCGTGGAAGGAAGGGTTTCCCAGCGCAGGCGGTTACAAAACCCGGGAGAGGAGGAGGAAAGTGGAGCAGACCAAACTGCAGAAGCTGCATGCAAGGGTACGAGCGCTAGAGGAACAAGCACTAGTTCAGAGGCAGCGACCTGCCGAAGCTACCCCAGAAGCTACCCCGCCATCTCAGCGGAGAAGCAGCGTGGCTTCCACCGAGCTCCTTCAGCAGCCTCACTTCATGGCTCCTAGCTACCCCGTGGATGCTATCACGGAGGCTCAAGATTGCCACCTTATGGCGCAATGGCAGCACCTCAAAGTCAAGGCGGCTGTCGGCTCTGTTGCACCTCCTCAACCCGGTGCAACTTTTCACTGCCTTCCGATTCCAGAAGGCTATGCTGTTGTGATGGTCGATGAAATAACGGAGGGATTTGAGGAGCTCGAGCTTGACCACCCTACTGGTGAAGGGGAGACTCAGCTGGGTCTTGCTCTGAAGACTCCATGTCTATGGCGGAAGGAGCTCATCAACCTTCCGAACTGGACGCCTCCACCTCCTCCTCCGGCCAGTCAGGGCACTCCGCCTCCTCCTCCACCTCCTCCTCTGGCGAGTGATCAGGGCACTCCGCCTCCTTCTCCAGCTACTCCGGCGCGTGGCGGCACTCCGCCTCCTTCTCCAGCTGCTCCGATGCATGGCGGCACTCCGCCTCCTTCTCCGCCTGCGCCGGCGCGTCCGAGCAGCCCGCCTCCTTCTCCACCTCGTCAACAACAGCGGAAGACAGCCGCCGCCGCTCCGGCTGCTCCGGGGCGTTGTAGCACTCCGTCTCCTTCTCCGCCTCGTAAGCAACGAAGGAAGACAGCCGCAACCGTTCCGGCTGCTCGGCCGGCATCTAGCAGTACAGCCAGAGGCGGGAGGCAATACAAATTTGGTCCATCTATCAAGCCTCTAGATAGATTACCATACGAGATGACTGAGGAGGAAAACGAGGAGATCTGTCAAGCCCAAGTGAAGGACTTTTTTGCAAAGAAAAATCTACCTCCAGAGGAGAAGATGGATCCGGTGAAATTGAAGTGCACTTTGAAGAACCTGAAGCGACCACCACCGCCTCCGCCGGTTGACAACCATGTCCGCGCTCTGAAAAAGGCAGTGGAAGGAGCGCGCCGGTCGGGAACTACTTCAAGTGACAAAAGGTTACAACAACGAAGAAGAGGGAAAAAAAATTCCCCAGCTCGGCGAACAGGCAAATCAATCGTGCCCCCCGCTCAAGGTGTCTAGCGATATCGTCGCAAATCTGCCGGCGACGCTGCCCGGTACCATTCCTGGTGATTACCTGCCCGACGATGCACATTTTGATACAATGGAGGTGGACGAACACAAATACCAGTACGGGAAGCCTCTCGTCAGACCTGGTGATCCTCCTCTAACAACGATGATGCGAAGATTCCATAAGTGGTACATGGACACCTGCAAGTCAGGGAAGGATATTTTGACGCTGAGAGTTAAAGAGGAACACGACCTTGTTGGAATTGATCTGTTGTCTGTTCCATTTGAGGAGTTCTTCCAGTTTTTCAATCAAAAGGACCTCGATAAAATAATCATCACTTGCTACTGTCTGTAAGTACTATACTTCTGTAATTAAGTCTCTATATATAGCTCAGCTCTTTCATTGCATGTATATATAATTATCCTCACTATATTATGCAGATTGAAGATCGTCGAATGCAGAAATGCACAAATCTATGATATTGGGTTCATTAACACAAATCTCATAGATGAATGGACGGTTAGATATCATGCGAAAGAAACCGAGGCCAACTTGCTACAATCGTTGCTTAAAAATCAAAACAAAGATAAAATACTCTTTCCTTACAACTTCAAGTGAGTGTTACTGTCTTCTGCATATTCGGTTTCCCTTATTACTCGAGGTTATAGTAATGTAATTGATGAGTTATGCATGCGTGCGCAGCTTCCACATTATTCTCCTAGAGATTAAGCTTGAGCAGGGACTAGTAACCGTCTTAGACTCAAGACGAAAAGATCCCAAGGAGTATGCGGCCATGACTGAAATGCTCCAGAAGTAAGTTCAATCGATCATTATCGCACCATATCGGCAACTTTGGTCATTTCCTAATATCAAGTAATTATTTTCTTTGTCTCGCAGGGTTTGGAAAGTGTTCACCACAGAAGCTCCGGGACTGCCGGGGGAGCTACGATTTACACACCCGAAAGTAAGTACTACTAGCTAGTTCCGCGCATCTCCCATTGATTCTAGCTAGTTTCATCAATACCATTTATAATGCTTGATTATCAGTTTGATTGACCTTTATTTCTCGTAAAGTGGTTGTGGCAGGAAGGCGGGAATAATTTTTGTGGATACTACATTTGCGAGTACATCTACAACGCGACGACCTCTAAGCGGGGCTACTCTGGAAAACAATATGAAGTGCGTAAGCAATAATATTCACAATTTTATTTTATTACCATCATTTGTGTTGAGTTTCATTCATATATATGTATTGACCCCCTTCTTCAAATTAGATTTGGCAGATGCGGGATGAACTCCTACCACAAGATCGCATAAAAGCAATTCAAGAGGAATTGGCGGGATTCTTTCTTGACCACGTCATCAATCCAGCCGGAGAATACCATGTGGAACTTGACATCAAATGTTAGGGATTGTAAGAGATCTTATATTGTATATATATAGCTAGTAGCGTCGGATAGATATACGAAAACTTGTTGTTCGACGCATCTCTCGGAGAAGGAGGAGGTCGATCACTTCTCTCTGTATATGTTCATGACGATCTTGTGTACTTAATGGTTTCCTTCATTTGCTTACTAGCTAGCGTGTCGAGTCCTCTCTATACGTATAGTATGTAGCGTCGACCAAGCACGGAGATAAGAGAGGACACTTCTCTCTAGCTATTAGCTAGCTAACACAATATATGAAACCCCTAAATTAACCCTACAAAACCCCCAAACCCCCCCCCCCCCTTTAAAAAAAAAAGCAAAAACCCCAGCTCCTGAGATGCTGACACGTGGATGATCTTTGGTCCCGGTTGGTGTTACCAACCGGGATTAAAGGCCCTCCTCTCTGGGCTCGCCGCAGCGGCCACGTGGAGCCCCATCTGTCCCGGTTCGTATAAGAACCGGGACTAAAGGTGTTGGGCTTTAGTCCCGACCCTTTAGTCCCGGTTCCCGAACCGGGACAAATGGGCCTTTTTCTACTAGTGGTACTCAGAGGCCTCGCAAAAGCTAGTCATCTTTAAGACTAGCTTTTCCCTCCATAAACAAATACGATTCTTGCATTTCATACTATTATCATATATGTTTTGGATAAATCACAGGGAAAACAAAAACCACGTCACGATAAGTGGAATATCATGGTTAAGATTTAGTAGCAATATCTAGTTTGTTTAATCTTGTAGGAGTATTTCTTACTCCGATCTTGATGTGTTCGCATATATCTCAGTGGGAAAAATAACATATGAGATAGTTTGTGGTGTTCACATTTTATTTTATTTTAAAGATTGTGGTGTTCACATATACAATAACTTCTTTTAGTACATGGTTTGTGTTATCTATTACTTCATTTAATATAGTTCGACTCTATAATTCGGATTCATTATGTTTAATCTCAGTTTCATAGGATGGGTTCCATGTGAACAACCACTGCCCTTGTTGGCCCTTTGTTTTGTTCCATCTCTATATAGGGACCAAGATGACCAACCCAGTGTACCGAGAGGAAGAAGACATACTCTTCCCAACTGAATGGTTGACTGAGTATTGCTCGTAGTATACACAGAGAGCGGCACTGGTCACACTTTACAGCCCAGTCAACGGTATGGTAAGAATAATAAAAACATTTGTCATACGAAGACGCATTACTGGAAGTAAACGAGAACTCGAGATATTCCTCCTTTCTTCAGAATTTGGGCACGGTGAACAGGCTCACCTGAGCACGAAGCCATAGACAGTTACTTCAGAAGCAACCCTGAAGTCATTCTTTGATAAGATGGCCTCAACCCCACCAGGAGGGATCCTCATAAGTTCATCTTGGAACCTGCAGTGCAGCAAAACCATGTCATTTTCTGACAACAATGTCCACATGCTTACTAATAATGGGAAAAAGGAGAGGTGTCTCAATCCAATGAATATGGGATCACATACTCTGTTGGCAGGAATTCCGTGTACCTTTCAGCATGGATTTTCTTGGCTGCCTCTGTCAGGTCTGCTGCCATTGAAATGGGACATGGGAGATCTAAGCACATCACTGCAGATTCTGGAGTCATAGGCAGGACCATGAGAAGCTGAACGCAAAGCTTCATGCAGGAAACGACCTCAAATTTGTCAGCAGCCATCAATAAATCAACCAGAGGAGTGGGCTCAGTTGTTGCTGTCAACTTTCCACTATGCATAAAGCGTAACAGTTTCATGAAGGCTTTCTCCTCTGTCGAAAATGAAAGCTAGGAGGCATAAGGATTGATGAAACAGTTCAATAAATCTCAAACAGTAATAACAATTAAATAAATAAGTAGAAAAGAAAAGAGATATCTATTGTTTTACGCAAAGATGATTACTGAAGTGTAATGATCAATTGTGAAACCTGTAATGCATGAGAAAATATCCATTTGGTAGGCAAAGTCTGTAGGTGAAATGACAATAGCCAATTAATCATCAAAGTAACTCTAAACAGGCCCCTCATAATTCTAACATGTTTTATTCAAAAGGTGCATATATCAATAATAAAATCACAGTGGCAAAGAATAGTACTGTTACCAGAATCAGCAGTTCTGACTGTTGCCTGCCCCTGGCCAGATTCTTTCATGCCATTTGAGAAAAGCTAACAAGCATGAAGCTCATCAGAAATATGAGCAACAGATTATAGAACAAATGCATTTCAGTAGATAGTCAGAATTACCTTGGAAAAGAAACTACTTTTTGCAACAAGAATCGCTAAGCTGACATAAATAGTCTCAACTCATAAAACTGGTGTACTCGACACAGTACAAGATGAGTCAATATCTTCTAAATCATCACCTACAAAATACCAAGGTTGGATAAGTATAATGCAACATGCAACACTAGG
Source organism: Thinopyrum elongatum (assembly GCA_011799875.1). Taxonomy (NCBI): domain Eukaryota; kingdom Viridiplantae; phylum Streptophyta; class Magnoliopsida; order Poales; family Poaceae; genus Thinopyrum; species Thinopyrum elongatum. The sequence continues at coordinate 534,108,044 of CM022301.1, read as the reverse complement.
AGAAGAAGGCACATAACAGAATTACTAGATAAGCTTTTTGCAGGTAAAAATATCTGGAACATCATGTTCTCAATGTGAGCAGAATTACTAGACAAGTTATTTGCAGGTAAAAGTGTCCGCCAAGCCTGTATTTATTTCTCCCATGAGTTTTAGCCCAGGCACCCTGCTCTTGTGCTGCCTCAGTTGCTTTCTCTTCAACCTTTCTGGAAAAACTACGCTAAATAGAACTTTCTGAAGAAGAAAAAACAGAGAACTAATTCTTCCGACGCATCAGATCATGGGCTCTTCAACAATTTATATGTTCTAAATGGATTTCACACCATGGCCACCCCCAACAAATTACGAAAAGCAACACAAAAGGAGCCACACGCGAAAAACAACCCAAAAAAAACAAGCAAACCTACGAAGGAAACGGCAAGGCAAAGTGAATGTCTACTTCTAGTCAGGGTTAAAAATTTCAATGAAATTTCGCATCTTTCAGTGGGGTTCGAAATATTTTTAACCCTGAAATTTCGATCCAGATTCAAAATGAATTTAAATTATTTTAAAATTCATTAAAATTAAGTGAATTTTGAAATATCTAAATCCGAAACAATTTCCGAAATATGCGAAATTTCCGAAATTTCTCATATTTCAGTGAGCTCCGAAATTATTTTGTTTCCGAAATTAAAAACCTTGCTTCTAGTCACATACTCCTTCCGTCCTGAAAAGGAGGTTAGTGCTAGATCAATGTTGAGGAAATCATTAATTGGTAGCTACTTTGTTGGCTAGCAAGTAGAGGATTAATAGGCTAATCAGACAGTTAATCCATTAATCGGCCGATTAATCAATTTATCGGCTACTTGGTGACCCTACGAGTAGGGATTAATCAGCCAGTTAACTGGTTAATCGGCCGATTTCTTTAACATGACTAGATACATCTTTATCTGTACTGAGCAAAACTAAGGCAACCTTTTCAGGATGGAGGTAATACAAATTATGCCAAATCGTTCTAGTTTTTCTCACCAGCTACATAAAGTTCTGTTGCATTCAAGTATGTGCGGTGCAGTGGATTGAAGTACATATACACATCTGTTGATTGCTTCGTGTGGATAAATCTGATATCCATTCATCAGATATGCATATGGATTTCTGGAAAACTAATTACCCACAAATATGAAGAATGTTAACCGAAATTAGTTACCTTAAAACTAGTACAGACGAATTTACTAGCTAATGAAGAATCAGAACTCTCCGTGCCAAATTACTTGTTTTAGATTTATCTAGGTACGAATGTTAATAATTTGGAATGAAGGTTGAACCAAACTAACACCCTGGAGAAAAGGAACGGAAAATAGAAGACTAAAATAGTCAATGGTACCGACGGACGCACCAACGGAGGCCTGGATGTTGGCTATTGCACGCACCTTTGTCCTCCTCGCGGCGGCGCTTGCAGCTGGCGCCGGACCCGGGCGCGTCGTTGTTATGGCGACGACCTCTAACCGCAGCTCCCTGTCTGAGAAGACCTTCACGTTGAAGACGGCCTCGTAGCCGTTGTCCGTCTCCGGCTCCGCTACGGCTCCCGTCGTCAT